>ML995816.1:0-546826 GCA_010093825.1 Teratosphaeria nubilosa
CAACCATGTCCCCTCCGCCAAAACCCGACCACTGGTCCTCAACCAAATACCACGCCGCGGCCTCCTTCGTCCCCCACCTAACCACAACCCTGCTCTCCTACCTCTCCCCGGCACCCACCGACCACATCCTCGACCTAGGCTGCGGCGACGGACTTCTAACCGCGCACCTCGCGCGCCAAACCCCCTCCGGCCGCGTCCTCGGCCTCGACGCCTCGGCGTCCTTCATCACCACCGCGCAAAACACGTACGCCTCATCGACCCATCCGAACCTCAGGTTCCGATTACAGGATTGCACGGATTTAGGTGGTGCGGCGGAGATTGTAGACGGGTCGTGGGATAAAGTTTTTAGTAACGCGGCTATGCATTGGATTCTTCGGAAGGAGGAGACGAGGGAGGCGTTTTTTCGGGATGTGCGGCGAGCGCTTAGGCCCGGCGGGCGGTTTGTGTTTGAGATGGGCGGGAAGGGGAATGTGGCCGAGATTGACGCGGCGTTCGCGGCGGCGATCATGCATGCGGGCTTTTCGCGGGAGGGGTTTTGTGCCGTGCGGCCTTGGTTTTTCCCCAGTGTGGAGTGGATGCGGGGAGTGTTGGGGAATGCGGGGTTTGAGGTGGAGAGGTGCGAGGCGGAGTATCGTCCGACGAGGTTGACTCCGGAGACGGAGGGGGGGGATGGGGGGATTGAGGGGTGGTTGAGGTTGATGGGGGCGCAGTTTTTGGAGGCTGTGGAGGGGGAGGGGAGGAGGGAGGCGGTGTTGAGGGAGGTTATGGAGGCGGTTGAGCATGTGATTACGAGGGAGGAGGATGGGAGTCGCTGGATTGGGAATGTGAGGTTGAGAGCTGTTGCTAGGAAGAAGGAGTAGCTGGACGTTTGTTTCTAGTTTTGCGACAGCCTTCTTATTTATGTCGCCTGCCTTGGATATCTTGCTTCACCGTATTCGTACAGTTGTGCATTACATGTGCCGAGCGACGGCGCGTGCACGCCAGTGAACATCTCGAACCGAATTTGCCCCCGACCCACCAAGAACCCAGCCCGTCGCTGTATGCCTGCCCATGCCAGATCGCTGCTAAGGAGAAATTGATGCTTACCTTTGTACTGCCGGACTCGAGTCCTTGCGCTCGAACCCGCGCGCACGCCAGTGGGCGTACTCGACCGCCTCGCCAACGGACACCTCCTTCTCGCTCTCCTCAATATCAGTCACTTCCCACGAGCCGCGAGGCAAACGCCACAATTTGATCCAGCTCTCGGCCCACTCGATCATGCCCTCGGAGCTCGCGTCCCGCACCCACCCGAACTTGACGTCTTGCAAGCCGCGCAGCTCGTACAGAAGCTCAATGCTTGGGACGGCGTCGAGCGAGTCCAACAAGTAATCCTTGTACCGCCCGTCGCATTTGCGCGACAGCAGGTTGTACGAATTGACCTCGAGTTCCAGGGTTGTCAGGGTGGTGCAGTCCAGCAGCAGGCGGTAGGCTCTCCAGTGGGACATGACGATGCGGAGCGCGTATGCTTCGTCTTCTGGCGCCTTCCACTTGAAGGCGATCGACTTGAGCTGCTTCCTGCCTTTCTCGCCGATGAGCTCCAGGAATGTCTGCAGGTAGTAGAGGTTGTGCACGCTGAACGTGTTGATGGCGTACGGGATCAGAGCGGTCTCGGCGTGGAGCTGCTGGCTGACGCCGGAGAGGCCGGAGTTGGCCACTTTCAAGGCTCGGTGCAGTTGGCATGGCAGGCATACGGTGGTGTAGGAGCATTCGCGAAGTATGAGGTCTAGGCCGAGGTCCTTGGATGGTCTGAGCAAGCCGTCCCTCACGCAGATCGGCTGCACCGGGGCAGTGAAGGCAAACTCGTAGATGCGATTGCGCAGCTCTGGAGGCAGGACGAGGAAGCGAAAGGCTTGCTTGCTGGCACCGGCGTCATTGAATGCGTCCTGCCACTCGAGAACGGGGTCTCGGGGGGCTGCGGCGCGTCCGGATGTCATCAGGGTGCCTTGGAGGAGAGGATATCCATCTCTGTCGAACGCGTCGCCTTTGATTGCCTCGACCCCCTCACCGTCCGGCGAGCAGTACTCACACGTGCTCTCGGGAACATGTGATCTAATGTGGGGCTTCTGAATAGTCAGTATACCTCTTCTTCGAGACCACAACGCATATGACAGACCATGATCTCGCATGCTCCTAGCTTTCGCTGGTTCTTCTTGACCGTGGCGTTCCACGTCTTATTCCACATCTTAGGGGGCACGGCGTTGTGAATCGAAATAGCATCGGCGACGTTGGCACGGCTAGCTCGGCAGGAAGGGGCAGCTGACATGTGCAGGTCACATGCGGTCTGACACTCGGTCTGGTTCGGAGGTCAAGTCAACGGACTCGATGGTAGAGGTCAATGCATTGAATGCACTAGTAGTCCTTTCAATCAAAACAACCGATTGAATGATTGGCGTAGTTGACTCTTTTACGGAGAGCTGGAGACCAACAGTCAGGAGTCACCTGCATGACAAACCTATACAGAGCAGCCAATGCCTGAATATTTAACCCGCTCGGTGTCAACAGCCTCAAGGCTGTCAAATCGCTTTGATCCGTCAAGGAACGGTCGGTCGCTTCGAGTCACCCACAAGGGTGTAGCCGTCTTCACAGTCTCCCATACCATGTCTATCCTTTCGTACAGGCCCGATGCCTACCAAGACTAACGCCCAACCAGCGTAACATTCCGTCATTTATCTGTCATCAAAACGCCATCATGCCCGACCACGGGTACTTCATACGCTGCTCAGAAGCGCCCACCCTGCAGTCCCGGTCGTCAGCATTCATCGTCGTGTGGCTGGAAGCAAAATATCCACGGACATCAGAGGTCAACACAACAAACATCACGGGAAAGGAGCTACTGACTGTCCCCAGCACTCCCATCCAATACACAGCGCACTCCAAATGCTTTTGCGCACCCGTTCTCGTGCTCTCCCGGTTTGTCGACAGCCTTCCTTCAGCCTCGTCACATCCGGCTTGACAACGTCCTCCTCACCGCCACGCGCACCCGTGATCCGCCGCTTGAGCCGCGAGCGCGCAGATCTGAAGACAGATCTCGAACCATAGGGTGTGCCTTTCGCAGTTTTGGTTGGGGCTGAGCGCCTGCGAGAGAAGGGCCGTCTGAACTCGCTTCTTTGCTTAGACTCGGTCGGACCTGCATCGGAGACCAGAGCGAAGGCTGGACCGGCCCTCTTCAGCCTCCGTGCTCCTGCTCTCGGCGAAGGTGAAGATGTCGTGTGTGAGGTAACGGCGCCGAGGATGTGCGACCAAGAGGCGGATCTGGCGATTTTGCCTCTGCTCGACCTGATCAATGCATCCGTGGAGCGACGACACGAGACTGATGACGTAGAATCACTCTTGAAGCTCATGATACTGTGAGAACAGCTTCGCTCGAGTTCGTTGAGCGACGCGCGGGACATGTCCGACAGCAGGCTCGTCATTGTTGCGGTCGCTCGTCGCTACCGTGTTACATGCTGGGAAGTGGATCGCGTGCTGAAGACGACTGCGAAGGAATGATGCGGTCAGATCGAGTCAAGACTTGGCTGCTGGGATGTCTCATGCCAAAAGCTACACGTAGTCCCGAGACAGCCTACTCCCTGTCCTTGCAGCAACTGTAACTCAAATGCGAAGGAAGCTCTAAAACGCTTCCAGTGCGATCAGAGAGAGTGTAATGATTGACCAGCATCGCCGCCCTGCCATACCACGTCCTCCGGGCGCCGAAACGTTCTCCGTACGCACTGCCACCCGAGCGATCCTCAGACCTTCCATTGCATCGCCTTTTGAATCTGCGAGCAACATATTAGGTGCCGAGCAGGCACGAATCAGCGCCTACAACTAGTTTGCGACGATTGCCTTTTGCAATCGAAAGATCGAAAGATTCTCTCCTGCGAAGTTCGACGGCTGGCGGTGGTTCAATCTACGATTCGATCGATTTTTGCGGATCCCGGATGGTACTGCGTGCAGGTGTATCCGTGAGCACCCGGAGAATCTGGTCTTGGTCGGCGTCCAGTTACGTTTCGGATCGGTGGAATGTGCAGCATTGTTGCAGGCAGCTCATCTTGTGTACTCCGATAGATGGTACCAGAGACATGGCTTGACAGGGACTGTAAAGTCGCAAGTGCATCTGACAAAGTGTCGCGAAACACCATCTCGATGTCTCTGGTCGAATCTGCGATAAGAACAGCTGGCAAGCCGAAGGGACAGCATCGTGGATTTTTGCCAATGGAAAGTTGCAAAATCTAATAAACGAAATCTGGCGACGCGACGTTTCTTATTTATCTCCCCATCCTCTTGACTCCCAAAGCACCCTCGTGTCGGAATGTAACAGAAGTGAGACTTGGTGGGCTATGTGCGCAAGGCTGTGACGACTTCCGAGATTGTGACGATGTTGACAACCTAGAGTACGTGAGCCGACATACCGGTTTCATGTTGGATGTCAAACAGCCAGGACCCTGGTGCCGAGTTGAGTAGGTTATGATGATGACGCAGTCAGGTTTATGCGCTTCGCGAGTTGTGCCCGATACAGTTTGTGTTTCTTGTGCCCAAGCATGCAGCGGCTCGTAAAAAAATCGGAATGACCAAGAGGATTTCGAATGAATGTCGGGCCATGCTGCAGTGAGGAAGACGCCGAGGTCGAGCAATCGTCCTTGTAAGATGCGACCAGTGCGAACAACTTCATGCGCCGTAAACATTGAGACCTTGGCACCAGGAAAAAGACCTCAGACATCGATTGGAAAAGTCATCGTGTCATTGCATCTGCCTCTTGAGACGCATCGCCGTTGGGTATCATAAAAGCAGCACATCTCGCTGCTCACTTTTGCCGCCTAACGCCCTGCCTCGCCCTCGCTATGCGTCTCTACAACGTCTCAAGCCCATGTAAAACATTACCGCCCACGAAGACGAATTTCAAGCACCTTCCACCTCCTCACTCCTCCTCTTCAGAAAGTCCGCCAGCCACTGTAGCGGCTTTTCTGGCTCATTCGCCGCGAGCCACTTCATACCCTCCAGCAAATGTGGTGTAACGTTCATATTGAGATACTGCCTAGTCGGACCGCCATGAGGTATCGGCTTAGTAGGGAGCTGTGACGGCTTAGTAGGGAGCTGTGAAGGCGCAGGCGGCATGGAGCCGGGTCTGTTTGTCGATGCGCCGGAGACGGCAGGTGGTGTCGGGACTGCAGCCACTTGACGTGCGGGCGCTGGAGCGATGGCGACAGGTTGAGGAGGTGGTTGAGGGTCTGTCGGATCTGCTTGTTGTATGCCGTCCATTGCTGCCTGCGCTGTGTCAGTGTATTGTATTGAGCCTAAGGGAATGGAGTGTACCTCTGTCGATGGTTCTTCTTTCATGATGATGTCCGCTGGCGCAGCAGCGCTGCCATTTGATAGATGGTCGGCCATGACGAAGAATAGATGGTACCTGTGGGTTGTATGAATCCAAAAGAAACTCAAGATGTGAGTTTGCGACACATGAACGCGTGAAGCACTTGTAGACGCGAATGCCAAGACTGAGGTCGACTTCACGTCTCCCAAAATTCGATATGCTTCCAAGTACCAGATATATTCGTGCCAAGCAGCTAGTCGGTCGTCCTCCTATAGAATGTGCAAGTCTAGACCAGCTTGCAACCCATTGACATGTATGAATATGGCCTCCATGCACGATAGCTCTACGTATCACACCGCTTCGAGTCCGAAGCTTAGATAATGTCTGGTGAGACAATAGCAACCGAACGACTAGGATATCGTGTCTTCGAGCACCGATGAGCCTGTGAGGACATTAATAGCATGGCTTCCGTCCAGGAAGATACTCATCAACATAGACGCAACGACATAGCCGCGGGTGCCTGCTCAAATCAAGCACTACATCCAACCACCAAGAAGTCCCGGAAGGTCAGAGTCCGGCAGCTTCGATAATGACACTTTGGCGAGAGGATCTGAGCATGCAGGTGGTACAACGTGCTGTGGCCATGGGGTCGCAAAAACCCTGCCTTGCCGTCCATATATGCTAAACCATAGCAACTCCAGAACGGCATGATCGATCACAAGCTATGAAACCATTGAGCTAGCCACTCAAAATTCGTCCTCCTCCGCTTACTCAATTACCTGCGCCTCGCCTGTGATCATTCATGTGCTTCTTCTCGAGTAGACAACACTCGATGGAGCCGGCACGCTCCTGCCTTGGGTCCTTCCACACAACCATGACCAACAAATTTCTAGAGCAACAGGTACACGGGCCACCGAGCTGCAAACAGCAGACACTCGAGAGCCTCGCCACTAGCAGGACCTGACTCGGCGTCCAGGATCCTTGTCGGCTGCCGTCGTGCCTTCCTCAAGCAGCTCGGTAGAGCGGCGCTAAGGTACTCCATTAGGACGAAAGCCTGGCTACGATTGGTTCATAGATCTGGCCCCTGCTCGGCAGGCTGTCACGGCTTCACTTGACAACCGTGGACCCACTTGAGGAGTTGCTCTGCAAGCTTATTTATTGCTCTTCTGCTCGTGACCTCTTTCACTTCTTCAACTTCGTCAGCCTCTTCATCCTCGTCCTCGTCACTCATTCCAGTTCTTAGTACGACAATTGGATCGCCCTCTCCCTGCAACTCGAGCAATCGCCCCTTACCAGCAACAATGCCTCCAAAGAGCTCCAAGGTATGTTGTCTGGCATCCATCATCGACCACGATTCGCTGACAGGTACGTCACAGAAGGCGAAGGAGCAGACGCCTGACGCCCCCAAGGTCAAACAGGAGCCCAAGACTCCTTCAGCCCCGAAGAAGGCCGCGCCTAAGAAGAAGGAGCCGTTGCACTTCGAGGCCGTCAAGAAAACCGGCGATGCCGCCCTGGCCATCGACGTCAGCTACGAAGGCTGGACCCCCACGGCCGTGCAATAGGAAGGTGGCCTCTACACCCACAACATCACGCTCACGGCTCCTGCCCCCTTCGACTTGATCGGCACCGTACGTGACGCCCCCCCCCCCCCATCTCCATCACCCCAGTCATCGTGCTAACATGCGTGACAGTTGGTCTACACGACCGGCGAATACGAAGGCAACCAAGCCATCATGATCCGCCCCGCCCGTCCCTTCCCCTTCATGAAGCTCCCCAAGGAACTCCGCGCCCGCATCTACAACTTCTACTTCGCGCAGAAGGGCGTCGTCGGCGACACGATCCTGCTCGACGGCAAGCGCAGCAACAAGGACGTCTACGCCAAGACCTACGCCGAAGGCCACAAGAACCGCGTCGGTCTGCTGGCTGTGAGCAAGGAGGTACGTCTCGCCACTCGAATCGCGACCACTGAGTGAAGCGCGAATCCTTTCCAAGAGCTCACTCACATCCCACCATCACCCACCCACCCACCGAAACAGAAACCTCAACCCAACTAACACTCTCCCCAGATCTCCACGGAAGCCACACCCCGCCTCTACACCCTCCCCCTCCGCCTCGACTCAACCGGCACCCTCCTGGACTTCCTCTCGCAACTCCCGACCCCCGTGCGCACGCGCCTCCAAAACCTGACCATCAAAACCTTCATCAAAACCTCCTCGCGCAACGCCATGCACTTCCTCGCCGAAGCGCGCAACCTGCAACGCTTCCACATCGAGAGCGGCGTCTTCGGCGACGCCGACCCGGCCAAAGCCGCCAAGCAGTTCTACGCCGAAGCGTACAAGTTCCTGGAGGCGGTGGGCAGCGTCCAGGGCCGCAAGGACGCGGGCGTCGACGTGCTGGGTTTCGGGCCCATGGCGTTGACGTACAAGGATGCGAAGAAGGAGGTCAAGCCGTGGGCGGAGGCGATGGTGAGCGAGTTTCGGGAGATTTTGAGGGCCAAGTTGAAGTGAGTCGGTCCTTTTTCTTCTTTTTCTTCTTCTTCTTTGCTATCCTCCCCCCCCCCTCTTCTGCGCCTCGAGACAAAAGTCAAGCAGACTAACACCCGCCCCGTGCGTCGTACAGGTGAGAAAAGGAGAGCTCGAGCTTACACAGTCCGAGCAGCTACTCCCTCTTCACGACGACGTGGACCTGCATCTGCGGCTCCATCACGCCGAAACATATTTGCGCGCTGGTGATGCAGACGCAGGACAATTCCGGGGCTGACTGGGTGAGAGACGCTGGAGGTTGGTGGCGAAGTAGCACGGCTTGAGGAAGGGGGGTTTTTCTTTTGTACATGATGCAGAGATGAGGCATGCTGCTGCTGCGTTCTGGTGCGTCCTGTCGGCCTGCATGTGGCGAGGATTTGCGCGCCGGGTTAGCCCGACAGCCACAAAGCCATAGTTTTGGTACAAGAAGGATGGTCTTTCATACATGCCTGCTGTGACGGAATATGTTCATGTGCGGTCATCAAGCGTGCCACCCAACATCCCACTTTTTGCGAGCCAGAAAAGAAGTTAAAGCTCGCTTGAACGCATGCACGCATAATCACCACAAAACACCTCGTGCCATTACCACAAGGAACACCACAACCCCTTCTGCCCCTATGAATTAAACATCTGCCTCTGGAAGCTCTCAACCGACACATCCGTCGGCTTTTCCTTCACCATAGCCGGCACCTTTTCGCTCTCCCCTTTCCCTACACCCATCTTCTCCTTCTCCGTAACCGCCAAAGAATTCGCCCGACTCCCCACACTCGCCGTCATCGTATTAACCCTGCTATGCACCGGAGAACTTGCATTACTCTTCGCCGGAATCTGGCCCTGCTGCGGGCGCCTCTGAATCGTCTCCAGCCAAAGACTCGGCAAATATCCCATCCGGCCGTCTCGCGCGCGGCAACGCCACCATTCTGAGGGCTGGCCCATGGGATCGGTTTTGGAGAGGACGGCGACGAGGTCACCCTTTTTGACTTCGAGGTCGATGCCGTCTTGGAGAGTTTGGCTGGGTTGCGGAACGGGTGTGTAGTCGTAGAGCAGGCGGCAGAAGTCTAATTTGCTGGGGTCGAGGGGTTGGCCGTCTGCTTGCAGGGGTGCGTTGGCCAGTTGGCGCTGTTGCTCGGCTTCTTGGCTTGCGGCTAGGGCTCTGATGAGTTTGCCCATGAGGTAGGGCAGGCCGAAAACTGCGACGACGAAGAAGATGAAGGGTTTCCTGCTTGGTCGTGGGGCTGCGCCTTCGGCTCCTGGGACTGCGGGGCCATTGAATGCGGCGAAGGCGGCAGGTGTTAGCTCCTTAGAGCTTGCTGGTGGTGGGCGGCCCGTCAGTTTTGCGATTGCCGCCCGGATCCATCGCATCAAGGTGAAGATGCCCAGTACTGATCCAAGAGTCTGCTTTAACGTCGCGAATTGCTCCGCCACGCTCACCATGGCGAAGAAGGAGGAATGCGTTGCCATGTACGTGCTCTCCAGCATCTGTGCGAATCCTCCAAATGCGCCCACAATGCTCTCAATCATCTGGAAGGTTGCCTGCGTGCTCATATTCATCGTCTGCGTCAGACTCTGGTCCTGTCCCGGCATGCCATTCATGCCCATCCCATTCATGCCGTACATGCTGTTGCCGTACATGCCGCCTCCATACATTCCGCCACCGTACATGCCACCGCCGTACATCGACGAGCCGTACATGCCGCCGCCCATGCGATTGTAGGGCGAGGAGTACGCAGAGCCATAGCCGTAGGGAGAAGAGTAGGGGGAGGTGCGGTTGTAAGGGTTTGAGTAGTTGGAGGCGGTGCGGGTTGCGATGCTGTTCAACGAGTCGGGTCGACTGGGCAGGGCGGGTGTGGCGGCGGTGTCTGAGGCGGTCGCTGTTGCTGTTGTTGTTGAGGTGGGGAGTGCAGCTAGCACTACATGTCAGACTCTGGCGATGCATTAGGGTAGACGTCCTGCTTACCAGATGATGTGCCCCCAGCGCCCGCTCGTTCCCACGGCTTGGGCGGCGAGCCTCCCGTGGACATGTCCGCCGTCGTCACTCAAGCCTTACAATACAGCGCTCTTCTACTCTTGCGCCACTGCCGCTCCTGCGACTCAGGCCTTTACGTGCCACTTCAATGCGCCCGAGCGCATCAACACATCACGATGTCCCGCCGCTTCGTCCGGCTTCGGCTTGCTCGTCGATGAATCAGGGAAGCACGTGGTCAAGACTAGATTATTCGCACTCGCGTGAGACTTGTGGCATGTGAATGATGAGAGATACGAATACTGTACAAGATGTGTTTGTGAGAATGGCCTTGTCGTGGTTAGGTTCCAAGGTTGACTCTACCGTGGCGACTGACCGAACATGCCGAGGCATATCCATGGATGTCATTCAGCCGACAACATCTCTTGGCGTGGTGGACTCCATCCTACATACCATGCACGTTACATGTATTATTGCATTCTTTGCGATCTGTGACCATTCATACTCTCCACGTGAACTTTGGTCCTCGCTACTCCGTTCTTACCTTCGTTCCTGGCCCGCAGGAGAAACATGCAATAGACTTCGCAGTACCCATCCCCTGGAGCTTCGACAACTCTTCCTGTGGCCTGTTGGCATTAATGCCATGTTAACGGCTTCTTCCCAGTAGCGCCAATTGGGTTTTCCTCATCTCGGTTCTTCCAACGCTTCATTCTAGCTTTCCATCGCCATTCTCGACGTCCTTCCTATCGGGACATGTTTCCAGTATGGACCAACCGCAGACGTCTGAAGTAGGATTTCTCACTACACATCCCATGCGTGGCCCATTCTATCGGCTTCTCATACTACTCCGGTCGCCCTATTACAGCAATTCTACAGGTCACGGCGTTCTCGTCAGCACAAGACTCGCGAATTATTTCGTCCATTCTCCTGCTTACAACCCACGCTTCGCCCCAACGCTCAACAACCACCTCCCATCGGATCTCTAGCGCAGACATGAAGACTATAAGCATCCCTCATCTTCCCCTCTTTCACATCATCTCCAGATCCCAAGCCAGCTGCACTTCCCACATTCACCTCCCAACCACCCAAACCAACCAACCAAACAACTTTATATACCACCAACATGTACTGCACTCGCCGCGCCGCCATCATGGCCCTTGCCGTCATCGGCCTGGTCCGTGGCAGGCTTCTCAGCAGCACCATTGCTGCGGCCGCCACCACCGCCTCAAACGAGGCCATCGCCTATGACAAGGCACCATCCGCATCCCAGCCGGCACACACCTAGTGCCGGTCCCCGAGGGCGAGAACGCCACAGCGCCGGCCGTCGTGGTCGTGTACCCGGCCGACAGCGCGCTGGAGGAGGTCGTGAGTGCTGCGAATGGGCAGGAGGTGAGTAGCTTCCTAGCAATCATGCATGGTCAGAGAGGTCGGTGTACTAATGAGATGCAAGGCGATGCGGTAGAAGCGTGCTCCGCAGCATCGGCGACCGCTGCCATGTTGGTCCGCATGAGTGACGGTGAGCGGTTGAGCGTTGGGGGGAGATAGGCGTGTTTGGAGGTGGAAGTCCCGGTGTGAGGTCGGAGATGGTAATCAGGTGGAAGGTGAATGGGTCTTGTTGGTCAGATCTCGCGGATAGGTGTCAAAATGAGAGTTTACCTCCGAATGTCATCGCTGATACTTGCGCCTCGTGATAAGTGTGATGTACTATATGGACGTGCCGTCATTGATTGATGGGTCAAACACCCAACAAGTCACTGTCAGCATTTGACGTCCCACATGCATTGAGACGTAAGCGCTGATTGCCAAATGTCAACGCCTCACTTGGGTGGTCCTTGGGCTGGCATGTGAGAGGTTTGGAATGTTTTATGGACAGTTCCAGATATGTATGCTGCCAGCGGGAACTACTCGATGCTGATAATTTCTCCGGAAGTCATATGCTTCCAACGAGCTGCCTCCGTGCTCTCCCAACATCTGATGAATGGCATGAATCGCAGCATATGCAAGCATCGATCCTCTATCTTCACGGAGCCTTACTACCTGCTTCATCGACTGTTAGCCTCGTGTCATGTCTGTACAAGTGGCTCGAGCGGGAAGAATAGAATAAGATCAGAAGTCCATTTAGATCATCGCAGTACGAGACTGCTGACATAAGAGGTACCAGAAATATTGTAGTTTGTGGATATATCATCATGTAAATGCTGAAGCGGGCGGAGCTGAAAGATATGTTGAGACTTACCATCCTTTAGTCTGGCTCAGCCGTTGGTGTAGCAATTCAAGATTGCTGAGTATTCGCTGCAGGCCAGAACGGTGAGGCCCTGGCCATAGGTTAATTGTGAAGTGTTGTGCTGATGCATGCGATGGAAAAGAAAGAGCGAAGCCAAGTTTTCTGCAGACGCGCTAGCCGGACACTCCCGCTGCGTGCCAAGTCGTCCGTGCACGGCACTCAGAAAATCCATGGCGGACCTCCATCAATTGAGAGCGACGCAGACAGCGACTTCTTACGCCAATCGACGACGACAACGACACCAACACCCACCGCCCAACCAACTCGTCAAACACCGCCATCATGGGTCGTCTTCACAGCAAGGGCAAGGGTATCGCCGACAGCGCCATCCCCTACTCGCGCACTCCCCCCGCCTGGCTCAAGACGACGCCCGAGCAGGTCGTCGACCAGATCTGCAAGCTCGCCAAGAAGGGCGCCACCCCGTCGCAGATCGGTGTCGTGCTGAGGGACAGCCACGGTGTCGCCCAGGTCAAGATCGTCACGGGTAACAAGATTCTGAGGATCTTGAAGGGCAATGGTAGGGTCTACCCGTACCCGGTGTGAGAGGGAAATGTACTTCAGGCAGAAAGAGATGGAATGATAATACATATCCGATATAGATGGAGATATCTTGTACGCCTCTGCTTCGGTTCACAGTGACTGACAGAGTGATTTTGCTGTCATAGGCCTCGCTCCGGAGATCCCAGAGGACCTGTACATGCTCATCAAGAAGGTAAGCACTCTACCTGTATCCTTCAAAGACCCCCAGGCAGCCCACTAACAGCATCTCCCCCAAGGCCGTCGCTGTCCGCAAGCACCTCGAGCGCAACCGCAAGGACAAGGACAGCAAGTTCCGCCTGATTCTCATCGAGTCCCGCATCCACCGCCTGTCCCGCTACTACAAGACCGTCGGCGCCCTTCCACCGACGTGGAGATACGAGTCCGCCACCGCCAGCACTCTCGTCGCATAAGCGTGGATGTCGACGATTCTGCTGGGGAGGAATGGAGGAGATGAGGCATGGAGCATGGCGTTTCTGTGGAGGATGCGTATCGTCAGAGTGGTCGGAGGAGTATGGGCTTGCACTCGGCTGCGCGGCCTGCAGTGATGAGAATGATGTAGCCCAATCCGAGACACAAAGCGCTGAGAGCGCTACGCTGGGCAAGTAGTCAGCGAAAAATGCAAACAAGCAAGACCACCCAACCCAAATACTGCTCTGCCCTTCTTGATGCTCGACGCGTGTGATGTCATTGTCGCTCACGCAGCACTATAGCGCGCGTTCTCCAGACGCACAATAATCTCTTCTATCACGGTAGAAAGAAGGTATATTCGGCTCCAATATCAGACATGCTCGTGGATTCTATAGTCACCTCCTTTCACGAGAGAATTCACTCTGAAGTCCCCTCCAATAGTACGAGGAATGCAAATAGCTCAATACCATTCTGACGAGACGATGACTGGCAAGCTGCCGTCACTAAAATACCATTCACCCCATCCCTGTAATCCCTGGCAGTGATCCAGAGCTGTCAAGGCACTGAACGCAGCTGGCCTTGGCCGTCTTACCACTCGCTAACCATACCTACTTCCAAATTGAAGTCAGAGGGTCAGTTGCTCAATGAGACCACATAGATATACAGGAGATAGCCTCAGGACTATCTATTCATCAACCAGATACCTGCTGGCCCAGCAGCGGCAACGCTAGACTGCTCATCAAATGCCCAGGAAGATACTGTAGCACTCATGTGATCAATCAGCTCCCGTGTCTAGCATTACCTCGAGCCTGCAGGACTAATCTACAACACAACCTGCAATTCCGGTCTCCTCAACTTGCTGCCCTCAAGCGGCGGATAATAAGGCACCATGGCGTCCGCGCTCAGCACATACGCGTCATTGTACAGCCGCCAATACGGCACGCGCACCTTCCTGGCCGGATGGAACAGCCCCGCCCAGACATAATTCATCACGGCGCCAACGCCCACACTGACCCTCACGGCCTCGATGGCCTCGATGACCCGATCGATGACGTGCGGCGAAGTCTCGAAGATGTTGGGGAACAGGAGGTTGAGCAGATGCAGCATCGCGTCCTCGCAGCCCAGGCCCACGACGCCCAGCGCAATGTGCTTGACGACCGACGCGGCGGTCTGCCGATGCACTTGGTCGCGGTCGATGAGCGCGTCTTCGATGAGGGGCGTGACGGCGTAGACGTAGTCTTTGGCCATTTCTCCGATGTACTCGAAGAGGAAGGAGAGGGACTTGAGGACACCGTTTTGGACGTTGAGTTCGGGGACTCGGTACTCGTTCATTAGGGCTGGTAGGACGGTGAAAGGAGCGCAGGTCTCGGCTACGATGCCGATGGCAACAGCGGTGCAGACACGCGACTGGCGTTCTTGTACGCGCAAGTTGTTGAGCAGTGTTGCAAGAACGTCTTGAGGTCCGATGGCCTTGGCGATGAAGCCGAAGGTGTTGTTTGCGGCTCGTCGGATTCCTTTCTTGTGTGCCTTCAGCATATCGAGCAGCTCGAAGCAGATTCGCATCCACTCTCTCGCGTTGACAGATTCCGGCCCTCTGTCTGCAATGCGACCCACGAGGTCAATAGTGTTTTCCTGCACCTTCTCGTGCCTGTTCCTCAGAATTGGCGTCAACCGCGGGAGCAGATCCTTGATCGGTGGCTGCATACTGTTGATACCGACGACTGTGACAATTGACCTCATGGCTCCTAGAATAGACCCGAGAACCTCGGGGTACTCTTCACCAAGGTACTCATAGAGCACCGTACCCAGCTTGCCCATGAGACCGTCTTCACCGCACAGCTTCATGACGATAGCGATGCGTGTGACAAGATCCGCAGCCTGCTGACGCACTGTCGCACTCTTATTGTTCAGACGCCACAAGATTGTGGACACGATCTGAGGGAGGTATGGCTTGCATCGGGTGCCAAGCGCGTTGACCACTGTACCGAAACCATTGAGCAGGACGACATCCTCGATGCTCTGCTCCTGGAATGCATGCAGGATGCCATCGACCAAGCGTTCCTCGAGGCGTTCGTTGATATCTGCAGCACCCATAGCCGAGATGACTTTTTCGATGGTCTCGACGGTCATCTTACGATATGCTTCGCTTTCGTCCTTCAGATTGCCGACGATGCGCTCCACAATCTCGCCCACACCGACCTTATTGCCCAGGTCACAAGTCGTCTCAACAACTTGCTTGTAGTTCCTCCTGTCAAGCGCCATTCTCCTCACCCAGAAACTCTTAAAGAACTCGTTGAGTACATTGTCGCGTAGATACTGTGCAGTGACACCGCTGACGCCTGCGCATTGCGATACCACCTTGAGAACCACCTTCTTCATTTCCTCATCTGGCGATTGGAACTCGCGGAGGATGATCTCCATGATCTGTGAGGTGTAGTAGTTCGAGTATTCCTCGTCCATGAGCGGGATGATGAAACCAACAGCCTTCAGGAATCCAGCAAGACCCTTGCCTCGCTGCTTGCGAGCGCCGGTCCACAATGGGTTCAGGATATCATCAAAGGACTCAATACCAAAGGGATGAGAAGCTTCCGCCAAGGCAGCAAGAGCAAGGGACGTGACTGTTCTTACCTTCGCTTGTTCGTCGTTTAGATTCTCGCCGATACAGTCCACAAGCCCCTTCAGGTGCGGCAAAACAGCACAACCCATCAAGATAGGGATCTGCTGAATGATCTTGACACCAGTATGACGCGCCTGCCACGACTTCTTGCTCTTGCATACGGCCTTTAGGAAAGGCAGCAGAGTTGGGATGCCCAGCGCACTAGCCACAACAGCGAAGGCACGCGCAGTTGTGTTTCGCACATACTCGTCAACGTGATCAATATCTGGTCGCATCGTGCTGATCATGTGTGCTAGACCGGCGGCCTTTGACAGGTTAGAGATAATCTCGCGACCTTCCACTCGAGCATAGTAGTCCTGATCAATGAGCAAGGGCTCAATGACTACTAGAATCTTGTGCACATATGGCCTCACTAGATCGTCCAGCTTGTACAGTATACGGTCAATAACCTTTACCAGCAAGTGGCGTTCCTGATCTTCGAGTGATTTCTCCATGAGCAAGGGCAGGATTTGGTCAAACAATGGTCCAGCGCCAAAGTGACGAGCGTTGTCTGTGAGCTGTCGAAGAGCAGTCTTCCTCATGGGTGGTGTGCCGTTCTTGACTTTGAGAAGGAGACGCATGATCTTGCGTTGCTTGAGCTCCTCGACGCTAAGCTCGTTCTCATCCGCGCCGTCTACCAACTTGCCGAAGTAAGTCATGTCTTCGGCCTTGAAGAACTGCAGGTCACCCACACCAGGGATATCTGAGGGTAGCTGCTTCCCCATGGCGCGGGCATCCACAGATTGCTGATTCATGAAGCTGCCATCTGGTACTGGCGTTGCTGATGGTACGACTCTGCGAGCTGGCGCTCGAATAGGCTCATAGCCCGGCGGCGGATCCAGGATTTTGTAGCCTTCTGATGGCAGCATCGCATCCAGCTCCTCATCAGAAAGTGGCGCATTTCGCCCGGCAGAAACGTCTGTACCGAAGCCGACCACAGGCTGTGCCGGCGTTGCTGACCCTGCAGCAGGAGTAGCACCGCTCGTGGTCGGCGCCTGATCCCATTTGGATCTTTTCTTTGATGCTGGCTCGCCATCTTCAGCAGGTGTCGCATCCCACCTGGATTTCTTGCTCGCCGAGTCTCCATTCGTAGCTTCGCCATTGGTGACAGCGCCATTCGTAGCTGGCGTTTCGCTCGAGACGTCCCATCTCCTTTTGCGTGTCCTCGGCTTGGTGGCTTCTGCGTCTGCGTCCTCATTCTGCACCTTATGCGCACTTCCATCTTTCAATGTAGCCTTGTGCTCCACCACGCCATCCGTTTCATCCTGGTCGCCGTTCGCAATTTTCTCCTTGTTCTGATCTTCGATGAGCTTTCTGACCCTCTCCTCTTCTCTTTCAAGCTCTCGTTGCTGCATCGTCTCGCGGTATGTCTGTCCCTCGCCCTCGCCCTCCAAGTTTCGCCGAAATCGCCGCTTTTGGTAGTCCGTCTCGCGGTTCGCAATCTGCGCCTGCTTCTCCCGTGACTGCAGGATGTCCTCTTCGGCTGTTCCACCCTGCGCCCACTCGTTCATCTGCGCTGCTGTGGCGGTATATTGCCCGATCAGCCTCCCGTCCCCGCCGTCCTCATCGCCGTCGGCCATCGTGTCATCATCGTCCACGGCGATGGAGGCGTTGTACCCAGCAAACTTGTCGCCGGAATCGTTGCCATACAGGTCTTTATCGAATGCCTCGGTCAGCGACTGCTTGGTGTTGTTGCTGCGCTGGGTAACGCCTCTGCCTCCCTTCTTGCCAGCCGCATTGCGCTCGGCCTGCGCCTTGCGGACCTTCTCGAAATCGGCGTCCGACATGGCTGCGATGCCTGTTTGGTGCACCGTTTGCAAGTCGAGAGAGGAACCGCGACTCGTGGTGTCAGCAATAGCGCGCAGTTGATCAAGTAAAGATCTGGCTGGCTTGCTCTCGCTGGGATGTTTAGCGTCGGACTTAGCGCTGCGGCACTAGCCGTGCTCTTGAGTCAAGCAGAAGAATGAACAGGGACAGTAGGCTTGGGATGTGGTATTGGCATGGTCATATATACATTACTCATCACACTCTCTTTTCACCATCAGCACTACTGATCCGCAGCTAGGCCTCCTGAATCGTACGGCTCTTCTCCATATCCTGTATGAACCTCTCCCAGATTTCGATGTTGCCCTGGAAGAACGCAATATTGGCATCCGCCAGCCCTCCTAGCGTATCGTGGAACTCAGCAGCCTTGATGCGCTCGAAGTCGTTCACTTCTTTCACCACCTCCTCGTCGAATGCCTCGGTTGTCTTTTTGGCGGCCTCGACCTCAGTTGTTAATCTGCTGATCTGAACCTCAAGCTTGCGTTGTCTCTCGCGACGTGATGATTCTGGGTCAACACCGCGCACGTCCTCGATCTTCTGTCGCAGAAATCCTGAAGCGCCGACTGAGCCATGTGATGCGATAGTGTCTCGCTCTTGAGCATTCTTGTTCAGATACTCGGTCAGACCTTCAAAATCCAGCTGCTTCTGCTCCCGAGTTTTGAGCAGTGCTTTGACTGCTGTAATGTACGACTCCATATCGTTCAAGGATTCCAGATAGTCCTGATCGGTATGCTCTTTTAGTGCCTTCCAGCCTTCGCTGGTCTGCTGCACGCTTGTCGCGAACTTGGTAAGCTCGTCTTGCACTCCAGGCTCCAAGGCAGCTAGCTTCTGGAACTGGGTTGCGAGCTCGGTGTAATCATTTTCCAGGTCGGCCTCTCTCTTGCCCACTCTAGCCACGGTCTTACTGACAGTCCTTAGATCATCGTCCAGCTTTTTTGCCCGCTCGTTGACATCTTGAAAGCGCTTGTCCGTCTTGTGGGGCTTGGTGAAGGCGTTCATAAATCCTTCCGTCCAGTTCTCGAGCACAGAGCTTCCTCCATCGCTTCCAGACATGCCTCGCCTTGGTCTGCTCCTCATTACTGCGTTCCAGTCGCTGCTCTCCAAAAACAAGGCAAGTAGCGTTGCTCTCCTAAGGACTGGATGTAGAGTCAATCGCTTCAAGAAGCGCTGCAGTGAATGTGCTCGTCTTGACGTAAAGTCTGGTCCAAAGCGGTCTCCTCGTACGTACGCCATGTTGTGCTTGTCCGGCAATGGAGGTACTGCGCACTGTGGATATTCTGCTGCCAGTGTCTTATACAAGAACAAAAAGTCGGTGAAGCGACGCCGTACTTCTGAATGCAACGATTGAAAGCTCTTGAAGTCGGTGTCCGTCACTACAAGGTACGAGACCCATTGGTTCTGCGAGCCCTCGCCCTCCCGTTGCGGCTTGCCGACGGTGCATGCTATCCTACCATGAGCACCAGGCCCTGCAAGATCTACCGCATCGGCGTTTGGCCCCGCTTGCTGCCAATCCTCATCGTGGTGGTCATAGCTGCTGCCTTGCTCCATGTCGGACGGATTGGCCTCGGACGGCTCAGTACCGTTTGTCTCCTGTTGCTCGCCTCCTTCTCTGCTCAGATGGTGTCCCTGATAGCCGTTGTGTTGCCAGACCGTATTGGCTGCCTTCGGTATGCTCGCGCCCAGAAGCTCGAAGTCGGATGTTGCAAAGTCGCCAGCGTCGGTGGTGATCTGGAACCAGTCGTTGTCGAGGTCCGCGTCAACGGGGACGCCCTTTCATGAAGTCAGCGAGCACGGCTATCGATACCCCTCTTGCATTCGGTCGGGAACGGAGGAGACGTGTGTGTGTTTACTGGTCTTTGAGTGCTGTATGGCTCGAGCTTCATGGGAAGTCGCTGGACTGCTATGTGATCCACAGAGGAAGAAGGGATCGGCCCGTCGGTATTCATGCTTGGATCAAACACTAGACTGTTTTGTGTCCAAGGAAGATTGCCATGTTTCATCGCGCAAATAATTGTTGATGGTCTGGAAATGATGCATCGGGCGCGCGTGAAAGCCGTCTGGATGGGAGCTGACACGCTTTTGCGTATGTCGGAATTCGGGAGTGAAAGAGCTTCTCATCGCGCACATGCAAAAAGTGTGTAACAATCGTGCCTTCCTTCTGTATCGGCCGGGATGAATACCTTAACTCAGAAAACCGACCAGCAACGCCAGCAACGTCATCACTACTACGAAGTCGTGGCAGAAACAACCTGCAACCCGACGATTATCAGAGCAATCCGCGAGCGCCGTCGAGCGGGCAGTAAAGCCTTTATGTCCCGTCCTCATCATACCACGCGGTAGGAATGGTTGCAAAGCAAGATGTGCGGTGAAGACACGCGTTGCGTGGAGCCCGCCGGCATCTCATAGGTAACTTAATACCTTAGACAGGTGAGCACACTTCGTCCGGCAAAAGCCATCTTCTCATCCCACTTGATTCACCTACGAAGAGGCATATGACCCAGTAGAAACACATCTACATCTGCTGCCTTCATGTTCCCAGTGGCACTGTTTGAACATCCATATTGATAATGGACAATGTCCTAACCTCTACACGGCTATCTTGGGCCATCGGCGCCATAATCGCCACAGCTTTCATTCGCTTCATTCAACAATGGTATTTCCATCGCAAACTTGTCCGGGGCCTGCCTGGACCACCGCACTCATGGATCTGGGGTCATCTACGCGCAATGAACGAAATTCAGAAGGAGCAGCCCAAGCTCGCCGCTCCGCAGACGTTTTGGGGATTCGTGAAAGACAAATACAATCTTGGAGACTATTTCTACTTAGATCCATGGCCTTTTGGAGATCCAATTATGATCATACTGGATACAGATGTGGCACATCAAGTGACTGTCAAACATTCCGCGCCCAAGCACCCGGAGGTCGCAAAATTCATCTACAATGTGGGAGGCCCTGGCAATCTTGTCAGTAGTGAAGGGGCGGAATGGAAGAAATGGCGTACAGCTTTTAATCCGGGTTTTGCATCATCGCATATCATGAGTGTGGTTCCAACAATCATCGATGAATGCCTCATCTTCAATGAGATTCTGACCACTCGTGCAAAGAATGATGAACTGTTCCGCATGGAGAGGGACACGACCAGGCTCACAGTCGACATAATCGGTAAAGTCACCCTCGACTATGCACTTGATTGCCAAAAGGGTCCTAACGAGCTGGTCGACGCATTTATGAATCAGGTGCGCTGGCAGTGTATTGGCGTACAATTCAATCCATGGGAGATGATTGATTGGCCGTTCCGCATTTCCTACCAGAGGTGGCTCACTTACAAGATGGATCGATACATCAAGAAGCGCCTGAATGAGCGGTTCGCCACCCGCGAACAACGTGGCAAGTCGAGGGCTGTGGTCGACCTTGCCCTTCAGGAATATCTAAAAGAAGTCAAGGGCATGACAGACGACGTGAGCAAAGTACAAATTCTGGACCCCGAATTCGAAAAGGCCGTCATCAACAATATGAAGGTGTTCCTCTTTGCCGGCCATGACACTACCTCGTCTGCCATCGCATATGCATACTACTACCTCTCCAAGAATTCGAAATGCCTGGCCAAGATCAGAAAAGAGCACGACGATGTGTTCGGCACAGATCCTTCCAGCGTTGCCGAGCAGCTCAGGCGCGATCCGAGATTGCTGAATAAGTTGGAGTATACATTAGCCGTCATACGGGAGGTGCTAAGATTGCAGCCCCCAGCAAGTACAGTGAGAATCGGAGAGAAAGGGCTATTCGCCCGTGATCCTGCAACGAACGAGCCACTGCCGACAGAACATTTTATGCTGTGGCCCGTAGACGTGGGCCTGCATCGTCATCCCAAGTACTGGTCAAACCCCCACGACTTCATACCCGAGCGTCACATACATAACTCGTCCGATGAATCGGCGAACTATAAGTCCAACCCAGCATGGGTAGCCTTTAGCAAGGGCCCTCGGAATTGTGTCGGACAAGAACTTGCCATTGTTGAAACGAAAACAATCTTGGCTATGACTTTGAGGACTTTTGATTTCTCACCGGCGTATGATGAGCTGGAGAAGTTGAAGGGAGATGGCAGTGGGTATCCTAGTTACACTGAAGGGGTGCAGGAGCAGTTTGGGGAGGAGGCTTATCAGATCCAGTTGGGTACGGCGAAGCCTAGGGAGGGCATGCCGTGCCGTATAAGGCTGAGGTCGGTGTAGATATCGACAGCGATCAGACAGTATGGGAGTTTGGGACTAAATCTGGATTCTGTGGCGAAGCTTTTAGTTGTTGACAGAGGTGTGCAAATGGGATTTCACTGTCGCCATTAGAGCCAGCAATTCCGGGTTGATCGTAGCATACAGTAGCTGCCACACCTCGCCATCGCCTGCTGTTGATAGATGCCAATAAAGCCAGAAGCATTTTTTGCCACCCGTATTGTTCTTTTCGTATCGTGCACACGGCTGATGGCCAGAAGGACCTTCTGCAAGTCATCGGCTAATTTAAGGACGCTTTGTTCCTGCATCCACTCCCCGCGCTGCAACGCCACCGCACTACGAACGGTCGCTCTGCCGTCGTATCCTGGCGCGCACTCGAGAATAATGCTCCGCTTGGATGCATCTCGCATTGGCCGTATTTAAACGGATTTCATGCAGACCCGTCAATACGTAGCCAGCGTGTCGCGTAGCCTTTGACTTGAATAGAGAGGTCACTTGATCCAGAATCGCGATGAACTTGTTTGTATGGTGCTCTCGCCATCGATTCGGAGGGTCTATCCCAGCACGAATGGCGTGCCGCGGCGTCTAACCCCTTGTTCTCGCCTCCTGGTAAAACGCCTCATTGGCTGCACCTTTGATACCACCTGCATAGTCGCAAGGTGGAGCTCGTCGATGTTTCCAACTGACCTCCTTCTCGTCTGCTTTCCCCAGGTGGCAGTGCTACGGAGATCTGGTGACTGTACGATTGCGTGCCATTGTCCGTTCGATCTTTCGCTCCGACCACCTGTAGCTCCAACAAACCACGAACGCCCGGGCCTGCTGGGGATCCTGGAAGCAGGAGCGTTGGCGCATCTCGGTCAGGGTTGAAACAGGCAAAGCTGCGGACAGACCATCATTTCGGCGTGGCAGTGTTTCGGTGAGGGACTCGATTGATTACTACTGTTGATCGACGGCTGGAGGCTGTATACACATGAGAGCATTCGGCGCCCGAACACGTCTGCTACCACCATGGGCCCGCGACCGGCGCATCTCGACTTCAGCAAAGACGATTCTGCCACCCGATCATCGCCGAAGATGAACTTCCAGCTGGACCTCCCCTCGCCACGCACCGGCGAAATCCCACCTGCCTTGTCGCCGTTAGATGCATTTGCGCTACAGTCGCGCTTGCTGGCGAAGCAGTTCGAGCAGCAGGCGCAAGGTGGGAGGCGCATTAGCAGACTGCCTCACGGCCTCGTCGCGAAAGAGTTGGCAAACCGGCCCGAGTTCTTCAGGCAGCCGAGCGATGGCAGCTACAGCGGCATGTGCGATGTGAATGAGGTACAGGAGGAGACAAGTCCGAGGAGCCCAACATTAAGGCGGGACTTCGAGATTGCTTCGGCGGGAAATAACAGGTGCAGGCCGATCAGTCATTATCCACAGCTAAGCAATGCGAGCACAATCAGCAACGTGGGGCCTGCACGCGATGGCACACCCGTCGGAAAGCAGTTCTATGATGCACATGAATCACAACCTCCGGACGAGCCGCAAGAGTACTTTGGCATACCTCGGGCGAATTCACCAGAGCCGGTCGATCACAAGTTTGTCAATGTCGAGGCACCTTCACCTCAGGTGCCGAGTCTGACCAACAGTGTTGACTCTGTTCAATCGTCATTTCCGCACCCACGATCGCTCACCAATGATTCAACAAGGTCGCAGCGGTCGCTACAGTCTGAACGCGGTGGTCTCTTACAGCCGAAGTCACCTGCGTACCCTCCTCGATCGCCTCGTAGCATACAAAGCATTAGGCAGGCGCGATCGGGCAGTGGAGATGAGGAGGCTATGCCTCCCGGCAGCGACTACACGGCTTACAGGAAGTTCTCCTCCAGCAGCAACAGGTCAAGGCCGCAGTCGCCATTTTCGCCATATATGCATCCCGTTCCTCGTTCTCCATCGGTGAACTCGGACTACTCCATGATGGGTTCACATGCACACATGCCACGGCAAAAGCCGCAAAACTTCTCTAGGCCGATGAGCAGCGGAGGAAGGAGTCAGACTTCTGCAGACTTACGACCGTCATTGGACAGCAGACCTTCGTTCGATACGAGATCTTCAACGGATTTCCCTTGCCGGGACCCAAGCATTTCGAGCAATAGCACTCGGCCAGTGTACTCTGCAACCAACTCAAGACAGAACTCCGGCGACGACGTACACGAAACCCCACTAGAGAGGGGCGGTCAAGGCGGTGACTACTTCTTCGGCCCGGACCATGAAAATCCATCTTACATCTACAGCAAGTATACGCTTCCGAGAGGTCGGTCCGTGGATCGCACGTCTGCTGAATCAAGGAATTCTTGGATCCAAAAACAATTTGACTGGGATGAGTCGAGGTCAGGGCAGAGGCCGCCAATGAGTCCTCTGGCGGAGCGTAAGACCAAGGAGGAGCGGCGGCCCAGCTGCCCGGAGGACAGCCAACGACCTAAAATGACCGCTCCCGTACGGCCGCCTTCGCCAGCTGGTTCGGCGAGTTCGACAACGTCCGAGCGTATTTCGGGAATGCGGCTCAGTGGCAGGGATAGACTCGCAACAAACAATAGCAACAATCGCAGCCGCTCGGCAAACCCTGATGCTCGGTCGCCTTTGCATCAGTCCTCAGCTTCAGTCAGCACAGACTCGACGGGCCGCACGGTCAGGCCCAAGACCACGTACAGCGAGACTCCAACTATGTCTGAGCTCTCACCGGATCAGCATCTGGAGATTGGTATCCAGGCTCACACATCTGGCTCTCTGCAAAAGTCCACATACCATTTACGCCTAGCTGCAAATGGTGGCCAGCCGACTGGGATGCTCTTGTATGCTCTAGCTTGTAGGCACGGCTGGGGCATGCGACCCAACCAAGAGGAGGGTGTAAAGTGGCTGAAAAAGGCCATCGATGGGTCCAGCCTCGAGATGGTAGATGTCGAGGCGGCGGTCAGCGCTGTCAATCGTAATGCCAAGACTGATCCTGTCGCTGAGGCTCAGGAGCGGCGTAAGCGCAAGGCACAATTTGCATTGGCAATATATGAATTGGGCATCAGCTACATGAATGGCTGGGGCTGCCCCAAGGACCGTGCTTTGGCCCTTCGATGCTATGAGGTTGCTGGTAATTGGGGCGACACCGATGCACTGGCTGAGGCGGGCTTCTGTTATACACAGGGTCTAGGGTGCAAGAAGGACATGAAAAAGGCTGCACAGCTGTATCGAAAAGCTGCCGAGATGGGCATGAGCATGGCCGGTAACAGCTGGTGAGTCCTGTTAGGACTGTCATACATTGTTATCTTTACTGACATCTGACCAGGATATACAAGTCGAAATATGATGAAGCGCCCAAGACGAAAACCCCAGAAAGGAAGAAGCTAGAGCGGGTGATGACCGATACGCCAACGGAGAACAGCACGCAAAATCCAATGGGAAGGGCACGATCGAGGTCGATTTGGGGCAAGAAGAAGGAGAAGGAGAAGGCGTGAACAGTGTTGCCTTGCTGAATAAGCGTATGCATATTCTGAACAGGCGCAAGCATTAAAGCGATATCTGGTATATGACTCGATCCGGGCGTTATTTCTCTTCGTAATGGGTAATGCTAATCACGGCTGAGCTACAGAGTTGGGACTTCTTGTTGGAGTGGTGGTCTCTGTGTATGTGCGAATAGTCCGGGAGGCGTCTGAAGTGTGGAGGAGCTCGGAGTACCATCTGGCGCCATGGAAGAAGGCACAGTAAGCCAACAAGGCTCGGCAGCCGCGGCAACCAAATAAGTTCTGTACAATACCCATTTCTTGTTGGGCCAGCAGTCTGGACGCTGACACCACGTATGCAGCCAAGAGCTTGCTGACCCGTGATCTTATCCTGCTAGCTACCTGCTCGTGCAAGAGCCAAACCACCAATTGGCAGCCTTTACATGCATGCTTGACGACGATTTGAGTTCGCATATGTCCCACATGACGTACTTCTGTACCAATGTCAGCCCCGCGCATTCGATCCACATGGCACTGGCGTAGCCATGTCCAGCCTTGTTCTTGACCGGTTGTTCGGGAAGAGCTTCTAGAGGACCGGGAACCGGGACGGCGCTGGCATTCGTCATGTGTGCCTTGACGTAGTTGTGTGTGTGCTGACGCCCCTCTTCTAGCATATATGGAGGTATAACCAGAAGAATTCCTGGCTGCAAACACATTACGGTTGAAACACTACAATCAGCCTGTACAGAATTACCGAAATCGTAAAGCAGAACCATGTCTGACTCAGGCTCGAGACCACAAGGCGATGGCCCTGACTCCACGCTTGCAGCCAACGTGCTGGATCCTGGCGTCAAGGCTGATGGCGCCATGAACGCAGGACAGGGCGTGGGCGGTGCTAGACCAGCCAGGCAGAAGGAAGAGGGACTGGAGCACATGAAGCAGAACACCGAAGGCCTGAGTGGCAATACCGGCGTCAGCGGGGGTCAAGGCAGCGCGACAGGGCTTGGGAACAGTGGATCAGGTGTCTCTGGCATGGGTGTCGGGCGCAGCACTTACGGCTCAGACGTTACACCTTCATCAAACCCAGGTATAGATGATTACTCGAGAGGCATTGCTAGCGGTGCCGGCGGCGTAAGTGGTGCGGGGGTTGTCCACAGTCCTGCGACTGGCTCCATGCAGCAAGACGAGCAGGGTCTCGTCGGGACCGTCAAGAACTACTTGGGATATGACAATATGAGTGGTGCTGATGAGCCCCTGCAGGCGAGGAATGTGGAGGACTACCGATCCGGCGGCGCTGGGTCGGACTTGTCCAACAAAGCCGAGGCAGCTGGTTTGGGTGCTGGCGCATTTGGAGCTGGCGCTGCTGGCGTTGGAGCGAGTGAGTACGACCGCGACACGAGAGACCAGAGCTACAACGCCTCATCCACCACCGGCACATTGTATAGAGACTCGCCCGCTACGCAAAAGGAGAGTACGGCCATGGGCTCAGCTCCAGAGCGAGAGACCGAGGCTGGCTCGGGCGCGCCTAGGCCTACAGACAGCGATGTCACGACTGATGCTCCTCCTACGGAAGCTGCAGACCCCACAAGCAAGGTCCCTGTTGACAGATCTGCCGGGAGTAACGACAAGGGCGAGGAGGGCGGCGACAAGCCGAAGAAGGTGAGCGACCACGAGGCCGCGACTAGGGAGAACAGGGACGCGATCCCGACGGCTGGCGGTGAGAAGTTGGGTGAAAAGCATTGGGGTGAGAGCAAGAGGGTGCCGGATGTACCGCCCAAGAGGGAGGATGCGGGTATCAGCAGTGCGGATGGGCAGAGTGACAGTAAGTGCAATTTCTTTTTGGTTTGATTGATGAGGATAGTGTGGCTGACGGTCTGACAGGCACGACCCGCGATAACACGGCTAAGAATATTGGTGGTGGTAGCAACCCTCATGATACGTCGGGCCACGATGGTACGGAGAAGGAGAGTTTCGTTGACAAGGTGAAGGATAAGTTGCATATTGGCCACAAAGACAAGTCGTAGATGTGTAGTTGGAATGGTGTAGCGGACGGCTTATGAGTGTGTAACGCCATGGGGTAGGTATAGTGCGGAGGCACGATGTAGATATCGACAGCTAATTTTGGTTCTCTCATCATCTTTGTCTTCACCTCGACTGCGTTTTGTGCTTCTCTCAAGAGCATCCTGCTTCGGTAAAATTCTGACATTTGTGTTTTTGGCACTCGGTATATCTGTGTGTGCAACTTGGATCAGCATTTAGGGTTGGTGTACAGTAAAGTAGAGTTCTGACATCTAGCTTTGGCGACAATTCGAATACCATCCAGTACCGATCACAGACAGGTGCGGTCTGCTTTCTCGCTCAATAGAAATTCTCATGATCGCCCATCCTTGTCTTACCGAGATACACATGCAGGACGCCATCTCGTCACGCTCTAGCCGCATATCCCGTCCCTGAATATTGCCTGGGAATGCATCTGCGCAACCGCAGCGCCGAGCTCACCTGGCTCCTCGCATTGCAATGTTCGCAATCCGGCTGAGATATACCACTCCGCGCAGCCCTCCCACTACACGAGCCCTCCGAATCATCATAGAACAGCAGCAGCAGCAACAACGATACGCTCACGACCACTTACGGAGCCGCGACCCGGAGGCCGGCCTCACCACGCCTGTGCCCGAAGAATCGCATCAGAAAGGCAGCATATCGCCCTTCTACTTCGAAGCTGGCTACGCCGGCTGGGCCAAACGCCCCACCCGTCCCTTCCCTCCGCCCTTCTTCAGCCCGCCGAGCGGAAGTTTCAGCGACCCCTTGACGACGCATCATCGGAATCGCAATGCAGGCAAGTACGGGTCTAAAGTGGACGGCGAGATGATCCGAGGCGTGACGAACGGGGACGATGCGCTGCTGGTTTCTGACAACTTGATTGGTACGAACGATGGCGTCGGGGCATGGGCGCAGCGGGAGAGAGGCTGCGCGCCGCTGTGGAGCAGGCTGATATTGCATTTCTGGGCTGTCGCCGCGGAGGAGGATGGATATGGGAGTCATGGAGAGGGGGCCCCGGATCCGGTGCGGTATCTGGATGTGGCGTATCAGAGGACGAAAGAGGCGCTGAGTGAGCCGAATGAGTGGTTGGGGACTACGACTGCGTCCTCGGCGCTGCTGCATTACAAGGGTGAGAAGCCCGTGGTGTATGTGACGCAGTTGGGGGATAGTAAAGTGATGGTCGTACGGCCGAGCGAGAAGAAGATTCTGTTCGAGACCGAGGAGCAATGGCATTACTTCGATTGTCCGCGGCAACTGGGCACGAACTCGCCCGATACACCGGATGGCAACGCAGTCATGGACAAAGTCGAGGTGGAAGTCGACGACATCGTGCTGGCTATGAGTGATGGCGTCACGGATAATTTGTGGGAGGAGGAGATTTCCGAGACGGCGGTCATGAGTTTGGAGAAGTGGAAGGCTGGTGTGGGGAGGGGCGAGACGGGGCAGGATGTTGGCGAGGGCGGGAGTTTGGCGGAGGGAATGAGGTTCGTGGCTAATGAGTTGGTGCTTGCGGCTAGAAAGGTCGCGGAGGATCCTTTTGCGGCGAGTCCTTTTATGGAAAGGGCGGTGGAGGAGGGCTTGGCGATTGAGGGGGGGAAGTTGGATGATATTTCGGTTGTTGCGGCGTTGTGTCGGAGGAGGAAGAGTTGAGGCTTTTGAGTCTGCAGGAATGGAAATTGCTTACGCCTCGCTTAGATGGGGTCTTTACATTGGGTTTAAGGCTGCGTGTAGCATCAGGGTGCGCACCCCGATAATCCGACCTCTGGTGAATCATCCCCTGAAGGCATGAGGAGGTTCCCGAGGAGTGCTATACGCGAATGACACTCGCGAGCGTAGCAGCTGGTCACAGCAAGACATGGCTGGAAAACCTCGCTGCAAAGCCACTTAGGGGACGAGATCTGAAAGCATTGGAGCGGAAATGGCCAATCTGAAGACGCAGCCGGAAGTTGGCACATCAGGGTATGTTCATGTGGAAGATAGTCCCACCCATATCGACCAAACCATCCGTGGGCTCGAGCCTCACGAACATGCTTTTTGGGTGCAGAAGCGAGGTTGCAACTATGATACCATTCATTGCGATCGTGCCTGGCCTCATCGCCCACTTACGAGTTCTGGTCTTTGTCAACGATGCCGACTCCACAACTGGAGCTGTTCAGAATGCGGCGAGACGGCTGTGCTAGCAGCGAGGTTTGCAAGTCGCCCCAAAACCTTGGCAGAGACACCGAGATTGCAGGTAGCAGGATATCACCCGCTTGGCAATGGACCAGCCTCACCGAGTCCGGATACGTTGTGCCATAGGCTTTGGCATTCCTATTAGAAGCGAGTGCGGAGCCAGCGACGGTGTTTCTACCGAAGAAGAGGAGAAGATTAGCGGCATCGGAAATCAAGATGGGCTGGATGATCAAGACTTGGGCATGTAGCAATAGCGAGATATAGACAGGCAGACGGCGCCCAAGACCGTACAGTCTGACTAACGTGAAACACCTTTTTGTAGCGATCCATTCTGTAGTCTCTTCGCTATGCTATATCAATCGTGCTGTGAAATTCGTTTCGTCGTGCCGAGTAGAGCCACATAATGGACACCCTTCCGTCCCACTTGTTGTTGCTCGACAGCCACAGCGGTATTTAATTCCATCGATGTATGTGTTGCTTGCACAGATTGCTTCACAGCACCACAACACGCGAAGCGCGCCTGCGCACAGACAAAAACTGCAATGGAAACTACTGCATCTGCATCTTTAACCTTCAACATCCCAACCACAACTTCAACATGGAATACGAAAGGGCATATGTTTTTCAAGCTGAAGACACACGGCCTGCGAAGAGACGGCGAGTTGAGCCGGCAGGTCTTCAGGCTTCATGGGATTTGCGGCGGCAAGCCTACAAGGAGGCGTGGAAGACACAACGGGAACATATCGATGTAGGACTGCCGGACCCAACTCAAGCTTGACTGACATAGATCAGGCATCTTTACGAGAGATAAATGCGTCGACAGTGCACGAAATTGGCACATATCTGGATGATGCTCTCAACAAGCAGCAAGACTCACCCATCCCCACTGGCATTATTCTCACGGGACCAAGCACAGCCTCAATTACCCTGATATCAGAGCAGCTGGCGGAAATGAAGACCAGTAGTAATGAAAAACGGATCTTCGCTTCTATCTCCTCGAATGCTGGACCCAACCTTAAAGCCTTACTCAAAGCGCTCATCCAACGGGCCACCTCGCGGGTTGTCGACGATGACGACGACCTGGAGGAAGTGCAGCCGAGCAAACGCAAAGGACCGAAACCACTCAATTACGATCTCCAACTGCTGGCAAATCATGTTCAAGAGCAGCAGACGCAGCAAGTCGTTCTATCTTTCGAGGACACTGAAGCGTTTGATAGCAACCTCCTCTCTGAACTGATTGAGCTGCTGGGATGTTGGCGAGATCGCATACCCTTTGTCTGTCTGCTCAACATTGCGACATCGGTTGAGTTCCTGCAGCAGAGGCTGTCGAAAGCGGCCATCAAATGCTTGCAGGGTAAGCTCTTCGACGTAGCTCCTGCTGGTGAAGCGCTCGAGCAAATCTTCGAAGCCGTGACGAACAGCGAATCTGTCGTATGGATCGGTCCGGACCTGGCTGGCATGGCATTGGAGCGGCAGGGTGATTACATACAGAGTACAGACAGCTTTGTGGACGCTATACAGTACTCGTACATGTCGCATTTCTACGCTAACGCCTTGAGCGTCTTTCTCGACCCAGAGCTGGAGCTAGAAGCCGTCCAGGACGATCATTTCGAAGCAGCACGTAACCTGGAGTCGTTTCGGAATTGGGCTCGAGATACGCTGGACAGTGGAAAGCCAGCTCGAGTGCAGCGTATGCTTGAATCCAACGCAGACCTTTTCACGTTCGTCACTAAAGAATTGGAAGCCGGTCGGCGCAAGTTGCTCAACATGGTATCTGCTATAGATCTGATTCGCCTTCTCCAGCAACACATACCAAACACAGCCGCATCGTCGAAGCCGAAGCTATACGTGCAAGCAATGTCTGGTAAGCTGGCTGGGTCTGCCATGCTACGAACTCTGTTTCTCACCATTCGCAAGCAGTCTTCAGACGCTGCACTTACTCTTGTCCAGGCTGCAGGCTGCAGTGCTGGGCTTGATACGGCGACTTCGTTGGACTGCAAGAAAATCGCCTCGGAACTGGAGGACATGATGCAGCAACAGACCAGCACTTCAAAGCCATTGAGAAGCGAGGACGACCTCAAGAACGCAACACTGCGCACCACCGTCGTTGCACAGAAAGTGGAGCTGAGCAAGCAGAAGTCCGCACTTTCGAAGGAGGACTCTGCATATACTGCACTGCTTAGACGTTTCACCGACCTCTTGGAAGCTTTCTTCACGGCAAATCTCGTAGATCCGAAAGGCTTGGTCTTCAATGAAATCTTTATTTACGACCTCCGTTCCCCCTATCGCGAGGTGTTCACACCAAGACCGCGACACGCCGTCGAGCGGGCATTAGCAGCTCCTCATGATTATCTGGACTGCGAATGCTGCGCACCAGAGAAGGGTATGAACGCTGAGGCCACGTTGGCTGCCACTCAACCAGCTACAGCAGTATTGTACCAGTTGTATCTGGAGTCAAGCAATTTGATCAACGCGAGCGACTTATGGACAGCCTTCCAAGCTGTCATGGGAGCTGACGAGGAGGAAGAGCAGACTATGGCTCTGTTCCAGCGTGCACTTGCTGATTTGAAGACCCTTGGGATGGTCAAGCTCACGCGTAAACGCGTCGATCATATCGCAAAGGTCGCTTGGCGAGGACTGTAGGGTATCTAGCGCTATGCAAGTAAACACCGCGAAGTATCCAATCATCGTACCTGCGTGTCCATTCCTAGTGGCAAGCAGCGCTCTTCTGGACGCTAGAACCGCTGAAAAGCAGGAAGCCAATCGTAGCGCCCACGCCGACGGCAATCATAACCCAGCCATTGTATGTCATGAAAAGCAGCCTAACACTGTCAGCACTCTGCAATCGTTCCCACAGAGAGGTATAACCTTACATAATAAAAAACGAATAAAACACCTGAATCCCATACAACACGGCCTTAACCACCTTCCCCTTCTGCTCCTCCGCACGCACCGAACCACCTACAACGCGCAGAAGTGAGCTGCGTTCGCCCTCATCGTCGGCGCCTTTTCTCGCCACAGAAGAAAAATGCATAAGCCCGCAGCTGGCGGTCATGGTTCTGGGTGGGGTTGGACTTACGAGGCGTACTGGTGATTTTGGCGGCGAGCCTCTGTTCGTATTGGCGCGAGGCTTCGCGCACGGTTTCGTAGCCGGCGGTGAGCGCTGCTACGGCTAGCAGGGAGAGGATCAGGCTCCAGAAGCTGGTGATGCGCCAGGAGGGGAAGACGATGCAGAGGTTTTCTGTGGACCAGGTGAAGAGCATCTGTTTGGGTGGGAAGGGGTTAGGAGGATGGATTGGTTGTTGGGGATGGTGGGGGGGAGGTGTACGTTCATGCTGCACATGGGTGCGTCGCCGTGGTCCATGCCGCCGTGGTCCATGCCGCCGTGGTCCATGCCGCTGTGGCTGTGGTCCATGTGGGAGTGGTCCATGGTCTGCTGTGTGTAATGATGGGTGTGTAGGTACCCAGAGAAAGATGAGGATATGTGTGAGATGGGTGTGAGGACGACGGTGCTGATGTGGCGACGTGGCTAGCGTCATGTGCTGCGACGGATCTTGCCGCACTTTGAGGTGTTATGAGCAGGAATGGTCACGAGCAGCGTTTTGAGCGATATAACACTGCATACTTGATTTGGTTGTACGAGGTTTGCGCTGTTAATACACAATAAATATGTATGTGCGAATATACACGACGCTAGCCTACAGCCGACCCAAATAGAACCTTCTGATAGGCCTCCACTACCTCCCCACACTTGACCAAAACCCCCGCACTCAACGTTCTTACTTTCTCCTCCTCCTCCCCAGCACCACTTCCGCTCAGCACCATCTCCCCTCCCCTTCCTCCAAACTTCTCGAACACCAGACCTACCCACTCCTGCGTCTCCATGAGCTGTTTCGCTTGCTCCTCCGCGAGTCGGCGGTGATCTGTATTCACTTCTAGCAATGTGAGAAGTCCGAATAGAACAGCTTCGAGAACAGTAATATCCATTCCCGCTTGCGTGCGCAGACTGAGGAGGAAATCCCAGAAATCAGAGGTTAGAGTTGGTAAGTGCAGAGTTGCGGATCCGGAGGCGTGGAGGAGGAGTACTAGAGTTTTTAGGTAAGTGGTGAGGAGGATTGGAGCTGTGGTCCAGATGCTGGAGGAGCTGTAGGCGGCGATTTCGCGCTGGTAGTGGGTGAGGAGGGGATAGAAGAAGGTTGTATTGAAGATTTTGGCAAGGTTGTTGGGTGGCGGGTGGCGTTTTGTACGGTTGTTATCGGTAAGGCGGGAAGAGAAAGTGCGGACTTTTATGGCATTCAGGTGGGATGTCGATTTGTCTGCGGCTTCTAGGGCGAGTGGTTGCAAGAGGTGGTGTTGTTGGGTTTTATATGCGGTATTGAGACGCGCAAGGGGGTTGGAGGCTGGTGCGTAGAGAGCATGGAGGCGCGGTGGGAGGCGTTTGGTTGGGAAGTCTGTGTTTGTGATTGCTGGGTTGAGGGCATCTTCGTGTTGAAAGCCGGCGAGTTCGCGGCCAGCGAGGCCGAGCGCGGAGAGCATGATGCAGCGTTGGGCGAGGGAGTATTCGCCTGCAAACGCTTTTTTGCTGAGCCAGGGTGCGAGGGTGTTGATGTCAGCCAGGAGGACGGCAATCATGGCTTGTAGGCGGAGTTCATCGAAGTTTTCGGTTGAGAAGGGGTCTTGGAGGTTGCAGAGGGTGCGGAGGAGTTCTTCGGAATGGTCTTTTACTTCGTTGCCGAAAGTGAATTTCCGTCTGATTAAAGGTGTGGCGTGCTTGATCCCGAGCTGGAATTTATTGGGGTCTTTGTCGTCGTTGAGGAGACGCATGAGGTCGCGTACGTAGACTGGTGCTCGCGGTCTATTTCGATTGACTAGCGTTGCATCCTCATCGCTGTCATCGGGATCACTGTCGGGTTTGGTGTACGGTTTGAGATCGTCATCTTCGTCTGAGACGTCGTCCAGCAACTCTATGACCTTGTCCCCTACGACTTCTCTCTGTGATGACTGAGCTGGCTGAGCTGGCTCTGGTGGGCGAGGTGGTCCAAATACTGGTTTGCCGTTCAGTATGCGTGGTTGGTCGACGACAATGCGAGCTGACCGCCTTGGTGACTTGACCATCTTGTCCTGCGCCCTGATGAGGGCCTCGAAGTCCTGAAGTGTACCAACTTGGTCCTGCACATGAATAAGATCCACATACCACTTCGTCTCATCTGTTTTCATCTCATCAACATGGAAATCCATCTTCGCGCCTTCTTTGTCCACCAAGCTCGAAACAGCAGTAGCGACTGCCATGCCAAGCCATCTTGCTCGTTGACCGCTGGTGTCAAGTCGATTGCTTGTTCCTTGCATGTGACCTCGAGAACGAGCGGTCATGAGGACAGCCATGGGCGTCTGCCGATGCAGATAGCCGGCAGCCAGGAGCAGACTCTGAGCCAGGTTCTCCTGCTGTAAAATTGGTGCATGGTCAATGAAGAGGCGGTCACCGAACGTAGTCATGGTCTTCTCGAGTAGAGCCTGGAGCTCATCCGGATTGAAGGCCGCTATCACGGTGACGGCTGCTCGTCGTACTGATAGCGATATTGAAACATTGAAAGTGGCATCACCAAGCAGGCTTGCGAGTGTCTGGCAAGTCGATGAATCAGCTCTAAGGAAGACCGCGAACAAAGCAGCCATTGCACGGATAGAGCCCGGTGAGATTGCATCTTGAGCATCACTGGGCGCCAGCTCGGATAGCCATCTCATTGTCATTTCAAGCAGTTTCCTTCGAGAGTAGGATGGCAGCTGCCGGAACACTGCTATTACGCGATCTTCCGAGACGGCCACAAGTGAGAAGAACCCTTTCAAGAATGTTGATAGATGTCCTAGAGTCAGTGACTTGGCCAACAGCTGACTCGCTGCTCCTACTGATGTTGTCCCATCCAGGGTGCGAACAGCCAATTCTGCTATGTTGCGGCCCAGCCACGCAGCATAGTCTGGGCCATTTGATAGCCAATAGCAATAGGGCTTTGTTCTAGACTCAAGCTTCGCCCTGACCACGACGTCTTCAGCTTGAGCAGTGATGGAGACTACCTTGCCCGAAGCTAGCGCATTAACTAGATCTTTCCTGACGATCTGTCGTTTTGTGGCATCAGACAAACTGCTATGAAGGCCTTGCCACAGCTTTGTAACGGCATGGTCGCCGCGTAGACATCCCCCCAGCACATCGACAAGGGTTCTGATCGATTCAATATCTGACTGGGACTTCGACGTCGATGCTTGCGTCGTAAGTGTTCGAAGCCGAGCGATCACGGCGTTGATGCCAGTCACATTCGTCAAACAGGTGATCAGAACCGCTCTATCCTTGTCGTCCAGAATTGGCCAAAAAGCTGGCAGACTGGTGGTCAGTAGGGTGTTGACAAGCTGAGCCTGAAGGGGACCTGGTGCCGCCAGGCTGAAGACTTTATCGAAACCATTGTCAGAACATAACAGGCTCAGGATGGACAGGAAAGTAGTGGTGTCGGGCTGCGAGCGGAGGAGCTGCAGAGCATCTTCCGGCGTGCTGCATGCCGAGATTGTGGTCTGGTGGGATGAGATGCCATCACTTTTGAGTTCATCTTTCCTGCCATTGGCGTTCGCGGTAGCCTCATTCTTGCGTTGAGTCGTGATGACCGTAAGGGCTGGCTCTGGAGTAGCATCGCTTTGAGATCGCACTGTCTTCACAGCGCTTAAGAGATCGGCCATCCTCTGCTGAGACACATGACTTGGTGTGCAACATGCAGTTGATGAAAGAGATGTCTCTGGGTGCATTCCCAAAACTGCAGGAGCGCTAGCGCATGGGACAGAGCCGAGCCGAATCATGCATTATCGCTATCTTGTAATCGATAAGAGCCGCTGGACTACCTGTGACGCGCTGTTTGTGTTCCAACCCAATCAATCAATTAATAGACCTGTACACAAAATGGCGGCGGTCAATGGTGACGGCGTCAGTCGGGGCCGGTGGAAGTACATGGTGAGTCTGTCACCAACTTGCGTTCACATACTCGCTCTTACGAGAGTCTCAGGACCGCCTGCTCCAACGACCGGGAGCCTACACCGAGGAGGACTACGATGTTGACGCACCCATCACATCCATCGAGAATGTTCGGATTCTGGTCATTGGCGCGGGAGGATTGGGCTGCGAGATCCTCAAGAACCTGGCTCTGTCAGGCTTCAGGAACATCGACGTGATCGACATGGACACGATCGACGTCTCCAACCTCAATCGCCAATTCTTGTTCCGCGAAAAGGACGTGGAACAACCAAAGGCGAGTGTGGCAGCCGAATTTGTGATGAAGCGGGTGCCTAGCTGCAAGATTACGCCGTACGTGGGCAAGATCCAGGACAAGGACAAGGATTACTACATGCAATTCAACATTGTCATTTGTGGTCTGGACAGCATAGAGGCACGACGATGGATCAACGCGATGCTGGTGGGCATGGTTGACGTGGACAATCCAGACAGCCTCAAGCCGCTGATCGATGGTGGCACCGAAGGCTTCAAAGGCCAGTCTCGTGTCATTTTCCCAACCATGACGTCGTGCATCGAATGCCAACTCGACATGCATGCACCACGTGCTGCCGTCCCGCTCTGCACACTCGCCACGATACCACGCCAACCACAACACTGCATCGAGTGGGCCCACATCATCAAGTGGGAGGAGGAGCGCAAGGGCGAGCAACTCGACACCGACGACCCGGAACACATCACTTGGCTCTACCAAAAAGCCCTCGGGCGCGCTAAAGAGTTCAACATCCCCGGCGTGACCTACTCCATGACCCAAGGCGTCGTAAAAAACATCATCCCAGCCATCGCCTCCACCAACGCCATCATCGCCGCCTCAACCTGCAACGAAGCCTTCAAAATCGCCACCTCCTCCGCCACACCTCTCGGCATGCCCGGCACAAACAACTACATGCTCTACACTGGCGACTCGTCAATCTATACCTACACATTCGAGCACGAGAAAAAGGACGACTGTCCTGTATGCGGGAATTTGCCGAAGAATCTCTCTCTCAATCCTGAGCAGACTCTTGGTGAGCTTGTGCAGAGTTTCGCTGAGAGGCCAGAGTCGCAGCTCAAGAAGCCGAATCTGCGGACGGAGAGTAAGACGTTGTATTATACTGTGCCGGCAGGTTTGGAGGAGCAGACGAGGCCGAACTTGAAGAGGAAGTTGGGAGAGTTGTTGGCGGAGGGCGAGGAGTTTGCGGTGAGTGATCCAGCGTTTCCGGAGATTACGTTCAGATACTTGGCTCGGTTCGGCTAGTGAGCTACAGCAGAGTTGCCGTGAGTGTTATGATTGCTGCATTTGCATAGCGTGAGGCGTTGTGGGTGTTTATATGCGCGCGCGAGAGACGAAGCATTGCTGCGCAGCGATGGATTTACAAGACAGACGAGAGGCACATGTTGCAGTGGACCAGAGCTAGCGATATAGATGGCTCGAAGAATCATAGGAAGACTAGCACGAGCCCGTCTCGGCCGAAGTGCAACAGACATCATTCTCTAAACCTGCGTGAAGTCTTCGCTCACGGATGATCTGTGCCTATCAAGCCGCTCGACACATACTGCTCGGCCTCAGCCTCCATAGCCGCGTCTCCAGCCTTGCGACGGATGTCCCTCGCGGCGCCTGCATCACATAAATCAGCATCCGGCATCTATTGTAAGACCCCGACGTGTACGTCGAAGAGATGAATGCCCCACCATGGTAGATCTTCAACCTTATCCTTGGCAGAGAAAGCGACAGATTCAATCAAGCCTCGAACCCCAAGCACTTGGTCTGCTGGCGCATGGTGAATCGCGACGTGTATAGCTCCATCGCAAGGGTTCCGTGGACTTTACGCTCGCATTAATTCGAGCTCGATCAGCTCTTCGGGACGATGTGCAACGAGCCCATGACTGGACTGCGGTGTTCCAAGTTGGTCGGCGGCTATCACTGCCAGGCAAGCCAGTGCACTGCTATTGCCGTCACTTTGATTTATCATGCCTTCGATACGAGTCATGCCAATCGTGCGCTGACACGGCTCAGATCTTTTCGGATTGAATGGCGCTAGATGCTGCACGAGGGAAACTGTGTGCTCGTCGAAACTCGCCATGCGGCCCCAGAGTTTGAGATGGCGTGATCTGACAGGCAGTAAGCACGTGCGCTGGCATATCGCGCCATCACGGTCATGGTGACTGAGACCCCTCCTGGCAGTGTATAAGAGCTTGATTCGCACTCGTGTGCTCAGACAGCCTGCTTGCCAGTCATCTCCGTTCGTCGCCAACCACCGCACATCGAGCCGGCCGCTGGAAATCCATCAAGAAGCGAGCTTCGCCAAGAAAGGAAGACGTGGCTTGACCCGAGCCTTTATCTCCGACACCTTGCGGATCTCAACTCCACATCCACGATTCACGCCTCACGTGCCTCTCCCCACTACTGCCCAGCGCTCAAGACCCCGAGATGACGGCACAACCCGGGCCCAGCATCTGCAAGCAACAGCAGCGGCGCATTGATTGGCCGGTGGGCATCTCTTATCTCTGTGTCTCTACTTGCACCTGAACTCTGCCGTTTCGATTATGTACACGTTTGCTGGATTTACGTACAGCATTCACCTGCGACATGGAACTTGTACGACGCGTGAGGGGGATGATAATGAGGTATGGGGCAGATTTGGCGAGGATGTCGCAGCTGAGGTAGGCGAACGGTCGTGCTACATATGTCCTGCGGGCGGCACACGAGCTGGAAGTCTGGTTTTGTGTATCCTGTTTCTCCTTTGCTATTATACAGATCACTTTGCTGTGGACGAAGATATCAAGAGAGATCCAATGACAGCAAAGAGCCTCACTCACCTCATTCTCCTTGCTGCGCTGGGTTCTGAGCATCCTTGAGTGTTGCCACTGATCAGCGTACTGCATTGTCATTTGTGACTGATCTAGATCCATATTGATAAGGATCCAGTTTAATCGAGCTGTGTGTCACCCAGCAGGTGCACCTATCACGATTTCTAGCCTAGGAACTGATGACAGCCATCCTCCGATTCAACTACATCCGTACCCGCCGCCAGTTACCTCATCAGGAAATCAGGGGCCAGGAACCAGGCCAGGGCTCGCCTATCTTGCCTTGGACCCTCATATCAACCAGGAGACACGTTTGCTCGCGTGCTGCGAGACTATCCACGGGGTACGTCAATCCGCAAGCCAGGCCGTTGAGCCGAACAACTGGTACAATTCCCGATCATTATGGCTGCCGTTATGTCCGCTCCGCCCCAGCTGGCGCCCAGGCCCATTGCTTCCTGGAACCATCTCCCAATCATGCCCTTCATGGATGCTGGGAAGGAGAATCGCCCAGCAGCTCTCAAGCAGCTCCAGCAATCCGCAGCACCCGCTCGCTCAAGGAGGGAGAGGCCTTGTGATGGCTGTCGACGACGGAAGAGCAAGTGTGTCCTGCAGGACGACAGGAGGTGTGTGCTCTGTGAGTTCCACAAGCAGGAGTGTACGTTCGTGGAGAAGGCGCTGCCGAGGAAGCGGAAGTTGGAGGATGGGTCTACTCCACAAGGCCATGCCAAGAGGAATAGTGTCACCACTGTTGCAAGTGCGACCTCATCGAATGTCAGCAGTCAAGCCAGATCTGGACCACGCACGCCGGCTTTGGCCACTTCAGCCCCTATCATCCCACCGTCCGGAGACAGGAAGCCTTTTGCCGTGGACCAGAGTCTGAGTCTCAGGAGACATCATCACTGCAAACTCGTCGGCCAGACTACAGCTCTAGACTCCTCCCTTCTCGGCCTAGGCACCTTCAACGCCTCCAACGAAACCGAATGCAAAAGCATCGGCACTCTTCGCCAAGTCACAAGCACCGAATACTTCTCTACGCACGCCGACGCCGACGTGCCCCTCCCAGACGACGAAGCACGAGCACTCACCGACATCGAAGCCGTCATTGGCCCCTACGGCCCTGCCCTCATCGACATCTACTTCCGCAATGTGCACCCCTCCTTCCCCATCCTGCAGAAACAAGCCTTCATGGACCGTCACCGCCACGGCGACAAGCAGTTCAACCCGCCCCTCCTCGCAGCCATGTACCTCCTTGCGCTCTGCTGGTGGGACACCGACGCGGACCTCTCCCGCCACCCGAAACCGGACATGAACAGGCTGGAATACATCGCCATCTCCTCCCTCACAATCGCCATGCAGCGGCCCAAAATGTCCGCCGTGCAAGCCGGGCTCCTCCTGCTCCAAAGAGCAAAAAGCAGTACCTGGACGCTGACCGTGCAACTCGTCGCCCTCGGCCAAGACATCGGCCTCCACCTCGACTGCACAGACTGGCGCATCCCGCTGTGGGAACGCCGCCTCCGCAAACGCCTCGCCTGGGCATTGTACATGCAGGACAAATGGTCAGCCCTGATGCACGGCCGCCCCTCGCACATCCACGCCTCCGACTTTGCCGTCCGCCAGCCCACGACCGAGGATTTCGACGACGCGATTTCGCCAGACCTCCCTACGCCGGAGGAGGAAGATGGCGTGGCCATCAAAGGCAGGATGGTATTCATGCAGATGATCTCTCTGACGCGGATTCTGGCCGAAGTGAGCGAGGTGTTTTACTCTCAAGCTGCTGTGGCGGAGTTCAAGCGAGCAGGCAAGTTCGCGACGCAGTTGGTGCTGAGCCGCGCGAAGCCGGTGCAGTTGAGGTTGCGAGAGTGGTTTGCGCGCTTGCCTCGGGATTGTAAGATGGAAGGGTCCATCTCCACCAGCACTGCGGAGTCCCCGGGAGGCGGTAGTGCAGGCTACACGCAAGGCTACCTCCACCTCGCCTACTTCGCCACAGAAATCAGCATCCACCGGCGCATCATCACCTCCCTCTGCCCGGACCCTTGCTCCTCCCACAAGCCCCCCGTGGACCCCTACATGCTCTACATCTGTCGCTCGGCCGCCAAAACCCGGCTCATCTCCGCGATGGATTTCGTGAACCGTCTGACGCCGCGGCATTTGGAAGCGTCCTGGTATTTCCCGTCTGCGAGCAATTTTGTCCTGATAGGGACGTTTGGGGCGTTGTTGATGGCTACGTCTCCCGGGAGGGAGGAAGCGGGGTTTTATGAGGCGAGGTTGAGAGAGTTTAGGTGGACGCTTGGAGTGTGTGGGCGGAGAGCTGCTTGGGTGGGGGATGTGCTTTCAGGGTTGGAGGTTTGGGGCGATGGGGTTGGACGGTTGGTGGAGGGGAAGCCTGAGGCGGTTGTTTGGGGGAGGACATCGAATGGGTGTGGGAGTGCGGGTGATTCGGGGATTGGGAGGAATGGGGAGGGGGGGATTGGGGTCGGCGGGCTGAGGGAGAGGGAGGAGAAGGACCGGTGGTTTGGGGGTGAGAGTGTTGATGGGGAGGCGGATGATGGGGAGAGTGAAGATGAGGAGGGTGAGGGGGAGAGGAAGGATGAGGTTATGGAGGTCGATGAGCAGGGGGATTTTGATGGTGATGGGGATGGTTGGGAGCAGCAGTTCGATGATGGATATGAATGAGGATGATTTGATGAGATTGTCGATGATTAACGATACCGTTCGCCATTCGGCGTTGTATGCCAGAGCGCTCTGTGGCCTTGCAGTCGCAGATCAGTCTATGATATGACGACTTCTGCCTGTTGTTGTTTCGTCCTCTCTTTGCTCAGATCATACCGACTGATGCGTTCCTTTTCGGCGTTCGGCATGTGATGTGTGGGTACTCTGAGCCATGTATCCCACTATGCTCTCTCCCAAGTCTCTATTTGCGTCGCTCCGGCAGATCGCCCTGGCCCTGGCCTCTGTGCCACCGAGACGTTTCAGTCGCCATCGAGAGTGGACAGCCTCAGCCACGATGCGGCTCGCTTGCTTCACATCACCGACTGCCTCAGCCCTCACCGACAGGTACCGTCACCGACAGGTACCGTCACCTCAGCACTCCTGATATCCTCCCCACCACCACTCGCCCCCCCCTGCGACTGACCAAGCCTTGCAGCCTTCGCCCTCCGTTTAGCCTCCCGTTTACTGATCTGCTTCTCTTCCCCTTCCAGGACCTCCTCATTCTTCCTCTTCTGCCCCTGCGCCTGCCTCACCTTCTCCTTCGCCACCGCATCCTTCTTCACCACCTCAGGCTTCTCCCCTCCATACACCACGTCAATAACGCCTCTATACCCCGTCCTCTTCAACCGTGCCATAACAACTACCCCCCTTGCCTCCTTACTCACAGCCTCAAACCCTCTCTCTTGACTCAAACCCCAAATCGTCGCCAAATTCACCACATCCCACGGACCCCTTAACCCCACGGCACTGCCCGCCTCACTACTCACCACCAGCCCTCTCCCCCGACTCGCGCGGATCAGCTGCGTGGCATTCGCAATCAAATTCCTCCTCGCGGCCGCGTCGCCCCTCAAGCCCTGCGCGTAGCAGATCTCCAACCTCTTGCCGCTCTTGATCGCCTCACTCAACATCTTGTACCGGAAGTAATACGGCAGCCGCTGCGTCAGGTCGAGACTGATGATGTCGCATTCCAGGCTCGCGCACGCCTGCTGCAGGCTCTTCTCGTCGACGGGCCGCACGGCGAGGAGGTCGTAGCATTTTGCGAGGTCGGCGAGGCGCACGTGCTGGTGGCTGTCGGTGAGCACGAGGGTGGCGCGGCGGAGGACGGTGAGGTGGGCGGGGAAGTGCGGGTGGGGCAGCGGGGAGGGGATGGCGCAGGTGAGGGCGGACGGGAGTTTGCCGGTGATGGTGTGGCTGAGGGCGACGGTGGTGTAGCCGAGTTCGGCGAGGAAGTGCAGGGTGCGGGGCAGGTCGGCGGTCGGGGTGTAGGGGACGTTGAGGTCGTAGAAGGACATGGTTGCTGGCACAGGTGAGCTATGCTGCCATGCTGGCTCCTGTGCCTTCTGCCTCGGTCGGCGGTCGTTCCTCAGGCAGCAGGGTTCACACCATTGTCACATGCAAAACTCCCGCCTGTCTCCAAATCTGAAATTCTGCCGCTAGTGCGCCAGAATACGGTAAGTACCTTATGCGGGGCCTCGGCTCGGCGTCTGGCTCTCCGTGCGCGCTTCCATGTGTGCGTCCACCGCGGCCGCTGCTTTGCTGCTGTGTGACCCTTAACGATCCCGCGTGGGAGCATCGTACCATTCAAAGCTTCTCGTGGCGCCCGCTGCAACCAAGCCCAATAATGGCTGCCAGGGGAACTGGCACTTCTCCAACCTACCTTACCTAGGACGACCGAGGCCTGTTGCCTGAGGAGCAGGTGAAGGTAGGCAATCTTATTATTATGTCTTCCTCTTCCCTTCTCTCTTCCTCGCCACTTCCGTCTTGATACTACAACCTATCCCACTCACACACCGCAACCATGGCCGCCCAACCCGTCCCCGACACCGTGACGGCGCGCAACATGACGGGCGTCTACGTCATCAACAAGCAGCTCTCCGAGTCCTCTAACAACGTGCTAAAGATGCAAAACGTCGGCTTCATCGTCCGCCAGGTCGTCAACAACTCGACCATCACCGTGACCCTGAAGCAGTACAAGGGCGATGACGGCGTCGAGCATTTCAACCAGAAGCAAATCGCTATGGGCGGCACGGAGAATATGGAGGAGAGGCTCTTGAACTGGCAGGTGGTAGAGGCCGATAATGCAATTTGGGGGCGCGTGAAGGGGAAGACTAGGTATGAGGTCCTACTGCTGCTTACTGACTCGGTGCGTCTTGCTGACTTCGTCGGGTAATGTAGGATTGCAAAGGTTGAGGAGCTCTCTGACGACTACTTGAAGGAGGGCTGGGATGATGGCGAAGTGATTGAGTCCTACAATGAGTCGGCTAAAGGTGATTGGCAGGCTACGCAGGTGTACGGGTTCAAGGTTGTGGATGGGTTGAGGAGGCAGGTGAGGAGGGTAGTGAGCACGAAGGGGAAGCAGGTGGAGAAGATTCAGATGGTTTATGATTGGCAGGAGGCTGCTTGATCGGCGCTTTGGCTGACAGCACGTGTACCATGGCAGACGGGGAGGTCGGGAGGGAGTCTTGGGTGACTGAGGATGTCGATGTGCAGTCTACGGAGGTATCGAAGTTTTGATGTAAAATGACTTTCGACATTGCGTGGCTCTGGCCTATCATGCAAGGTCTCGGTCCAATGATTGCCAAAGCCGGTGGTCTCGGTTGTGCTGCATGGGGTCGCAGATCTCGATTTTATATTGCCAATGGCATACACGACATCATCCTAGTCTTCCTGATACTATGAGACAATTGGTCATGGTCCAGGCTGACTTGCTTGCTCTCGCATTTTGCTCGTTCCGAGCAGCTCGCCTAGATTGACAGCCAGATACCGTGCTAACGACTTCTGAGGGCAAGCAAGTTCGGTACACTTTGAGCCAGCGTAGCCGTGGTGGGCCGCGAAATACCTGACCGACCAGGATGCAAGGATTGGCCAGAAGCTTGTCCTTTATTGGCTAGACCCATGAAGTGGGCCTGCCTGCACCTGCCGGATCGCGAGTTCTCGTGTGACCATGAATTTCCAACATGACATTTCTTGTCTCAACAAACCCGATAGCGCACTTCCGTGGTATCACCCAAGATGACCGGCGGGCAGCTCGCCTGGGTTCTCGAGAAGCCCGGCACTCCATCCAGCGGACAACCGAAATCCCTCTACAACGAGACTGGAGCACGGCGGCGACGGGCACACCAGAAGTCTAGGAACGGATGCGTGCATTGTAAGCAGCGACGCATCAAATGCGATGAGACGAGGCCTGCCTGCGGCCAATGTGCCGAGCGGCGATGGTCCTGCAACTACCCGAGCGAGGATACACCGCCAGCCAAGCGCCGCAAGGTCTCGACTCCGCCCACGCGCCCAGCGACTTCACCGGCCCCGGTCACGATCAAGGAGGCTCCGCCGACCCCGCCAGAGTCGCTGTCGGACAGTGTGCCGCTGTCACGAGAGGCCAAGAATGTGCAGATCCTGGCGTTCATGGATCGAGCGCACATCCCCCGGCAGCTGCCTGGCGAGCGCAATCCTTATCGGCCCGAGGATGCGCTGGAGCTATTTGAGCATTTCGAGACCGAGACCAGGTATTTTGTCGGCTCGCCGGTGTGTCAGTCGATCATACAGAAGCATGGCTTTGGACTGGCTACGCAGGCGCGGTACATGATGCATGCCATCTTGGCCATTTCTGCTAAACATCTGAGCTTCCTGTACCCGGATGTCGAGAAGTACAGTATCGCGGCCACTTTGCACTATACGCGCGCACTGCAAGATTATTCATCGCAGTTGGTGTACGACATTGAACATGGTAACGCGAGTGCCTTGATAGCCACGAGCGGGCTTCTGGCGAAGCTCTCTTTCATCAACACCCCGATTTTGACCGCAGACACACCTTTGGCTGGAAACAGTACTCCGGCCTGGATCAAATCGACACAAGGGATCAAGACTGTGTTCATGACACCTAAGCTGCGCAAGGATCTGGAAGCTGGTATCATGGCTCCCGTCATGCGGGCATATGGGACGCCATCTACGGCGGCCGGTCTCGAGGTCGATGACACAGAGTCATCAGAGGGCGCGTACAAGATGAAGCTCCTCAGGCAGCTCTGTGATTCTGGCAACCACACACCAGCATCCCCGAATCCGTATACTCCCGTTCTGGCTAAGCTGGAGCCTTTGATGTTGCGAAACCCCACTCATGACATGATCGACGACTTCATGGCTTTCATAGCCACTATGGAGCCATCGTTCCTCTCCCTTCTCGAGCAGAGCGAAGCGAGAGCACTGTTAATATTGGCGTGCTGGTGTATGCGGATCAGCTTGATTGACCAGTGGTGGATCGGTCCGAGTGCGAGGATTGAATGCAGGCGGATATGCGAGCACCTTGGCGGGCACATGGACCCTCTGGTACAGGAATTGTTGAAGGTCCCGGCCCAGTTCTGTGGGTATGCGTCGCCGGCTGGTTGTGGCGTGGCGCGATCGATCGAGCCGCACGAGTTGGGAGGCAAGGGCGCCGTGTCGGGCCATGGACTGACCATTGACAGTCATGTGGATACGTTGGTGGAGCATTTGCATGTTCAATATCAGGCGTCCACTGGAGCTGCTGTGGATGCTGGGAGGGAGTGAGCGGAGTGCTCTGGCATAGATGCACCGTTCAACTGATGCGTGCGAAAGTCACGCTGGCCTTTCCACACACAAGCATACTCAAGGGACAAGCGGTTTGGCTACTCAGATGATCGTGTCACCATCTTCGTGATTGCTGGTCAACAACGCCAACGGAAGGCAAGTTTTGGTGTGGGGAGGCTAGTACCCAAGCCGTCATGGCAGGCTACAGACAATGGATTGCCGGCTGGCTACCAGCGGATGCTACAATGTGACTGAACAACCAGTCTAGCAAACAGTGCTTGGACGCCAGCTAGGCCTGTCACCAAGTCGAAGTCATGCCTCCGATAGCTTACTGTGGCACGCGAGTATGCTGAACGGAAATATAAGGGTCCAGCATCTGTTGCTGATACATGTCCTGAACCATTCAAAGGACTTTCAATACCTAGCCGACATGTGCAGGAGAACGTTCGTTGTTCTGGTAGTGCCATGCCAATGCAGATTGGGAGGCTCGAGGGGCAGGTGCAGCCACCCCATAGAGCCCCGATACAGAAGCCAGAGAATCAAAGAACCATGTGCGGAGTTCGGCAAGTTGGAGGAGAAAGAAGGTTCGAAGACTTGCGAGCCATGCGATGGAGCTCGCGATCGTGCACGCCAGGAGCTTCGAAGGACCGCCGAACAACCCGTGACCGACGAAGAGGTGGCGCCGTTCCACTGTCCAATCCGTCTCGGAAACAGACATATCATTAATGGTTACACAGGCTCGATAGAGTTAGTCGATGAAGACGAGAGGGCACCCGGTCTCCTCTGCGCCAAATGCAGGACTTTCAACGAGCAAGGCATTCCGGCTTGGGGCAGTGTTGGCAGTTCTTCTGGTGGTGGACCAGGCATGTCTCCCAAGAAAGCTGGAAAGCAACCACGGAAGGATATCTCGCGGAATAGTGATCGTGCGAAAGGGTACTATACCTCGAGTAGCGCTCGCCATCTGTACGTTGGACCCAGCGGAAGTGGGAGCTCTCAGCGAAGTCGCAACATCAAAGCCGAGATGCGAGATCTTGAGGTTGGCACTAGAAAGAGGGCGCCATTGGCGTTGGAGGACTTCACTCGTAGGAAGCTGGCGGAGGTGCCAGCATTCGATCCGGCCATCGTTGATGATCGTAATCCAAACAAGGCTCGGTTCGGACGAGGTGGAAAGCGCGGTCCAATATCGTTGCTGTCCACGCCTGCCGCTCCCTCGAGCCCTTTGCCCGGTCTCTCCTATCCAGCGCCTCCTTCCAAGCCTCTAGAGGCCGGATTGAAGGCAGTCAGAGCAGATGAAGGAGCACCACGCGAGCGACGGGGTTGGCTGTCAAGCAAGACTGGTATACGGAAGAAGATGAGCAAAAACTCTTATCATCCGTGGAAGGGTGGTGGGAACATGGGCTCGAGGGGCACAGGTCGCTAGCAGCTGTATGCGATGCAGCACGAGTGACGACTGGTCGTCGGAATCTGGCTACGGGAACACTTGAACAGACATGAGGTCGACTTCAGCAACCGGAAAAATTTGCAAGAAGCTGCCTGTGGCACAGGCATTGGCTAGTCATCAGCTATCATCTCCTGAGGAATTCTGTATGAAGAGGAGCTGGTGCGGAAACTAAGGAAAATTCTACACAGATCTCATGCCGGTCCTCTTAGCACATGACACATCTATTCATATCATCTCATCATCAACGTCGCTTCGTCACACTGCGGTACTGTATATCGCCTTTCTGCTATCGTAACGTCGCGTCTGTGCCGAAGCCACGAACGATCTCGTGGGCCGAAGCTCTTTTGACTTCGGGTGGGCTTCTATGCCGTTCGGCGAGTCATGTACACGCATTGGGAACAGCCGACGTGCATTTTGCTTGTCGTCATTAGCCAGGTCCTCGGGATTAGACATGGCGCTCATCAGGCTTTCCCATGTGATGCAGGAGGCCGTCCTCGAGATGCGGTGTGCCGTGACCGTGACCCTGCCGACCAGGTTGGTAGGAGGACATGCAGCTTGACGAGATATTGAGCTGTGGAGGTTCTTCATCATCACATATGAAGCATGCTGCGTTGCTTGGCAATTGACCATCCACCCCTCCTAGAAAATTTTTGCGAAGCAATTGAACATTGAAATCCGGTGAATTTCTCTCGTCGTGTGCCGGGCATCCTTTTATCAGCTAAGCAAGCACGGACGGGCCGACGGGTAAGCCTTGAGCCGTTTGATGAATCAGGCAGTTCGTTTGTCTTCATCTTGAGCGCGTAGACCCAGCGTCTAAGACATTCTTGGAGATTATTATCATTAGGTGAAGTGCTTGTCTTGCAGCCGCGGGGCACTTTCTTCCAGGTTGTTTGATTGCCGGGACGGCGACGTTAAAACTATCACCATAGTTTGCTGACTCATACCAAATTTACCTGAAGCGCTCGGCCCTGAAGTTCCCTTAGGCAAAAACCTGCCCGTTCACAATGCTTCTGTACTGGCGCGCTAGAACGACCGCACTGCAAGCGGCTGCTTTGCCCCTGCCAATGGTAGGAACAAATTGCAACTGACCTCATTTCCGCGCGTGCATGAGTGGGACAGCGCCAGCATCGTAACGTGGTCGCAGAGGATCGCAGCATCGCAGGACAAGGCGCGCAGATGACCAGCTTTTTAGCGGGCACTCTACTAGATCAAGTCATGTCGCTGCAGGGACGTACCGCGCCTGTGCCTGTGGCCGCTACCTCCTAGGTACACCTTCTTGCCGCCCTTGCTCTTCTCGCTCCTAATCCATCACTATCCACCAAATCACCAATCTCTCTTGCGAGGTAGACGCCCGTCCGCGAGCACCGCTGGGCTGGCCTTTTTGCCTGCGCGCCTGTCATTACCGGGAAAACCCTCGTGAACGCCTCCAGCCTTGTACCCAGTATTTCAATCGTTCCCGGACACTGGCAGCCCGTTCCGCCCTGCTGCTCCCGCTGTCCCGTCCATTATTACGAGCCTACAAGTAGGGGGTCGCACAGCGAGCGATGAGTGAAAACGCCGCTGCTCCGGCGGAGGTAGTGCCTTCGCCGGGGGCTAATGCGATTGCCGATCAGGCGGTTGCTACGAATGGGAATCACAGTACTGCTCCGGTCAGCAGCGAACCAGATACGCGGCCGGCAGTGCTCATCGTTGGAGGCTTAGGTGAGGATTAGGAAGGAGCGCAACCGAGTGCGATCCGACGTCGCAACCCCGCGGACATCCATGACTGATCGCACTGCGTAGGCTACATTGGCCGCTTCCTCGCACATTACATCCACACGAATAAACTCGCGTCGACGCTGCGGCTGGTGGACAAGCAGCTACCGCAACTTGCATCGTTAGCGCCAGAGCACCAAGAAGCGTGCTCCCAGAACTTCCTCCAAGCAGACGGCACGCGCGAGCAGTCGCAGGGCAGGATATATGATCTGCCGCCCGGACCGAATGGAAAACAGCGAGAGTTCGATTATGTCTTCAACTGCGGTGGGGAGACCCGCTTCTCGCAGGAAGACGAGGTGTACAAGCTGCGGAGCTATCAGTTGAGCTTGGCGGTGGGCAAGGAGGCAGCGAAGCGTGGTGTCAAGGCATTCGTGGAGGTGAGCACGGGGACGGTCTACAACCCCAATAGGAATCCGCAGAAGGAGTCGGATAAGACGAGCAAGCCGCACACGAAGCAGGCGAAATGGAAACTGGCTGCGGAGGATGAACTGGCTAAGATCCCGGGGCTGCGCTTGGTGGTCCTGCGACTGCCGTTCGTGTATGGACCATATGCGGCGAAGGGCTGGATAGGGACGCAATTGGCACTGGCTCGTGTATATCAGGCACGAGAACCGAAAGAGACCTTGAAATGGCTCTGGGGCGCCGAGCTACGAACCAACACCCTCCACGTCGAAGACACCGCGCGCGCCCTCTGGATGGCCGCCGAATGGCGCTCCAAAAACGACCGACTACCGAACGTGAGCGCAGAGAAGCTCGCCTTCAACGTCGTCGACAAAGGGGCGACCTCGCAAGGCACGATGGCGCGCATCATCAAGGAGGTGTTTGGCGTGGATACCGGGTTCCAGGGCACATTGGTGAATACGTTCGCGAGGCTGAATTTGGAGCATGTGGTTGACGATGTGAATGATGATACGCTTGATGATTGGGCGGATTTGCTGGCGGATGCGGGGATCGGGGAGGAGCGGAGGGGCCCGTTGAGCCCGTTTATGGAGAAGGAGTTGCTGAGAGATGCGGATTTGAGTTTGGATGGGGGGAGGTTTGAGCAGGTTGTCGGGTTCAGGTGAGTTTTTTTCTTTTCCAGTCTTATGATGTGGCGGTGTTGGTAGGTGGCTGACTTTTGAGTTTCTGTAGACCACAGCATGAGTCGATAACGAAGGAGGAGATCGAGGCGATTATTGACAGCTATAGGCGCATGGGCTGGTGGCCTTGAGATTGCGCTTTTTTTCTTTTGCGACATCCCCATTGCAACAGGTGGGCGTTTCAGAAACATGCACGGCAGCTACCAGCTGGTCTTGACAGCACGGGCATGTACATTACGTACACTAGCGGTGGGCGCGCGTGTTCCGAACGCGCTGCAGTATGGGCGTGTCTCTCAAAGAGGGCCATGAGCTTGACCTTCCCTCCTAGAATCTTGAGAAGGCAGGTAAGGACGTCAAATGCGGCGAATGGCTGGGCTGTTGAAAGGAGTGCGGCACATGCGAGGAGTAGCTTAGAGGACTTTTGGTCTGCTGTTGGTACGTTCGCGTGCATGGGCTGAGTGAGGATGGTACCTCCAAGCATGTGACTGGCCGAGGCTGGCCAGAAGTCGCGGTCACAAACGAAGCCCCACATTTCTGCAGCGATCTCCTTCTTCCACCTCACCTCATGTCAATACAACGCTTCTGCTTTTGAGACTGCATGACTTGAATATTCCGCCCAAGCGATTTGAGGGACGCAATGGACTAAAGCAGCCACATGACGTACCTGAGAAGGTCAGAAGGATCTCAGGCTTCTCCACTTTTGCTTCGCCCGGACCGGTGAACATAGCTCTGGGAGAGAAGGCAATCTTGAACCTGCTTGCTTCGACTCTCTGAACGTCCTTCCGCCTTCTCCATCATCATGACGCCTACATCTTCTGCTTGGAACCAGCGAGGCTGAGACTATTGCCTGAACACCGCCCAGCGGCCTCTTCCTTCGACTGCGCCGCCCAGATATCAGGCCTGGATGTCGGACTGAGGCATGCAGGAGTCCGCCGATCTGGTCGAGCAGGGCTCAGAGCGGCTCAATTGCTCCTCTGAAGCATTTCACAGCAATCAGAGGCCAATGACAACGTCGGAGATTCGCCCGGATGCATAGCAAGAGTAGGGTCGCACCCACATCAACAAACATTGCAGCTACGGCTGATTTACAGTGGGACATGCTCATGAAAATTGAAGGCTATAACAGGGCTATTTGCCGCCCAAACAACCATATACATCTCCGTCCTGACAGTTTTCAATTTGTCGAAATGGCTTACAGCCGCGAGCTAGAGACCCCAACAATCTGGCCCCTGCTACTCTCGCCAAGCCGTGAGTCTTTGTTGCCGCTTGGTCTAGGCGAACCGGAGCTCGCAGGGTCCGAAATCATGGATCAGATCGCCCCGACCGTGCGCTGCTAGGCATCATGCTGCCTCGAGGGCTAGCCAGGTCAACAGAATCTACGATTGGCCCAAGCTGCTTGCAATGGCTCGAGGTCATGGTCGAAAAGGTTTGAGTGGCTCCAGAGAATACACAGCCCTTGCTGCCGGCACAGCCACTTGCGGGCATGAATGTGACTCGCTACCTCATCGTTCTGTGACCAGCGGCTCTGCTCCGACATCACAATCTATGGCAGCGTCGTGTGACTGTGCCAGCACTGCCACGACAAGCTGGCGTTCGGCTTCGCCAACTGTGCGAGGCATCCTATAGACGGCTTCCACGGACTTTCGCTCTTGATTTCTGGTGCCTGACCAATCGACGAAGTAGAATGAGATTGGGTAGAAGTCTTCATGACTGCTCACTCGGTGCGCCCGTACTGCCTCCCTGCAATGTACATTTTCAAGGTGGCCATGCCGAATGTCGTCCAAGCCGTGCTGGGAGGGCGACCAGGTGCCTATTGCTCGGCCTCCTTTGCGATAGACCTGAAGCAGAGTAAGGTGATATATAATATTCTCGTTTGTCTCTTCCTGAGTAGTATTCTTCTCTGTATCACAACATACACTGCAATTGAAGCAACAGATCAATCTCTTCAGTCGCTCGCAACTACCAGCTACGACAAGACATCATCATCACCTCTACAGCACAACCCATATAAACGATCGAGCTCGCACAAGATAAGCGCAATGGCAGCCCAGGTTTTGCAGATGTCCAGGCTTTCGGAACCGCAGCCAAGGGTGAGTGCCAGAACCAAATGTGGCGCAATACAGTATAAGTCCAACAAGAAGACGACATAGGATCCAGGCAATGACAATGTGATGTCCCGTCACGGCAAACCTGCCCCCGACCCTCAACCCAGGGATCCAGGCAACGGAAGATGCTGATGGCAGGCGGACGGTCCACAATCCAACGTACGTGCTACAATTTTACGCATGATCGGTCGCTCTTGGACTGATACTTGCAATATAGGATGTCGAGATGATTCAGCCAAACAGACGGACCCGTCGCGCACGCGCTTCCTGGATGCTTTACTAGATGGTGGCGTTGGATTTCATTTGGGATAGAGGGTCGACCGCAATGTCTTGAGGGATCATGCTACGTAAGAAAACGTGGATGTATGATGATGACTCCAAATAGGGAGCAGGTGTTGGGTTTGGCGTTGGTTTGATCTAGCAGGATGTACGATTACTGATGTGAATTTCGAGTCTGATTCCACGCAATGGCATTCAGCAGCTCGGCTTGAGAAGTGTCTCTAAATTTCGCCGCATGAGAATCATTGATATACGCTCGTTCTCGCTGCTTTGATGACGCCAATTCTAGTTAAACGATATTCAGTCTCGCCAAAGTACAGCACTTCGGTGCGTCCGGAACCATCATTTTGGCCGCCCGCTACTGTCAATCAAGGGCCATGGCGCACGTTATTGGTCACTCAACCTGGTTCGTCACGCATGAAGGATGGCTGGGCCAATGAACTTGATGGATTGGACGTGTTTGGATCGATCTATCCATCCATCCGGTAGATTGCATCGGATCTGAGTCGTTGATCCATTCGGATACTACCGTTAGCTGGTAGATGGACTAGATCATGGTCTGAGATCCATCCACATCCATGCTGGCGGACGAGGTTCAAGGCAATCGAGCCATGTTGAGCTATGGCGGAGCCGGCGGAGCATCCGTCCGGTCACAGATACGCAGCTGTGGTTATTTTTTGCAATATTCGAGCTGTCCGAGATGAACAATCTTGAGAATTACGTCCTTGGCTTCAACAGACTTCAGTGGATATGGATAGATCGTCCAGATCACTGGCCGCTGGGCGAATGGATGGAATATGGCAGGCTCTCCGTGGTCACATTCTCCCATGCAACGACCTATATTGACCTCATGAAGAATCCTCCAGCAAGCCTTAGTCAACCATATCTATTGAGCACCTTCATCGACATCGCCTTCAACTGTTAATCCCGCCTCCAACATTACCAAAGCATCAATAGCGATCAAACACTGCTATTGACATCATCATCATCAGCATCATCAGCATCAACCAGCAACGTGCAGACCTGAGCGAAAAGCAGCAGAAATGGGTGACAGCACTCCTCAGACGTCTAAAGCCCCACAGCCACGCGTAAGTTGGTCGCGATGATTGTCAAGGAGTCTGTAGAACTCACGTGTAGGGAACAGGATCCTGGATGCAGGCGTTGAACGCCTCGCGGACTCCTGCTCGAGAAGAGGACTTGAGGCAGCGTAGAGGCCATATACCGCGATTGTTATGCTTGGCGCCCAGAGACTGAACGATGATTGATGAATGCTGGTTGATCATGTTCTTGGTCCGTTTGCTGGGTGAGTGGATTTTGTGGATGGAATTTCACGTTCGCGTTGTCCACAACGGGAAATCATTTGCACACCCTGTCTCTTATGACTGCAATGCTTTCGCTGGACCCGTGGTCGGAGCACTCATGCCCATATTGGAAATAAACCGTTTTCGTCTCCGTGTAGTTCTCCAATGCCGCATCGCCACACTCGCGACCAATGCCAGACTCCTTGTACCCACCAAACGGCATCGACCTAAAAGCCAATGACGTTAGTCCCTGCATGACCATCGTCGAGGAATATTTTCAGAACTTACCAGTGCACAAAGTTAAACAGATTCACCCAGGTAGTTCCCGCCTTCAGTGCCGCCGTCACTCTGACAGCACGCTCGTAGTCCTTTGTGAAGGTACCGGCTGCGAAACCGTAGGTGGTGTCGTTGGCGAGCTCCAGAACCTCTTCCTCGTCTTTGAACTTTGCGACTGCGACGACTGGGCCGAAGATCTCTTCTTTCATGATCTTCATGTTCGGCTTAACGTCGGTGAAGATGGTCGGCTGGACGACTATTAGCATGTGTGATCCGGTTATGACCGGGGGGGGGGGGGGCGTTGCGGGGAATTACACAAACCTCGATGAAATAGCCACCATCCTTCCCTTGCACCTTATTACCGCCAAGGTGGAGAGTAGCGCCCTCATCCTTACCGCTCTCAATGTAGCCCAAAATCTTGTCATACTGCATCTTGCTGTTCTGCGGACCTTGGTGCGTCTCCTTACCAAAGTTGTCGCCAACAGTAATCTCCTTCATCTTGTTCGTGTAGGCCTCAATGAACTTGTCGTATATATCCTCATGGACGTAGATACGAGTGCCCGCATGGCAAGTCTGACCGAAGTTCATGTGGATACCCCACACAGACCAGTTGACCGCTTGCTCAAGATCGGCGTCTGGGAAGATGATGTTCGGGCTCTTGCCACCGAGCTCCAATGTCACTTTTTTGAGGTTGGAATTAGCAGCTGCTCGGAGGATGGCTCGACCAGTGCCGGTTGAGCCAGTGAATGCCACCTTGTCGATGTCCATGTGTTGTGCAATTGCAGCACCAGCGATCTTGCCGTAGCCGCTGATCAAGTTGATTGAGCCCTTGGGGAAGCCGGCCTTCTGGATGAGCTCGGCCATCTTGAGAGCGCTGAGTGGCGTGGTCTCGGCAGACTTAATGACGACTGTGTTGCCTGTCGCGAAGGCTGGTGCAATCTTCCAAGTGAACATGAGAAGCGGGAACTGAAAAAGTTAGCTCTGCCTTCATGCGAGCAAGTTGGGTAGACTCACATTCCATGGGATGATCTACCCGCAGACACCTACCGGCTCTCTCCTGGTATAGCCGAAGACCTTTGAATGTCAAAGCTGCTCTGACCCATGATCTTGTCTGCCCAACCTGCGTAGTACCTGAGCGTTCCAGTACTTGCAGGCACATCCAGACTCGATGCTTGTTGGTGCGTCTTGCGAGTGTCCATCATCTCGATCGCCACCAACTCGTCGAAATGCTCCTCCATCAAGTCTGCAAGCTTGATGAGATTCTTCGCCCTGTTGGTAGCGCCATATTCCGAGAACTCCTTTGACTTAAACACCTTCCTGGCAACTCTTACAGCCTCGTCAACATCTTCTGCTAGAGCTTCCTGAACCTGAATGATCTCTCTACCCGTCGCTGGATTCTCCACGCAGAAGGTCTTGCCTGCTTGCGCCTTGCGAAACTCGCCTCCGATGAAGAGCCCGGTTGGGAGCGAGATGCTCTTGCCGTTGATTTCAATGTTTTGCGATGCCATTTGAGTGACTCGTGAAAAAAATGGGGAGGGTATTCGGGAGAGGAGCTGTGTATATCAAAACCTACCACGTTCGCCTTAAGTTGGCCGCGTTTCTATATGTGCTGGACTCTCCAGCTTCCAGACCTCATGAAGCTTCCATCGCCGTGCACTCATGGTGGACCACTAGTTATTCCCGAAGCCAGAGCTGCACATTGGTGCAGGCGTTTACGCACCCCACGATGCCCCGCGTTGGAGGACTATGAGTACGATGTCATCGAGCAGCGGCAGCGGCAAGGCAAACCAAATTGTTCGAGTGTGGTTGACATTGCGGGCCGGGCACGAAATCGCGGCATGGTCATTTTCCAGGTGGTTTGTTGCTGCAAATCTTCCAAGGGCTTATCTCGGCCACGCGGAAGTCGACATACTTCTCACTGCGACTATTAAATATGTTGGTACAGCATTGAACTTGAACCTCTCATTAGCATATGTCCGGATTCGGAACTTTTGACGGCAATATCAACTGCGCCAAGACGCCACGCTTAAGAACCGAAGCAAAGCCATTATTCTCAAGGCACATCACCGCACTCTTGTCCCTCTCCTTTACTGCCCGCCAAAACTCTTGCTCTTGATGTCTCCGTCCTGCTCCCGCAACGCCACCTCATTGTCCTCCGTTACCACGCCGAGGACGTCCCGGCCGAGCATGGCAAACATCTGGCGAAACGTGTAGTCCGTACCGCTCAGCCTGTAGAACTTGTCTTGTCCCAGGATGTGCCAAAGCAGCTTTTTCGTCTCTGGCCATAGCGGACTTATTCTCTGCATGCACTGCAGAGCATTCAAGGTATAGTCTTTCAGCTCTGCGTGGGTTAACGGCTCGTCCTCAATGTCCAGGATGCCAGAGTGGTCGTTCTCACCGACCTGAGTGGACGTGATGATCTGGGTTGCACCCGAAAAGGGTGACGAATCGTCCACAACGTCTGCAGCGTGCTCGCTAAAGTCGTAGATTTCAGCGGCATCCGGGGCTGGAGAGGTGATGTCGGTCGGACTAGATGGTGCTGGTGAAGAGTGGTTGCCAGGAGCTGGTGAAGAGTGGTTGCTAGGAGCTGGTGAATTGCTGCCAGCAGCATCCTCCTCGCCGCTGCTTTCTGCAGACCTCTTCACGTCGCTCACAAGCATAGCCTGTGATGTGACTGGGGCGCCCTTGTGCTCCTCTACTGACTCCGCATCCGCTTGCTCCTGCTTCTTTGCTGGCCTCGGTAGGCTCACCGCCAACAACCAAGCAGGCTCAGGAGCAGGTGACGATTGGTGCTCTTCACCCTTCTCATCATCCTCTTGCTCCGAAGGAGCAGCGCCATCTTCCATCGCATCCAGATGATCCTCCTCCTGATGACCTTTTTCGGCAACAACCTCATATAGCGCAGCCTGAGCGGTAGCAATGGCCTTCCGAGCTTGAGACAGCTTGGCCTTATGCCTCTTGATGGCATTGGCGCTTCTGTCTGCAATGTCAACTGCCTGAAGCTCGGCGAGACGTTTCTTCGCCTTCGTGACGGCAATTGCCGGCGAGTCAACGTTTTGCGAGGTTGACTTGTTGTGACGTGATGATTTTGTGTGACGCGATGACTTGGGGCACGATGGCTTGACGACGGCGTCATCAGTCACGTCTGGCAAAGCGGCAATACGTGACTCCTCACGCTTGCTTTTGACGAGGCCTGCAACGTCCTTGACGAGGTTGCCGAAAAAGGCCATTGTGGTTCGAGGTATGAGAGAGTGTTGTAGTGAGTATATGCTTGTCTTGTCGAGCTCCGGTGCTTGACGGTTGTTGACTGTGAACAATGGTGCGGTGAACCGTGATTGATAGTCAAAAATCTCCCCGTGATATATCCTTGATCTTGACTTGATGTTGGTTGGATCTTTGTCGAGAAGAACGAAAACGTTTTGCTTGTAGATGTGTGTTTCGAAACTTTTGTAAAAGTATAGTTTCTTTTATACAAACTCAAGAAGCTAATGCAGATAGTGCCAGGCCACAAACAAGGCCAGCCAGAATCTTGGAGGCGGTGAAGCACTCGAGGCGTGATTCTGGCATGTGACGCGCCAAGCCCGGTCTGCCAGGACGCAACTTCACGTCTCATAACCGCGCCCAAGAGCCTTGATATGGGTGCTGGGATGTTTAGTAACCATAGTATGTGAAGATGATGAGTCGCGAGTTCTCTCGCAGTCGCAGACACAGCGGCCCGTACTGGGATCGTTTTGGAAGGTTGCCGCTGAGAAGCCAAGAGAAGAGTCGATACCAGCAGACAGAAAAGGGATTACGGCACCCCTAGAGCCATGAACCTTAGAGGCGGTCCAGAAGAAGCATCTAATAATCGACGACTGTCCCGGTCCCTTCAAATCTCCAGTCTCACCGCCAATCTCATGCGACCACCTCCACACTCGGGTCACCCCCAGCAGTCCCGGTGAAACTGGCTTCAAACAGCTTCATAGCATCATCATTCTGCTTCGCACAATCAAACATGTTCGTGAACGCTCCAGCACCAGCGAAGAATTGTTTCATCTTCGCCGGATCATTCTGCATCCCATCCTCTGCATACGCATACACTCTCCCAAATTTCCTCGCCAAGTCGACGACAGCCTGCGAGCGAGGTCTCCTCGTGGTATCGTATGCGGTAAAAGCGGCTTCTAGCTGGTCGGGCGAGTTGGCCTTGCTGAACAAGTGGTCAAGCACAGCAGCATCTTCGAGAGCTTGCGCCGCGCCATTGCCAGCGAAAGGCAGACTTGCATGAGCTGCATCGCCTAACATGCAGACGCGGGACTTGAAGTAAGTAGGCGCGTGATCGTGGTCCGCAACCGTCCAGGAAGCAGAAGTATCCCTCGCGACTAGCCGCACGATCTTCTGGGCGTCTTCGCTATAATCCTTGTACAGCTCCGGATCCAGCTCAGGCGCCTGACCACCATCCTGAAATTTTGCACCTCGGACAGCGACGCCAGCAGAGAGACGTTTGCACTTGTTCAAAGGTATGCAGTTGACGTGCCCTCTTGGGCCTAGGAGGATATGCACGGTCTGCATCCACTTGGGATTGATGTGCCGGCGCGCAAAGTCTGCAGAGACCATCGTCCGATACACTTGCCAGCCCTCATGGTTCTTGGGCTCTGTAGCTGGGTGGTCTGGTCCCAGAATGTAGCTTCGGGTCAAGCTGTGAATGCCGTCTGCGCCGAGCAAGCAGTCCGCAGTGACTTCCATACCGTCCTTGAAGGAAAGGCGAACGCCATGCGCATCCTCGGAGATTTTCTCCAATCTCTTGCCGAAGCTGATATTCTCCTTGGGCACAAGCTCCAACAGTCCATCAAGCAGATCTGCTCGACTGATACTCTTCCTACCCTTCGCTTTGCCCAACTCGGCCACCATCTCGCCCTGGTGCGGTCCATGCGCCAGTATGACGTCTGTGCTCATCTCCTGATCCTCTTCGCCCATGTTCAGTGCCTTGTCGAAGTACACCTGGCGGACTTCGGGGCCTATCAAAGTCATCGACTTGATGGCGTTCATGTGCAATGCCAGGCCAGCGCCTACATCTTTGAACTCGGGCACGCTCTCGTAGATGTGGAAGTCGATGTGCTGCTTTTTCTTCAGCCCAGCACCCAGTGCAAGACCTGCTATTCCACCTCCTACAATGGCAATCTTGAGCTTCTTCTGCTGTACGGAGCCCATGACTAGTTGTTGTTGATGATGAGTAGTGACGCTGTCTGCTATGTCGGACTAGGCAAGTAGAACGTGAGAAGCGGTTCCCTACCTTCATATGAACACTTCGGATGAGGATCTATGCGTATTCCTACAATCATGCATGTCGTTGCTCCGGAGTGCATTGACTTTCGTGTAGCGGTCAGGTACAGCAGACGTCACGACGAACCCGAATATGAAATGCCGGTATGTCTATATATAGCACTGTACGATATCCTCGCACATCTGGATCTCAGCAAGTTCAATTCATCCCATTGCATACCATTTCTTAGATCTATTGCAGTTCACAATGATTGTGGAGCGTTTGCTACACTGCACGTGAACTCGCATGTGCCCTGCAGGATTGAAGCCGCAACGCACCATCCCTTGGCACATCAATACAACCATCGTTATCATGACCATCAATCTTTGCCACTTTACTGACCTTTCCCACTCAACACCGTGTGTCATCTCACCAACGTGGCTGCCTTCGAGTCATTGTCCAGTCCAGCCGCACTACCTGCATCTCTCGCGACACGATGCCTTTGACCGCCAGCTCCCTAAAATGCGCCGCCCTCTGTGCCTTTCTGGCAGACCGAACCCTGGCTCTCCACAGTATGCGGTTCAACAATGATTGCGCAAGCGTTGGTCCTCCAGGAGGTCCTTCAGAATCCTTGGCACTCAGCATGTATCTCGTGGCAAAAATCCCGATCCTTGCCAGCAGGATGCCCTCCTGCGATGCCACTGCGCCCAGGCAACGCCATCGGCAGATGTCTATTGGAAGCGACTCGTCTGTTTCGATATGAATTGCCTTGATCATCTGCAGATGTGCTGCAGGAGTCGATTGTAGCCAGGCGCGGGTAAGTACTGTTTCATCGCCTGGAATGTATATCACGAATTTGTTGGAGTAGTACATCTGCGCAGCCTCAGCACGGAGCTGTCGGCAGGTACGTAGGATTTCCGGCTGTGGCGCTCTGACGCCAGCCTCGTCGACCAGCACCACGTCTGCTTGCAGAAGCTCCTCATAGATGCTAATTCTCAATTCTGCTGGTATGCCCAGGAGCTGGGGCCGTGCTGCAGTAGCAGCTGCCATGCTGGAAGCTTGAGTCTGGTATGGTGATATGTGACCGATGTTGTAGATCACTAGAAGCATATGAAATGAGCTGTGCGGAGCTTGGCATTTGGTTATCAGTCTGACCATTCGCTGCTCACACAGTGGTTCTTCGGACAGAAACATCAGTCAGCAGTCCTTCCGACCCCACCGCCCTGTGCTATCACGATACCTCGTTCCAGCAGGTCGGTCCTCGCGCCCTCGCCACTGATCATTCATATGCTTCACTCCAATCGAACCACTGATAGTCCTTGCCCTTCTCCCACCAGAACTCAGCCGGCTCGGCCATACCCTTGCGAAACGTGCGCTCGCGGCACAACAGGTACTTCTCTTCAACCGCAATGGAGCTGCTAAGGCACACGCATCGATAGCTGCGAAGCTCAGCAAGCGTCTCACCCTTAAACACGAATCGCCACGAGGACAAGTCCAGCTCCCTGGCTATCCGCCCAAAATCCAACCAGTCCTCCGCAGAATCCTGGAATTCGATTCCAGACTCACTGATCTTGATGTGGGCGTCGCTCCATGGCTCGATGCAGACGCGAGGTATGATGCGAAGCAGCTCGGTTGGCGTGCTCTTCAGCCAGGCTCTTGCTCGCACGGTCTCGCCGTGGTAAGCGACATAGATGCGGAAGGTGTTGGAGTAGTACAGCTTCAAGGCCTCTTGACGAATCTGGTGACAGGTGCGCAACAGAGCAGGTTCGCTCTCGCGACGGCCGGTCTTGTCGACAAGCGTCACATCTCCGACGAGGACGTCCTCGTAGATATGGTTGCGAAGTTCTGGTGGAAGGCCAAAGAGTGGCGAGTGATGCTCCATGGCAGCGCGGTTCTGATTTGGTTGTGGAGCGTGTAGATGCAGGTGCTCTCGAATCGTGACAGTTGGGAAAGATCTTGTGAAAAGTGGGCAGCTCGGCAGGCGCAACCCGCTGCCGGCTTTTATCACATGCATGCCTGTGGAAACATGTTAGTTCTGACTGAGAGCGTGAAGCAGAGGGAACGACTTGCAATCTAATCACTACCTGTCGGTGATCGGTTCGCCGCTGAGACATGGCATTTTGCAACGCTGCATAAACGAGCACATAGTCAATCGTCCCGACGCGAAAATGCTCATGGGCCAACCGGGAACCAGTTCAATGCTCGATATTTACGGCTCGGTCCCAAGTCTCGACGACTAGGCATCCTTGCACTGAGGTCATTTGATACGGAATCCTATGATTGCAGCATCTCCTCCACAGTCTCTTCAAGCGGCTTAGGCTTTTGACCTTTCTTCGCGAGCAACTTCTCCATCGTAGGATCGTGAATCTCACACTCATTGTCCTTCAACGCGTCATACGTCTTACTCCACCATTTGACGTTCCCCTCGTCCACTCTCCTCGTCTCAACATAATACCTCTCATGCTCCTCTTTCGGCACAATCTTCAACATTACCTTCTTGCCTTTGACCCCGCTGACCATCTTTGCGACTTCCGCAAGCATGTGCGCCTTCTCTTGCGCGAGGTACAAAGTCTGGCCTGCCCACTCGTTTGATGGGGCAGAGAGGATCATAGCATTAGCAAGGCCGAGATCTGGAATGCTGGTCCAGCTGATCTTGCTGTCGCCGGCTACAAGCACTTCTGTCCTGTCGTCGTTCGGAGCATCGTAGTGCCCAAAGTATAGGGGCCAGCTCTCATTGTAGAGCCCTTCGCGTATGATCGTATGCTTCATCCCGCTATTCTTCAGCCATTCTTCCGTCCTCTCATGTGCCTTCATAACCCGACTCTTGCTTGGGTTTGCGAATGCGAGACTCGTGTAGTAGACGTGCTTCACGCCAGTCTTCTTGGCAGCATCCAATGCCTTGAAATGATCGGCTTCTCGGCCCCCGCCGGGCGATGCGTCTCCAAAGTCTTTCTCAATTCTTGCACTCGAGATCAAGAAGAGCTTGTCCACTCCAGAAAGAACATCTTCCCACACGCCTGGCGCCGAGTCCCAATTGACTCCTCTCTTGATTGTGATGCCTTTCTGCTCCACATGTTTGAGCTTCTGCGATCCAGAGTCCGAGGAAGTGGTGGAAAGGATTTCGTGAGGTAGCAGGAGACTGTGATCGAGGAGAGCATTGAGGGTTGCAAATCCCAATTTGCCTGAGCCCCCTACAATAGCTAGCATGGTGTGAATAGCTATCAGTGCTGGCAGGTTGCAAGAAATACTATATCAGCATCTCGAGATTGCAGACCTTTCTCACTGAAGTGGGCCTTCTTCGCAGGGCCTGGAGAGCATTACAAACCGCCTTGTGACGTACTAACTCCATATATGAGACATAGGCTTATCCTCCACCAGAGCAGCTCATTCTCAGATGCGCGACACGAGGGCGGAGAAACAAAAGTGCTGTTCGGAGGTATCGGTAACATTGCCTTGCAGAGAAGAACGCACTGACAATACATTTGATGTCAGCATTTTGGCCTTCTTCCTTGAGATTAATGACTTCACTAGCGCCCTGGCATTGTCGACATGTGATACCACACATCATACTATTCACCATGGAGCATAGCATACTCCACAGCCTCTCGAGCATAGGACCTACGCTACCTATTGTCAAAACGAACGAGTTTTTCTAGACCTGCCCGTAGAGCTCCATAAGATCGTGTATGGATACTTCCTGGACGACTTGACCCATCCCAAGTAGGATCCTTAAAGAGCTGCCGGTCGAAACCTCGTGCTCGTATTCTCACCAGGTTCAGGAGCACTGCGTCTCGCTGGTGCGCCCGACCGCCTGCTGTTTTATTCGGAGACGCGCGTGACCTGCAAGAGTTCAATTTGACCAGAATGGAAAAGTATCCGCACGCGGCATTTGCAACGCTCAGAAACGATCTTGATCTGCAATATCCTTCTATCGTAAAAATTCTAACATTTGTGCAGAAACACCCGAGCCGAATTCCTGGCGTCGATGAACCTGCCTGGTTCACCACAAGACCAGAACGATTTCCGCCCATCTGGGCCACCCTAGGACCTCTGTATGTACGCACCAACATCGAGCACGGTGCATGCTGCTCGCAGAAGGACGTCTTTCGGCAGAGTATGAGTGTCAGATCTCTTTTTATGCTTGTGATGTTTTATGGCATCGCAAATACGATGGCACGAGATGAACAAGAATTGCCTGTATGGTGATGGAGGGAGACTGAAGGGTTGCCATGGTGCCGGACGTTGCAGTGGAGTGTAGACATGGAGTTGCTCACGGCGACCGGTGGGAACTGGCTTGCTGTTCGAGATGCTGCCGCCTAGGCGCTCTTTGGCCCGCACAAAGAAGGACTGGCGTTAGCCTACGGCTCAAATCAGCGCCCGAATTTGTCGTCAATATTTAACACAGAGGCAGATATTACCTAAATCAACTCTCGCGAAACGCCATGAAAGTGCAGCATTCGAGCCCAAACATCAATCTCCAATCGAATTCTGACCAACAGTACAGAAAGAAGCAACTAAGCAATATACTAGCAAAAACCGAAACTCAACAGGTTACCCTGGTATTATGTTAGCCACCCTCATCGTGAACGTACAGTTGAAGTTTATTCCTCGTGAACGGCGCAGCACTATGGATCGCCGTTCAGAACCACCATGCGGGGGCGGGCAGGTAGCCCCCTCGCATGGCCATGGCAGCCTGACAGGCACGGTAGAATACTGCAATTCGAGGCTGAGCTACTGCCAAGAGACGGCTGCAGGATCGTCTGGAAGTGTCACGTAGCCTGGTGCTGATCAGCGCCGGATGCATTGTAATGCACTGGTCTGTCTCGGTCTGCGGTCGTCAACGATTGCTGGTCGCGGAGACGGAGATGGTCTAGCTGGAACTTGCACGCAGCACATGGACTTGAGATAACAGCCGAAATGCCAGAATCATATTGTTTAGCGCATGCAATCAGCACAGTAGTCCGAGTAGTCGAGGCGTCACATAGGGTGAGGCATATGTCAATATCGATGCTCGTACCTCCTGCTTGCACAAAAACCGTCCGATTAATGCGGTGTAAGAAATGACGACGGCAAACATGCAGACGCTGTACATCAGAGCTAGATGTGCTTGGTGTGCTGTACATGTCGTCGTGTACACACCAGCACTGATCAGACACACCAGTCTTTATCTCGCGTACTCATATGCTGAAGCCTTGGCAAACTCCTGCATCAATCACAGGAATGGTCGGACAACGGACGAAGTCCAGTCACCGGGCCATCGGGACCTAGTTGCACATGAGCTATGCTGCCCTTGACGCGTCGGATGACCTGCCAGCTCCATTATGGGCATTGAGGCGGGAACCACTACCAAGTATGCTTGACGCCAAAGCAGCTGCTCCCTGTGGCCCGCCCGTAAGTGCTCACTTCGTTATAAGCAGTATTATTAGGCTTCCCAACTCTTGCGCAACGTTCCAGAGGCACGTAGGGCTGGTTGTCGAAAATGTGCCAGACCCAGATGTGCCTGGAATCCAGCTGTAAATAATTTTGCTGTGTTCTGATTGACACTCTTCGTCCATGCTCATGCAATGTTCGACACAGTCGTTTGCATCCAGCATGCGCGACCTGCGGCAGGTTGGCAAATCACCGCGCTCGATAGCCTGCTTCCAGATGGCCAGCGGCAGGCGACGATATATTTGGCAGAAGAGATGACGGACGAGAGGCAGGGTTGGGTCATTGATCTGGATGCTTTTGGCTGACGAAGAACGCCAGGAAATGGCGCGATCAATCCTGGCAGAACTCAATCTCGTAGACAAGCCATTTCGCACTGCAATAATGGCAATTGTCACAGGCCGACAATGACGGTCGGGCTAGGCGTGGTACGGCCCCTCGCGTGCTTCAAACGCGAAGTAATCGAACATCGCGAACAAATAGCCATCCGCGAGAGCCAGATGTCCTTTGGTGCATCCTCGCAGAGATCCAACATTCATTTCGCGTGATCAAGCATCTGCTCGTAGAGATCGTCCGGAATCTTGCGAGCGAATGCGACTGTCAAATCGATGACCTTGCGGGCCCGTAATGGATTGAAGTTGGGCTTGGGGCTGGCTCTTGGTCAGTACGTGCTTTGTTGCCACCACAATCTAGACACCTCATACCTTGGACTGTTCAGGAGCGCATCCCGCGATAGAACCAATTGCGCCACAATGCACAGCAAATTGAGATGCGGCCCATAGGCAAATAGGAAATCCCACAGCAGTAGCACTTCCGGCAACGGCGGAGTACAAGCGCACAGTGTCAATACACTTGGGAATGCATATATCTCGGCCTTCATGCCTTTGCCGAGAAGATGGGTTGAAAGCTTTGAATCAACAATGGCCAGAATCTGGTCGACCAAAGCCAAGCCTTTGTGTACACCGTCCATGCTGCCCCGAACATATCCGGGACATTCGTGCGTGATGAAGCGGTCAAACGCCGCAAATGCCTCTGCTTCGCTTCTTGCGGCATAGAGAAATGGGGCAGCGAGAACATTCATGCCCTGTACATAGCCAACGCCACCAGAGTTATCGCCGCCAGCTTCAGACCCTTCAGTGCCGGTTACAGAACCACGCGGCCCGCGCGTGCTGACCGAAGCGGGCGAATGAAAGAGGTTGTCAGTGCCGTCGAGACTCTTTGGTACTCCCAAGGTAGGCGGTGACATCCAACCATTGACGCGTGCCTCATTGGCGTCATGCAGCTTCCATGCTATGGCGTTGAGCACACGTGTAAGGCTGTTCTCAGTCACTCTTCTCCGGAACAACGGGTCAGTGGTGAGTGTGCGGAAAGTATCATTGCGGATCTTGGCGTATGCTGGCGAGGCGCCTTGACGCACGAGATCAAGGTATGTGTCGGTCCGAAGAGGTGGTGCGTTGAGCAAGACCAGCCAAATGTATACACGTAACTCGGACTGCGGAAGGTCAGCATACCTCAGGTCGAGGACGATTGCGACATGGTGTTCGCGTACCATGCCATCGCTATTGGACGGTATGCCATCAAGCAGGATGACACGCCGCAACTCATCCAATCCTGCGATCACATCACCGCTCGAGGGACCCTTCTGAAGGAAAATATCAAGGTGCGTCATGCTGATGAACCCCGCCGTCGAATGACCGTTGTTCATGTGAAGTACGGCCAATGTCTCTTGTTTGTCGTCACCAGCTTGGAAATTTGTGGCGGCGCGTCAACGGTCGCGTCGCGCGAGGTGATGAAAGAAGTCGCGGTTACTCTGACTTACGACGACTTTCGAAGTTAAAAGTCGTGCTGAAGGCATGACACAGTCAGTGATACAGTATCATTGACGTGCGCATCAAGCAGAAGGCGCACACGTGACATGAAATACATGTAGCTGGCAGTCCGTTCTATGGTCTGCGTCTCTTAAGATCTCTGCGCATAATAAGACCGATACCGCGGGCACAAGGCGCAATGCCAAGATGTCGAAGCTTTTCCAGAACATGAGGACAAACTTGACCTCTGCTAATAAGTCACAACAATCTTAGGAACAATATCTCCCAGTAGTGCGTCAAGGCCAGCGCTTTATTCAAGTACCTAATTAAAGCAGAGAAACATATTGTGCGACTTGATACCTAGAAGGTAGTCAAAGTATTTACAACCACGATAGAAGGTACCTCCTACCTCCACTCTCACTCAGGTCATATCGTCTACAAGTTATGGCTTCGAGCCTTGAATGCCAAGCCAGTCTTCGGCTTTGCTTTTTGCTTTTGGCCGCTGGAACTTCGACATCCCTGAACCAGGGATTCGACCATGTGAGATCGGCATGCCACCCGATGGCCACACGATGGCCACGCTCGAGCAGCCACGCCAGATCTTGATGCCCGGAGGAAAGGCTGAATATGGACGAGATTGAAGGAAGTGCGCACAAAGCCTGGCTAGAGGTCGCAAAAATGCATTTCTGGCCAACTGCGTCGAGGACAGCGTCTATTCACCATTATGTGGCTTGTATCACGCCTTTGAGACCATTGTTGATTGGATCCTTTGCCGCAATAGAATGACATTTCCGATTCCGCCGACATAACATACGTACCGCCGACCGGAGGTACGCCTTTCTTTAATAGCGAGAGAGCACATCAAGAGTCAAAGACCTGAGCCGCACGGGACCCCGAAGCGGTATAGCGTGCTGTGCCGAGACGTGCCCGTCCAAGCACGCCATTGACACTACATCAGAAGAGGTCAGAGAGGTCCCACAGCAGTGTCGTCAACTCTTCAACGAGTTCCGCAAAATGGGATTGACTGAGATTTTGTCCTGGTTGACTAGACGCTCTCCGAAGGCCAGCAGGTTCTTGCCATCGCTTGTAGCATCCGCCTGTTTCGAATCCGTGGTTCGTGAACCACAACCCATTCTGATCACGGCACCTGGCTGGTCGAGAGTGAGCAATACTCCCAATCCACGACAGTACCGATCTCTCTAGACAACCGTTAGCGACTGTTCTGGAGCGCCTATCTTGCTTTTCGTTGGCGTGCTCACTGGAAGACGATCCCAGTAAGATCCTCACCTGCATTTTTGAGCCCTGTACCCCAGATCTCTCCTCGACCTGGACCGCATCCCGCAGCACGACATCGCTCTGAGACGCATTGTCGGGCGCGTGGCACATCACGCACACCCTTGGCGTGGGCTTGCTTGCCGCGACATTTCCGTATCGGCAAGCTAGCAGTCTAATAAAGGTCGCTGCGTCCCGCCTTCCGGGTTTAACAGTCAGGCACTTCTGCACGCCTCGCAGTCTACCATGGCTTCGACAAGCACCAAGGTCGGGCATGGCTTAGCCAAGGTCCTGGGCATCAAGCTTGACTATCGCAACGAGACCGGCAACCCTACCTACACGAACGGAGAATCAGTATATTCGATAGAGAGCGCGGACAGCTATGTCGAACACGAGCCTACCGCACTCGAGTGGTTACAGGAAACCGCCCCATCATGGAGCGATGTTGGCGCCTACTTCTGGAGTCTCTTCCCCTTCCTGCACTGGATCACGAAATATAACCTCCAATGGTTCACCGGAGATATGATAGCTGGCATTACCATTGGTGCTGTGGTCGTCCCGCAAGGTATGGCATATGCCAAACTTGCTGAACTTCCCGTCGAGTATGGTCTGTACACCTCCTTCATGGGTGTATTGATTTACTGGTTCTTCGCCACGTCCAAGGATATCACTATTGGCGTAAGTCGCTGCTGTCCTTCCTCGGCAAGATGGCGAAACTAATCACAATGTTCAGCCCGTCGCAGTGTTATCACAAGTCACCGGCAATGTCGTGCTCCTGGCCGCAAAACGAAACCCCAGCATTCCGGCCCACGTCGTTGCATCTGCCCTTTCAGTCATTTCAGGAGCTGTCGTCTGCTTCATCGGTCTTGCTCGGCTTGGCTGGTTAGTCGAATTCATCTCACTGGCATCAATTGCAGCATACATGACCGGCTCTGCGATCAACATTTGCGTTGGACAGGTGCCAACGCTGATGGGCATCTCATCCACCTATGTCAACAACCGCGCGCCAACGTACCGTGTCATCATCAACACACTGAAGAACCTGGGACATACAAAGATTGATGCGGCGATGGGTCTGACAGCATTGTTCTTGCTGTATGCCATCCGCTCTACATTCAATCTTTTGGCAACGAAGTACCCGAACCAGAAGAAAATATGGTTCTTCTGCAACACCCTCCGCACCGTTTTTGTGATCCTACTGTATACGCTCATCAGCTGGCTCGTCAACTTGCATCTCAAGGGCCATAAGTCGTCCAATTCGCCTTTCAAGATCCTTGGCACGGTACCACGAGGTTTCAAGCATGCAGCGGTACCCGATCTGGACGCTTCAGTCATCAAGGCGTTTGCATCTGAGCTTCCATCAACGATCATCGTCATGTTGATTGAGCACATCTCCATCGCGAAGTCCTTCGGCCGCGTCAACAACTATGTCATCAATCCTTCCCAGGAACTGGTAGCCATCGGCGTGACTAACTTGCTTGGTCCTTTTCTCGGTGCATACCCGGCCACCGGATCTTTCTCGAGGACGGCAATCAAAGCCAAGGCCGGTGTGCGCACTCCTTTCGCTGGTTTCATCACCGCGATTGTTGTGCTCCTCGCCATTTACGCTCTCCCGGCCGTATTCTTCTACATCCCGAGCGCCTCTCTGTCAGGTGTCATTATCCACGCCGTCGGCGACTTGGTCACGCCGCCAAATACAGTCTATCAATTCTGGAAGGTCTCGCCACTAGAGGTCATCATCTTCTTCGCTGGTGTCCTCACGGTTGTCTTTTCATCCATTGAAAACGGCGTCTATGTGACGATTTGCACGTCGTTCTTTCTTATCGTATGGCGCATGTTCCTGGCCAAGGGTCGCTTTCTAGGTCGCGTGAAAGTCCACAATGTTGTCGGCGACCATGCTCTCGCAGGCAAGTCAGGGATAGTGCCAGGCAACGATCCGGACAGGTCGGTTCGGAATGTATACATGCCTATCGACCATGAAGATGGCTCCAACCCCGGTCTACACGTCGACCACCCCTACCCTGGCATCTTCATCTACCGCTTCTCAGAGGGATTCAACTATCCCAACGCAAACCACTACTTGGACCACATGGTCAATGTAATCTTCGAGACGACTCGACGCACTAACCCCAACTCATATGCCAGATTGGGTGACCGACCCTGGAATGACCCGGGCAAGAGCCGCAGCAACGAGCCGGTCATTGAAGACCACAAGCCCACACTCAAGGCTGTCATTCTTGATTTCTCATCAGTTAATAATGTCGACATCACTTCCGTTCAGACCTTGATCGATGTTCGGAATCAGCTTGATCGCTATACTGCGCCCGAAAAGGTCCAGTGGCATTTCGCTTGCATCAACAGCCGATGGACCAAGCGCGCTCTAGTATCTGCGGGCTTCGGCTATCCTACGCCCACCGATGATCATGCCGGATTCCAAAGATTCAAGCCACTCTTCTCAGTCGCAGAAATGGGCGGCGAGGACAGTGCAGCCGCAGCCGCAGACTACGAAGCAAGGCGACGAGAATCCCAATATCAGCGTGATGACATTGAGTCGGAAAGCGCGAGCAGCCATCATGCCAGCTTTGACAAGAATGCTCAACCTGGCTCATACAAGCAGCAGCTCAACTCCCGGATTGCGGTTGTCCAAGGGCTTAACAGGCCGTTCTTCCACTTCGATCTGACCAGTGCGTTGCAGAGTGCTATCTTCATAACTGAAGCACATGGGGAGGGCCGAGAAACGCCGGACCTCAAGGAACTGGTCGATGCTGACGCGAAGGGGCCTGTGGTCCCGCAGGAGAGGGATTTGTGATGTGATTGTGTATATATCAGCCGCGCGTTAGAGCGAGCACGTATAGGGAACTTTGCAATGAGTGGGTACGAATGTGTTCAAAAGTTACGATGCTGTAGGAATCAAAATTTCAGTCCAGGCGCGCAATGAATGGTTTCTTGGTGGCTTCGGCCAGCTTCGACATAGGCCTTTGGAAGCTTGCCTCGCTCCAAACGTGGTTGTAGATGTTCCGCGAGCTTCAACAAAGACAAGCAATGGTTCATGTCGTGTGCGCATATGTGCTGCCGAAGCCGCTTTGTTGTTGCACAGTTCATGCACTTCCGTAAGGAGGAAGTTGTGGATGGTGGGCAAGCGGGGCTTTTCTACCTTACCTCCTACAGTAGCGGCATCTGCACGTGCTGCAGAAGCGCATGGCAGTGCATGCGTAAGCGTTGGCTGTGCTGACCATCTCGTCTCTTTTCTGTAGCACAAACTGATGCAGCTCACTCCCAGCGCTGCGCGAAGGCCTCACACTCTCCTTCGGCCTGGTGCAGACAGCACCTCACACTAGCAAGTTAGCAACCAACAGCGCTACTAAGGCCATGGCGTCCGCAGACCCAATCTCGCCTGTGGGCGTGTCAAGGCCCGAGTTGACCATCTCTCCTGCCTCGATCAACAATCAGCCCATAGAGTTGGACAGCACGCCCAGCTCGACCAGGAACACGAGGCGCGGCTCGAGAGCGGCTGTGCTTGAAGACATGAGCCCTCAGGAGCGCGAGGTACGCATCGCGAGGGCTGCTCAAGCCGCCAATGGTGCTGATCATGCGAACAGAAGAGGGAGCAGCTTATCTCACAACGTAAAAGTAACCCCGCTGTGATGGTGGACATACCACAAACTCCCGGCGCCGATGAGCTTGAGAAGTCGGGCGCAACGACGGATAGGCAGGGCGACGGGAACGATGAGGGCTCGTAGTATTGAAAGACATCGCAGGGGTGAAAAGACAGACATATGCCACAACCTCACATCCGTGTGGAGCTGAGGCTGCTCAATTCAGCAGGCTAAGAATGCTTACATGCAATTGCAGAACGCACTGCGCGCTCTCACCTGCGCAAACTACCAGAAATGCCCGCATATGGCTAGGAGTATGTTTGTGCTTTGTTTCATTGATAGCAGGCTACGGAATTCGACCCACCCAAGCCAGCGCCTCTTTGTCTCGGAATCGTCAACGCATGCCCAAACAATCCTGAAATCTGAAAATGTTGTCTCTATACAGTTCAATACACTGGCAATCATGTATGTCGAGTCTAAGCCACTGTCGACATATGGAGCGACTCCGGGCTGGGCCATGCCCAGGCAGCCCAGTCCTCAGCCGCCAGGAACGTTAAGGAGACCGCCGGTCCTGAAGTCTGGCTCTGTGTCTTCTTTGGCTTCCTCTGCATCGTTGCTGAGCGGCATGGAGCAGTCTATCCCGTCTTTCAAGAGCTTCGTCAGTCGGACACCTACGCCAGAATCGCACAAACCTCATAAACCCTTACCTCCGACGCCACTGACACCAAGGCGAGCATCATCAAATGGCAGGACAGACTCGCAGGCACCGTCATCGCTTGCGCCGAGGCGAACCTCGAGCATCTACAGCCGAGCTTTCAGCGAAAGGACTAGAGAGCTCAGCGAAGCTCAAAGTATACGGTCATGGCAAACGAATGATCTAGGGGACCAATCCAACTTACTCCTACGGCCTATAGCGTACAGTGCAAGTACGTCGCAGTTGGTTGAAGCAAAAAAGCAGCCAGCCTTACTCGAGCCTCGAACGTACGCACCATTGATCACCACACCCTCTCCGACGGCCAGCACGAGTAGCACGCCATCATTGTCAGGATCAGAACCAGAGTCGGACGTGGAATCAGATCGGCTCGTTGAGGTACAGACGCGCCCATCCATCTTGCTGCCGGCGCCTGCAGCCCTGGCGCATATTCCAAAGAAGCATTTGCGAACGGTCTCGTTGGAGAAAGCAAAGGAGATCATGCAAGCGCCTGGTAAGGAGCATCTTTTGCCAGAAGAGCTACGAGCCCAGACGTTAGGCCGTGCAAGGTCTCAGGAACCACCATCACGCTCTGCTGGACATCATTGGCTGGCCTCTTTTGAGGGCATCCGTGGGGAAAAACCTAGTGAAACATTTGAGCTGCAAACGCTCAAAGACAGTCAGGGGCGGGAACGCCTGATCATCTCTCCAAGAAACTCTCAGGCTTTAGTGGAACCCATGGAGTACCCTTTCCCGGGAACGGAAACCACGAGTCCGAAAAGAAGATCATCTAGCAACCCGTTTCTGTTTGACAAAGGTCGAGCCAAATTGCGCGCATCGCAAATGCATGGGCGGCAACGGTCGAATGGCAAAAGTTTGCCAATGCTGACCATTGATACCGGGGAAGATTCAAGAGGCCGGACGAAAGTCCGCGGTCAGCGCAACTCCAAAGAAAGCAATGTCACAAACCCAAGTGAGCCCTCGCAGGATAGCTTTATACCAGAGGAGGGCGATCCTGACTTTGCGACAGAGTACTGCGAGCTGCTGAACGACGCTGACCGAAATCAGTCTCCATCGGCCGCACCACCGCACAGAGACTCTTCAACAGAAGTGATGGCCAAGATGAAAATGATCCCGCAACCACTTTTCCACAGCAAGCCTGCTGCAACCGGAACCATCCGACAGGAAAGTCCAGGTGTCTCACCATCTCATGGGCGTTCTGACGCTGGTAACAATACCTTCGGCCACTCAAAACATGGCACTAGCGACAGCAGAGGCACTCTGCTGTTGCGACTCTCGTTGACTCTACGACCTGGGTTCAAAAGAAATAGCACGAGCGGAGACATACCCATATCGCCGCCACCCGACAAGATACCGCCATCTGGATTCCCAAGAGCAATATCTGTTGAAGCGGCAAAGGTTGATGCAAATCCCAAGCGCAAAGACACAAAGTCGAGACGTCGTAGCAGTGATAAAAAGAGCTTGGGCTTTAGCATGTCGAGGAAGAGCAAGAAGGAGAACAGATCGAAAGGAAAAAGCAAGGGCGGTCCTTGGCAGGAAACGGCCCCACGTCCTCTAATGGCCACAAACATCATGGCGGAGAAGCTCCAATCTTCTGCTGTCAGCGGGAACCTGTCACCGCTCAGAAGCAACCCTCGGGTGCCCAAACCTCCAGGCAGCGACGCCTCATCGATCCACTCGACCGCATCCCGACGGCCCTTACACCAAAGAATGCTCAAAGGCGCCGCAAAATACGCCGACAAACTGACGCGACCAAGCGAATCGCCCGCTCGCGGAAGAAAATCAAGCAACGATATAGGCCCCGGTCGGGCACCCTCCAACACCACCACGACGCAGACCCGACCCCTAGCCTCTCCGACCTCGCCCCACCTCCTCCCCAGCCCGGCCTCCTCCTCCAGAAAAACCGTCATCAGCCTCGGCTGGTCCGACACCGCCAAGCAGTCCTTCGACGCAGCGCAATCGCCTCCCCACTCGCCCCTGCGGAAACGCGCACCGCAGACTTTCGAACATATCGTCACGCCCGCGCGGCCGCTGAACGAGAGCGTAGCGCACTTGAGCGAGGATAGTTTGACGAGGCGGCCGAGCATTCTGAGCGGGTTGATGGAGAGCTGGAATGATCGGAAGGCGGAGAGGCGGCGGAAGGATTTGAGGAACATTATCAAGGTTGTTACGCCGGCGCATTTGGAGGCGCAGGAGGATGAGGTGGCGGAGACGACGACGCGGCCGAGTTTGTTTGCTGCGGTTAGTTGGAGGTCGGGTGGTTGAAGGTGAGATTGGGGTTAGATGTGAATGTGTGTGTGATAGTAGAATGGTCGGTAGTCCTGTTGATTCAATCCTATTCATGGGAGCGCCGAATGGCATCGTTCAGGTCACGCCTTAGTCTCTCTGTCCGCGAGAGAAAATGACACACTTGAGCCATAGCTCGATTGCTGATGAACCACCAACGCCACGCTAAAGTCATCAAGGTCCTTTGTCCCATTCCTGATTGCACTGTCCGCCGCATAAATGTGGTCACCGCACGCAAACGACCCATCTCCGCCGCCCTCTCCATCCTCTGTCTTCATCATTCGCTCCTTCCTCGCCTTCTGAGCGACAGTCTTGCTGTTCTTCGGCAACGTCCCTCAAGCTGCCCAACTTCCAAACACATTCTGCTTTCCAGAATGGAAGTCGTGCACCTGCCTAGCGCATCGTCTAAGTATCGTTCGCAAACCAGACTGTGGCCTTTTTCCATTCAACGGCGTTGCCAACTCGCTTATGTGTACTTGGGTCTCTGAGCTTTTCCGCCTGCTCTCCTCTCCCGCCTCCTGCCGTGGACTCTCCTGTCCGGAAAAGTCACGCGTCGCGGAGCCTGACGACTTCTGAAAAGCTCGATCATTTCTCCGTGCAGCGCACACATCTGCCTCGTAAAACGACTTCATCCAGCTTGCATGCTCGGCTGTCGTGGTAGCAATGGTAACATTGCCTCTCTCCACTTCATGACGGTCCCACACTACCATTAGAGGTACTCGGCTTCGAAGCCTTAAGCTTGATCTTGGGCCTGGGCGGCGGCGCCATGGCTCCCTGCAAGGCTGCAGGTGGCGACACACTCAATGGCGCAGGCGTCGTTCCACCGACGATGGTACCGTTGCTCGGACTGAATAGTCCAGGCGTACCAACTTCCTGCTTAATCTCCACCGACGAAGCGGCCGAGGTATCAAGGACAGATCCATACGAGCGGAAGCCACCCAGATTCATAGTCGGAGAAGCCTGCATCGGCGATGCAGTAAAGTAATTGCTACCAGCCGCTGTTGGTGACTGCAACACGGAAGACGGGAACAGCGACGACTGCGGCTGCGTCTGTTGGGCTTGAGACAGGACAGGCGTCAGAGACCTCGACGCCTCAGTCTTTGGGATGGGCTTAGCACCACCAGGCTTCGCCGGCTTGGCCTGGATCTCCAGTGCCTTCCGCATGCCAACAATACCAAGGCGCAGAATCACAATCTTGCTTCCATTCTTCTTCTTAGAAGAGACATTACCTCTCGGACCAGGTCCAGGCGTCGAGCCCCTCCTCTGGCTTGCAAGACTCGGACTCCTGCCTTTCGGTGACGACGCAGTGTATCCTGACGGTGTCTGCTGGCGCGAGATCTTCTGCGATCTCGGACTACCAGCACGAAGCGTCGATGGTGCGCCTAGATCTGTAGACGCTTGTCTCTTCTGGCCTGCACCACCGAGCTTCAGAGTGAATTTCGGAGTGCTCTCTGAAGTGGGCGTGGCTATGCCGCTTGCCGGTACAGAAGCAGGTGGAAGCATGTTGCCCTGCGGAAACCGAGCTGCCAGGGGCATGTCTTCGGATTCAACGCTGTTCTGCCTCCTCTTGACTGACACTGGTGGCGCCAGCTCGACAGGACCGGTATATTTCAGTCCCAATGCCAGCAGCTCATTTTGATCTTCCCGTGGCAATGGAGTGGAAGGCTTGATCCTATACGGCAGGCGCTGGGTGAACGCCACTTTGCCCTTGCCCAGATTCATAGCAGTCCACATCTTCGGCAGCTTGAGGGTGATGCGACACGATGCGATCGCATCGAAGATCAGATCTGCCACATCGCAGAATGCAGCGATCTCGTCCAGCGTGAGCAGATCGGACGTGGCGGCGTACCAAAGCGCTTCCTTGGACAGCGGCTCATTTGACAACGCCAGCTTGAGCGCAGCGATAGCACCTTCTGGTGATGTTTTGCGCGTAGCCTCCAAATGCCTCTGCTCACTGCTTGCCTCTTGCTCAATCACCAAGCCCTCTGGGTCGGCCTGTTGCATTTGCTGTTGGGTAGGCTTCTCAGGCTCTGCGTCGCCAAGTGCCAGGTGCCCGAGCGCCTCACCAAAGATCGCAAGCAATCCATTCCTGAAGAACGGGCTCGGATCATCCGCGATAGACTTGAGCAAATAACGCATCGTCATCATGCTCTTCGTGACTCCAGTTTCAGTCAAGCACCTGAATGCTTGCAAGCGTACCAAATCCGCATTACTCGGCTTGGTGTACTGCAGAATCTCCTTTGTCTTATCCTTGACCAGGCCAGCTTTTGTGAGCTTCTGCAAGCATTCGAGAGCAGTCATGGAATAGGTATTGTGGTAAGTACTGATCCACTCATCAATCCTTCTGTATCTCTCAATCTCGTCGATTGCTTCCCTCTCGAAAGGCTCGTCCGGATTCTCCGGAATCTCAGGCTCCTCGTCGTCGCCGAAATTGAAGCTGTAAGACACTTCAACTTCTCTGTGACTCACGACCAAGCTGTCTGCAAGGCATCGCATGAGTGTAGCGACATAGTGACAGTCGCTATATGCGTTCTCGCTGTTGTCGTTGAACTTGAGTTTGTCCACAAAGAATTTCCGTATCGCCATCGGCACCTTGCCGTCATGGTCGCGCAGCTGCGCCATGGCTCTAGGAATGGCGCATTGTATGATGTACGTCGCCCGATCCGAGAATTCGTTCGGCCTTGGCATGATCTCACCAGGAAAGCAGAACAGCTCTTCAAAAGCTTTCTCGAGATGGAACTGGGCAATGCGTGCAATGCCGGTATCCATTCCGTTAAACGGCGGCTGCGTACTACGGGCCCCCACAATCGCCAGACCCTCCGCAGCCATGGTGCGTATGCCGTGAAAGTACCTCCGGTCCATCAAAGTCCGAAGACAGATGCTGAGCGAGATATGATGAGGATTCGTGCCCAGTAACCATCGCATTGACTCGTACTGTGCCACAACGTCTCGATCCTGCTGGAGCTGGGAGATATACATGTAGAGCGGCATCACGAGGTGGATGTTGCCAATCCACTCGAAGTCTGCGTCCATGCGAATCCATTCGTAGGATTCTTGACCCATCTTCTCCTCTTCTTCCACGCTCCAATCGACAAGATTCCACGCTTTGGCTTCCTCGTCCGAGTCCAAGATGTCACCGAGACAATATAACAGGGCGCCTCCTTCTTCGCCCTCGCCGTTGTTCTGAGTGTTGTCTACAGCCATAGCTGCACGCTCCTTCTGGCGACGTGACCGCTTGAGGCGCTTGTACTTCGTATTGTATGGAATTTCGAGCTTCGTAGTCATCTCCTTGATCTCCACGATGTGCTCATAAGGCGTACCATCGGCTTCATGGATCCTAATTGTCATGGGTCCCGTGAACACCGGCTGGACTTCACCGGCCCAGACCTGACCCACATGCTCCTTGATCTCGCGCATGAAGTTGTTTGGCGCGAAAGGCGGCTTTGTCTTGCGATCGATCTGGCGCTGCGAGATTGTCATCTCTACCACCAATTTCTTCTTGTTGAATCTTTGCTGCACGTAGAAGATAGGACAGCCTGCACCATAGACCCACTGCTTGAAGAACGTTTCCAGCTTCCCGTGGCTGTACTTCTCGCTGATCCGCTGAAATTCGGCGGTGGACAATTCGCCGTTTTCGGATGTTTTAGCTGAGAGGAATATCTTGTTGATGATTCTTGCACATCCAGTAGAGCCGGCCTTGAGCAGTCTTCTGTCGAGAATGAACAAGACAAGCGCAGATTTCAAATCCATGAAGTCGCGAATCGAAGGATCAAGCTTCAGCAGCTTGCCATGCTCGTATATTGAAGGGCGATCCGCGTCAATGTCTCGAATCCTCTCAGCAGCTTGCTTCTGCTGCCACCGATAGGCATTATTGCCAAACAGCGCCTTCCCATAGAGATCGCACATGTATCCAGCAATCCCAGAGACAGCCCATGAGTCTCTTGGCTCTTTGGGTATGACGCTGACACCAGCCCATTGCTCTGCCACAGCTCGAATCAATTTGCGGGTATTTGGCTCGAGCACGTCGATCACATCTTCAGGAAACAGCAGATTCGAGCTGCAAATCGAAAGACCGGCCGCAGCAGCATGATCATAGACCAGATCGTCGACAAAGACGACTAGATAGTTCGAGAACGGGAAAGATCCGTAGTTGACGCCGAAATAATCAATGGCTTTGGTCACTGGAAAGCATGTATTCCGCACTTGATCAGCATAGGTGGGTAAGCAGAAGCCTTCCACTTTGACAGCACTCTGTCCCAAACGCTCTTCCTCGCTAGCTTCGCGAACGCTGGACAGGTCGATACGCTCGAACGGCCCAACCGCAAACCCAATGTGTCGCGCGCAGACAGGCTCGATTATGGCGAAAGTCACTGTGTGTTTCGTCTCGTCTTCGCTGTCGGCTGCATCATCCACTTGGTCCCCAATGCAGACAATGGCGAGCTCGAGCGCTGCATCTTCATCACTTAGATCGATGATATATTCGGGCTCGTTTGCCGCAGCCTTCGACTGCTCTTTCTGTTCATGCTCGACGCCATTGACCATCTCTACGTCGCCGTTCGCGGCAGGCACAGAATGATGTGCTACCATGCCGTTCGGCTGCTGTGGATTCGCCGGGTGTTTCTTGAATGCATCGCCTAGCGTCCGCGAACAACGTATCCTCAGCTCCCATCCGCATTTGCTCGTAGCATCGTCCACACATGGGAAGATGCAGCTCGTGCTTCCAGCCCAAGGCTCGACCTTGGTGTATACGTATGGATACCTCTTGTCACCCTCATGACAGCCAACCCAGTGCAATCCGTCCCGGAAATCGTCGACCTCAAATTCAATGTAAATTTTGATACTGGCGTATGATGGACCGGCCTGTGCGGCCACTGTTGGCGTTTCAGCAATCACCATGGCCTCCGCCTCTTGCTTTTCTACGCTGACCGGCGCAGTGCCGTTGTACGTCGGTAGCTGAGTCGCGGCATCCCTGGAGATCTCCTGAATCTTGACCTTGGGAGGCAGCGCAATGGAGAGCTCCGGCTCTGGTTGCGGCCTGAGAGCAGCCTTTATTCTCTCCTTGAGCATTCTGTGTTGGTGCACATCCGTCTCACCCTGCAGTCGCGCTCTCTTGTATGGATTTTCGTACTCGTACTTGGCCGTGATGCCGTTCACTTGCACCGATCCAATCTTGCACTGCCGGCAATGCAACTTGATCTCCCGCACATCACGCGCAGCAGGCTGTACCGTGATCTCAGTGGAGCCCTTCAGCAACTGTGTCGCCAAATCGATATCCAAATCGACTCGTTGGCGCAAGACGCCGTACTTGGGCACCTCCAGCGCAACATCGCCCACGAACCCGTCCATGTCCATCTCCCTGGGTCCGGCGCCGAGCCGGACCACACGCGCCTATCGTGGACTGTCCAAGTACTTGCTCATCTCTGGCGCGAGTGCCTCCAGGACGTGCTGTTGGCTGCAGTGCTCGGTATTGCTCACCTGTTCGAAGGAGTTCCGCGTCGTCGCTCGACTGCGATACTGACCCCTGTCGCGAAGTCGCGTGGCACTGCAAGGTCGAACTATATCAATGGCGTGCAGTGTCGGTGGGGTCTGGTCGTCATAGGTCCGCGAAATACGAATGCTTGCCTTACTTGACTTTCCAACAAGAGGTCGCGAGCAGGTCCTTAAGTTAGCGGTTCGCGGGCGGATCTACCCGAGCCCGCTAGCTAGCTGTTTCACATGCACGAGTGGTCGCCTCAACATGTGAAGGAGTACACAGCAGCTCACAGTCACTGGGCTTGGAGGCTCACAGGAAGTGTTGCGTGACCAGAAAATCGGTCTCTCTTTCGTTCCGCTCGCAACATAGCTCACGCTTTGACATCGTGACTAATCTTACAACACCACATAAAACCCAGCTCAAGTGGCTGAAGCAGCATCGACAGCACTAGCCCTCTTCCTTCTCCGTCGATCTCTGGCGTTAGCCCGCAACAAGTCCTCATCAAAGTACTCCTCAGGAAGCTCAAAGTCCTTGTACTCCATATCCGGCAGGGGCAGGCCAAAAGCCGTAACGCTCCTCCCATGCCTTGTCTTACTAAGTGCGGAGTCTCTTAGATGTCGCTTCTTGTAGAAGCTCGTGATGGGTACTTCGGGAGGTGGAGGTGGTAATGATAGAGCGTGCTTCGCTGGTGCAGGAGTAGTCGTCGGCGTCGGCGTGCTAGACGACGTAGCTTTACCTTTGCTGAGACGAATTTTGAAGCCCGATCGCTGCTGTTGGACGGCCTTGATAGTCTCCTGTTGCAGCTGACGGGATGCAGAAGCTGCAATCTCACTGCTTGCCGGTTCATCACTGTCCTCTTGCGATTCCTCAGGCTCAGCCGACTCTGCCTCTCGTGCGGCGATAGCTTCCCTTTTCAGCCTCTGCTTCTTTTCTTGTTCCTTCCATTGAGCAAACTTGTCGACCAGCCCTTGCACTTCCGCGATGAAGTAATCCCTCTTCGCCTCGTACTTCTTGGCCTCACCATCCGTGATACCAGTGATGCCAAGCACTTTTAGCCAATCGTGACCCTGCAGACCGTCTAACAGCCTCTCGAGCTGAACTTTCTCATGCATCGCCCGCTCCTTCTCGATATTGCGAAGCTGTTTTTCTTTCCTCTCAGCCCGTCGGTGCGACTTGAGGAAATGCTCGTCGTCCAGGGGGTCTTTTGGATGGTCGAGGATATTGCGAGCTAGCATGTCGAGGTCAATGGGCGAGCAACCATTGAACTGGCTGGAAAGCGATCGCTGAGGCGTTCTTGGATGTGCATGACCATTGACAGAGCCATCGGGTATATGAGAGGGTGGGTCTTTGGCCTTGATGGGGCTTGGGTGCACAGGTACGGCCTTTTGAGTATCATCCGTCACGTACAGCGCAGTATCCAAAGTGATAAATTCCTGCTCTTTCGGAGCATCGAACATGACATCCTCGTAGTTGGAGAAGTATGTCGCTAGCTCACTCTTCAGCCTGGGGCCTTCATCTTGTGATCGCAGCGTCCGCTTCTCCTCCTTCTTCTCTGGAGGCTTCACAATCGGCTTTGTCTCCGGTCGTGGAGCTGCCCGCGAAGGCGTCCTGTTCGCCGGTGTTGCATTGTTCAGATCGTCTTGATCCACATCAAGTGCTGTGCGCACACTATTGAGAGTCTCTACAAGCTGGCCGTGTGGCTGGGTGACGGTGACTTGGACAGGCGGCTTCGGCGGGTCTGATTGGACAGGCGTGGGCGCAAAGTGCCTGTCGAGTGTGGTCTGCTTGTGCCGGATGCTCAACTTCCTCTTTTTCAATGGTGGCCCATTGTCATCGAAGCTCTCGCCGGCCTCCAAGTCGGCGATGGTGGGATCGTGGTCGTAGTGCTGTGGACGCGTCGTTGTCGCTGCCTGCTTCGGGCGCGATCTGAATACCGAATCGCGATTGCTTTTCGGGGCAAATTGTCCTCCGCTCGTCCTCGCCGTGACACGCGACGACGACAATGGCATCCTGCGGCTGCAATGTCATCTCGAAGGGTCAATGAGACTCTCCGTAGAATTTGTCAAGCTCTGCACGCGTTGTGGTGGATGTTGGTAATGTTGTCGCAACCAGCGAACGTCCCTGCCTGCAAATCCAAGCTTGCCTCCTAGAGAACCGTTGCTTCTGCGTCCCACATTCATGGGTCTCACATCCGCTCGAGAGCCAAAGTTCAGGAAAGCGAAACACATGGCCATATCAGCGCCAGTGCAAGCACTATCATCCGTATCAAGAGACGCGTCTTGCACATGACACCTACAGACTCTCGGCATCTGTAGCCAAAGCATAACAGTGATTCATGTTTGAAGATACCTATCTATCACAGCCTGGAGTCTTGCAGGCCACATAACAATTGGAAGTCGATCTGCTCCGGATCACAGCCCTACAAGAACTTGCTGGCCAAAGACATGAGTCCACCGCCGGAAGATGATCCACCCCCGCCCATCTCGGACTTCATAAACATCTTCATGGCCATCTGCGCTGCGGACTGCACTGCATCCTGCTTGGAATGGCCCTGCTGCACGTTGCCTTGAGACTGTTGCTGGTCGAACAGCTTGGAGGCCTGCGCCATTGCCATACCGATGAACTGGTTCTGGCTGCCTCCACTCGACCCTCCTGAGTTACTGCTGCTACCCCCGCCATTGAACATCTTCAATGCTTGCATAGCTGCAGCACTGCCCATGGAGCCGGATGTGGCTTGTTGTCCTCCGCTGCCGCCGCCGCTGTAGTATTGTTGATGCTGCTGGACGGCATCCTGCTCATCCAGGTCCTCGTTCTGCAACTGCTGGTGCCTACCCTGCAGATTGCCCATGACTTGGCTGAACATGTTAGGGTCGCCACTGCCTCCAGCGTGCTCTGCAGCGTGCTGGGCAGCCCCAGAAAAGTCGTTTGAGCCGCCATATCCTCCACCGCCATAAGAGGTAACAGAGCTGTTCCCGTAGCCTCCCCCCATGCGACCACCCTCGGAAAATGCACCTTCCGGACGGCCATGATCAGACTGATGACCGTAGCCGCCACCTTGACCGTATGAGTCTCCGCCTTGGCCGTATGAGTCTCCCCCTCCATACCCGCCCTCGTTGCGCCCACCGTGGTGACAGCCCTCGCCGCCGCCATATCCGCCCTGCTCCTGGCCATAGCCTCCACCTCCGCCCTGACCACCATATCCTCCGCCTTGACCGTAGGAGTCGTCTCCGCGATCCCCGCCTTCTGGTCTGCGGCCTCCGCCATATCCGCCTTGTTCCTGACCATAGCCTCCGCCAGGGGGGCCGCCGTGGCGACGCTCTCCGTAATCATCGCCACCGCCACCATAGCCCCCACCGCCTCCACCGTATCCACCGCCTTGGTTGTAGTCGCCGCCGTAAGACATGTTGCTCTGCAAATCAGGCATGTCAGCTAAGTAACCCTCTGACGCAATCCCTGCTGATGAGTGTTGAACGTCTTCCCAATGGTGCTGACAGCCTACAGCGTGAGTCGCAACTTACACTCAGGATTGATAAATTTGTCGATGTTGGAATGAAGATATCAACAATTTACGTGTTTTGAAGAAGATCTGCAGCAATCACCTTTGTGCCAGCAATGTCCTTTGCTTGCAAACCAAGCTGCCTTGCACATCCGCGCACGCAGCCTCTGGCCAGCGAAGACCCCACCATTCCGTCATTGCTTGCCCCACTACATGCATTGCACCTGCCTCAAGTATGCTGCACGCGTCACGACGGCATGTGAACGCGAAGAAACCTGGCACATATTCCGTTTTGGCATCATCATGCTGCAGCCATTGAGTACATGATGCCGTGTGCAACAAAGGCAGAGACAAGCCCTCCTGATCTGCTTATATCTCAATCCATTTCAACAATTGCAGTCAAGTCCTCGACCACATCGAACTCACGTGCACTAGCGACTAGCGGTTTCTCAAAATGGCAGGAACAAGCACATACTTTCTAGGCGCCTTCGTCGCTTTAGTGGCAGTCGCTGGCGCGTATGTCTATCTGTGAGTTCGAAGACTATCTAGGCATGCTGCATGCAGAAGAGGACAAGCTGAGCTGACAGCTCGACAAGCTTCGGTATACCGAAAGAATGGAAGCGTGCTGCTGAGGAGAAAGCCCTAGAGACGATGGGAGAGAATAAGATGTCCTACATGGCTAAAGACGCAATCGGGCAGATCCCGACTGACGACCAGAAGGTACCATTCCTTGGTGGTTCGTCTGTCAGATGGCTATGTGGTAGCTGACTGCGATGCAGGAGGTCAAGGAGCTCAAACAAGGCATCAGCAATGCCGTCGGCGGTGGTTTGCAGAACCCGCTCGGCAAGTTTGTAAGTCTTGCAACGCTTTTGGTGGCCTTGAGATACATGTAGTTAACTCTCTCGCAGGCCGGGAATACAGCCGACGACGCTACGAAGGACTTCACTGGTCGCTGAGGCTGACGAGGTCGACGAGGTCTGGTAGTTGAACCGATGACCTGTCATGCGGCAGAGCGATGAGGAATAAGACAGCATATAGCGACAGTGCCCATCAAGGCAAGGGAGCGACTGATGCAGCGGATGGGATCAGGAGTCACTGGAGCCGTGGTCCAGACATGGATTGACATGCGTTGTCTCCAGTCTGGTAAGGCGACAAGCTGGCGTCGACCATAAGAGTCTATGTAATGCATTTCAGAGACAAGGCACCACCGGACAAGAGCGCTTCCGCCCATATTACTCACACGCTACTGATACGTCCTCGAGAAGTCCTTTACTCCGCCAACTGCGAGACAAAGAACGTACTCTGCGCCTCCCTCCCCACCTTCGCACTCTGCGCCTCAACATCCTCACGCAATTCCCGGCAAAAACTCTAATTGGTCGTATATTCCGATTCAACGGCTAGTTTGATATGCTTATGATGATGTATGCCTGATAAGTCAAACCGCCCACGAGGTATTTCGTGGTCACGGATGGTGTAGAAGAGTTGGCCTATGCTGTAAATGTATGGGTACCAATCAGCGATGGAGTCGAAAAGTTTGGGTAACTATAGGTGCCTGTGATTACTCGAGAGAGACCTGCACAGGTGACAGTCGGTCGAGATAGTGGAAAAAGGCGAGGTACCCTATGGCAATAGGAGGCGGTGGAGGTGGCAGATCGAGATATGCTGGTGCACCCCCGATGACACTGATGCATTAAGGGAGGAGTGGAAAAGCAGCAAAAGGGAACTGAGCGTGCTCGCTATTTTCTAAGCATTGTTTTTTCTGTCTTGCTGATCATTATCATATATGGGGGAGGGGGGTTTTTTTTTTTGCTGTCTACTTTAAGCACTACATGCATATACTATCTATCTAGCTTATTTCTGACGTCATTTTCTTCCTTTCATTCCTTACTGTGTTAATCTTTTTGATCACTGAATATTTGGCTTGTAAGCGAGCACGACTCAGGTCCCCTTAAGGAACACCCGTCGATGTACCTGTCCGAGCCGCACAGGCGGACGAGGTTTTTTTTACGCCCGCCTGATTGGTGGCAGCTTGCGCTCAAAAGTTGAATATGTAGTTGCAATATTGAGCGGCCGAAGTGGTACCGAAGCATGTGACAGTGGGGCGGATTTCGTGCTCCGTGTGGGCGTGTCACCAGAAGTCTTGGCCACTTGTAAGGGCATGTGAGGGCATCCGGTAGGCAATACAGCGTGACCAGAATATGCCGTTCTACATCGTAATAGTGCATGACAGTGGTGCACAATCGTAACCATGGCGTTCATACGGTGGCCGGCCAAGAGCTGATCCGTTGGTACCGTTCATTGTCACTCATCACGTGTAGTGACCTAGGTAGCCAGTAGTCAGGAAAGAGCTGCTACCGGCATATCATGGATCATCTGATGGCCAGATCTGTAGCGATCGAGGAGCTATAACGAGATGTATCTCGGATTCGTAAGTCATGTCATCCTAGCAAATCTCCATAGCATCTGGGTCGTCTACCACTTCCTCATCGTAACCTCCACTGTACCCATGAGCCGTCTCTGTTGCCGCCACATGCCCAGTCTGATCATACTGCCGATTCATTTCCTCATGTCTAGCCTCCTCCTCTGCCTTCTCCCGTGCACGCTGCCTCGCCTCAATGATCGCCTTCCTCACTGAGTCACTACCCTCATCCACCGTGAGTGACTTTGGCACACTGTACAGCACCAGCTGTTGATTCTCACCACTGCCTGCACCAGTCAGAACCTGATGTGGTATTCGACTCAGTCGCTTCTCAATATCTGGTAGGAAGATGAGTCTTTCCTCGTCCGACTCGATATCTGCCAGTTCCTCGTCGAGGTTGTGGATGTATACGCGATCACGTGTGTCGTCTACTTGCATGAATTCCTCATCGTTTGGTACTTGCATCTGTGGTTTGCTGGACTGCTGCATATTCTGGGTCACTGGCGAGAGTGCGCTTGAGACTGGAATGTAGTAGTTGCTATTGCTGTGCGCATGGCCGTTCGTCTGGAGATTGAGCAAATTGAATCGTTTCGCAAACCTGAACATAGTGAGCGAAAGTGCCTGGCGGCATTAGACCAGATGGGACTCACCTCATATCATCGTTGACCTCGTCGCTGTGTGGACGTTTGCGCCCAGCAACGACGGGTGCTTGGGTCATCACCGCCTGCATTGACTGCCGCAGAATTTTACTGAAGACGGTAATGAATTCTCCAAGGGTTCTTGTATATGCATGGTTGCCAAAGACATTGATCACAGCCTTGTGAAGAGATCGAAGTCGTGGAAGCTTCTCAAGCCATCCATTGAGGTCGACAGCAATCAATTGATCTACGGCTGCTGCCGCGTAGAATTGACGCTTGCCCACCAATTACGATCGGGCCGTCTCCCGTTTTGACTCACGTTCATGTTCGAGACCTCTCTTTAAATCTGACAGCAATGCATTGAGATTCCCTATATGCTCCTTCACAGGTACCGGTTCTTGCAAGAACGACTCTTCCAGCAGCGCCGGTACTACAGGATGGAGTGGACCGCCTCAAAGGTCCGATCGACCTTTGTCGACTTCTTCAAGGAAAATGGACACACTTTTGTGCCATCAAGTTCCGTGGTGCCTCTGTCGGACCCGACACTCCTTTTTGCCAATGCCGGGATGAATCAGTACAAGTCCATCTTTCTTGGGACTGTGGATCCGGAGTCGGACTTTGCCAAACTCAAGCGTGCAGTCAACTCGCAGAAGTGCATCCGGGCCGGTGGCAAGCACAACGACTTAGACGATGTCGGGAAGGACAGCTATCATCACACGTTCTTCGAAATGTTAGGCAACTGGTCATTTGGTGACTACTTCAAGAAGGAGGCAATTGCGTATTCATGGCAACTACTCACCAAGGTCTACGGCCTACCACCGGATCGGCTATATGTCACGTACTTTGAGGGCAAGCCGGACGCTGGACTGGAACCTGATCTTGAAGCCAAGGAATTCTGGAAGAGTGTCGGTGTTGCCGAGGACCACCTACTGCCTGGCAATATGAAGGACAATTTCTGGGAGATGGGCGACCAAGGTCCATGCGGTCCGTGTTCAGAAATCCACTACGATCGCATTGGTGGTCGCAACGCTGCACATCTCGTCAACCAAGACGACCCTAATGTGCTTGAGATATGGAACAATGTCTTCATCCAGTACAATAGAGAGCCTGACAAGTCGCTGAGACCGCTACCCAACAAGCACGTTGATACTGGCATGGGCTTCGAACGATTAGTGTCGGTGCTCCAGGACCAGATGTCAAATTACGACACCGACGTCTTCACACCACTATTCGCCAGGATCCAGGATATTACTGGAAAGCGGGAGTACCGTGGGAAGTTTGGCGACGAGGATGCAGATGGCATTGACACCGCATATCGTGTCGTCGCAGATCACGTGCGACTACTGACATTCGCAATCTCGGATGGTGGAGTTCCCAACAACGTCGGCAGAGGCTACGTCGTTCGTCGAGTACTAAGGAGAGGAGCGCGCTATGCTCGCAAGTACTTCGAGGTCGTAATTGGCAGCTTCTTCGCCAAGATTGTGCCAACGCTGGTTGAGCAGATGGGTGACATGTTCCCAGAGATCAAGAAAAAGCAGAATGAAGTGATTGACATCTTGAACGAAGAGGAGTTAAGCTTCGCCAAGACTCTTGATCGTGGCGAGATCATGTTCAACAAATATGTTGAGAAATGCAGGAAGAGTGGATCAACAGAACTTGCAGGTGCCGATGTTTGGAGACTATACGACACCTACGGCTTCCCTGTAGATTTGACGCAGTTGATGGCAGAGGAGCAAGGGCTCAAGATTGATGACAAGGCTGTCTCAGAGGCTCAGGAGAAGGCACGGGAGGCTAGCAAGGGTGAGAAGAAGGGCGACATCGACTTGCTGAAGCTTGACGTCCACGGCATCAATGAGCTTGAGAAGAAGGCAGACGTGCCAAAGACCGACGATTCATACAAGTTCCAGCGAGAAGACATCAAAGGGACGGTCAAGGCGATCTACCACGGCGGCAGATTCTCGGACTCGACCGTCCAGGGCGAGCAAGTCGGCTTGATTCTGGACAAGACCAACTTCTACGCAGAGCAGGGCGGTCAGGAATTTGACACTGGCCGAATCTTGATCGACGGTGGTGCGCAGCTCAAGGTGGAGAACGTGCAAGTATATGGCGGCTACGTGCTGCACACTGGTCACATGGAGGATGGTAATTTCAAAGTCGGCGACGAGGTCCTGCTAGAGTACGACGAGCTGAGGCGGCAACCTATCCGCAACAACCACACTGGCACCCATGTACTGAACCATGGTTTACGGCAAATTCTGGGTGATGATGTGAACCAGCGTGGCTCGCTCGTTGCTCCAGACAAGCTACGCTTTGACTTCAGCCATAAAGCCGCCGTCACAGATGACGAGCTCAGCAAAATCGAGAAGCACTGTACAGAATACATTCGCCAGAACAGCGAGGTCTACACCAAGGATATGCCGCTTGCAGATGCACGAGAGATTGAAGGCGTGCGGGCGGTGTTTGGCGAGACCTACCCAGATCCTGTGCGCGTCGTCTCGATTGGCGTAGATGTGGACGACCTGCAGAACAACCCCAAGAACCCCGAGTGGCGAAACGTCTCCGTCGAGTTCTGTGGAGGCACTCATGTCAAGAACACGCAAGAGATCAAGGATCTCATCATCCTCGAGGAGTCCGGTATCGCGAAGGGCATCCGCCGTATCATCGCGGTTTCCGGTCCCACCGCCCACGAAGTCCAGAGACTGGGCGAGGAGTGGCAGGCAAAGGTTCGCCAGCTCGAGAGCATGCAGTATAGTCCCGAGAAAGAGGCCAGGACCAAAGAGTACCAGCAAGAACTCGGCAAGACCGAGCTGGCTGCCGTCACGAAGACGAAGCTCCGTGACAGCGTTGCGAAGATCGTCAAGGAGAACCTGGATCATCAAAAGACTGCACAGAAGGCCGAGAACAAGCTCGTCCTTGACAAGATCAACGAGCACTTCGACACGAACAAGGAGAGCAAGACTCTTGTCCTTCAGGTCCCGGTATCGTCTGGTTCGAAGGCGGTGCAAGAGGCGATCAAGACCGTCGGTTCGAAGAACAAGGACAAGACGGTTTACATTCTGGGCAAGGCTGAGGACAAGGTTTTGCATGGCTGCTATGTGTCGCCCGATGCTCAAGGCAAGGGCGCGGATGCGGTCAAGTGGAGCAGCGAGGTTGCTGGGTGTGTAGGTGGCAAGGCTGGCGGGAAGGGTGCTACGAGTCTCGGGCAGGGGACACAAGTCGAGAGAATCGACGACGCTGTTGAGGCTGCGAGGAAGTATCTTGAGAGTCTGAGTTTGTGATTGAAGCCAGCGGACCCATTTCGGCTTGGCATTGCTCGAGTGCAGCTTCGTTGACAGCTCCGCGAGGCGCGTAATGATAGTCTCTGGAGAACATGAAGACGCGAAGAAGTCGCTCAATTCGATACGAGCTATCTATCTCAACCTCCGAACCCCTCAAGTCTCAGCATACTGATACTTCCCACCTTTATCATCTATCGGCACCCGAACATGCGCCTCCTCAATCTCCTTCCCACCCACCTTGATCCCCCCATCAATCACATCCCCGCTCGTCACCGGCCCCACCCCCTTCGGCGTCCCCGTCAACACAATATCTCCAGGCTGCAAGGTCATAACCTTGCTGATATCACTCAGCTGCCTCGGGATGCGAAAAAGCATCAACTCCGTATTATCCTGCTGCTTCGTCTCCCCATTCACCTTCAAGTAAATCTCCACATTATGCGGATCGCCCAATTTCTCCTTCGAAATCGGCCCGTTAATCGGCAAGAAGGTATCGAAGCCTTTGGCGATGCTCCAGGGGTAACCTTTCTTCTTCGCTTCTTCTTGCACGTTGCGGCCGGTCATGTCGATGGTCAGGAGCCAGGTGTCGATGTACGAGAGGATTTCCTTTTCGTCATCGGTGTCGAGATCTTTGATTTCTTTGCCGACGACGAGGCCGAGCTCGATCTCGAAGTGCAGGTTTACGCCTGAGGGGCGCAGGACGGGGCCTTCGGTGGGGAGGAGGATGGAGGTGGAGGGTTTGAGGAAGTAGAAGGGTTGTTTGGGGCGTTGGTTGTTGAGTTCGGTAACGTGGTCGGCATAGTTGCGGCCGATGCAGACGACCTATGTCCGGTTCATCAGTATATATCTTGGCTGTAGTGGGAGGTGGTAGGAGGTGATACCTTTCGGCAATTCTGCTTAATCTCTTGAAGCGAAGTCATCTTGGACGTGGTCGTGCTAAAAGTTGAGGTCTGCTGCTGTGCCAAGTGTCCCTTGATCGCTCCCACTCTCTCGGACATGAGACTCCTGGGCGACTGGCTTGTTGGGAAGACATTTTGGCCGTGGGCGGCGGGTCTCTGCTGTACATGAATGCTGCAGCTTGCTCGCACGAATGTGGAGACGCGTCTGGCAGCTGTTTTCGGTTGGAGTAAAGCCGAGCAGCGGCGCACTGCTGGAAAAGACATTTTCCTGGCACAGCTTCTAGGAGGTATAATTCTCGGACAGCGGCAAAAAGATATATACTGGAGCTCCAGGCACACAGGGGTTGGTCTAGAGCTATGCGTCTTCCGATGTCGCGGCGTCTGCACGCACTGAGAAATGTATTTGTGAGCGGGTGTGGCGGGGGATGGTGGAGCAAGGTAGATTTGCCAATGGCGCCGGTGATATCTTTATCCTGACCACTACAAGCATTCAACGCGAGGATGACAGTCGCATCTCTGTTGGCTTACGTATACGTCTGAGTCTACGGAATCTCCTCGTCGTCGTCTCCGCCACCGAATCCGAAGGAGAAGCCATTTCCTTCCTCCACATCTGCCTCCTCGCCCCTCGCTGCGCCGCCTTTTGTCAGCTCCTCCCATTTCGCTCTTCTTCCCTTACTCAGTCTTTCCAACTCTCTCCTGCCTTCATCGAGTATCTCGGAGTCATGCTCCCGCAGTCTCTCGACGAACAAGGCATACGGGTCTTCCACCTGATCGCTGAAGCCCGAGATGCTCTGCTTCTGATCCCTTAAGAACTGTAACACTGCCCCGACCCTACGCCTTGGGACGAAGTTCTGGGTGATGGCGATGCTGGACTCGAGATTCAAGGCCAGGTGGTACCAGCCTGACGGCACATGCAAGACTTCACCGTCGCAGCATATCCCCTCGATGCACCCCGTAGTCTGTCTGGCTTCGGCATGGAAACCTAAAAGCCATTCTGCGATAGACAGCGGACTGGTGACCTCGCTCTGATCTTCTGAGACATATACGCCAGGCGGCGGCGGTATCGATGGCGAAGAGGGGAACATGATCCAGTATTTGCTTCCCCTGATGACTGCATTCCATGCGGACGTCGCATTAGGATCTTTATGGAAGGTGCTCCCACTCCGCTCAGGCCCAACGATCAACCAGCGGTGGTCTGGACGCTGGGCACCGAGGACGGTAAAGAGGTCGCTGCCGAAGCAGGTTGGTGGCCAGTAGTCTGCATCGTCCGAGTGGCGTGAAGAGACCGAGAGTTGCATCTTCTCTGCAAAGGAGCGATCGAAGAGATAGAGAGGTGATTCATCATTGTTATGCGCCATATAGTCGATGTACGTTTTGAAGGGCCAGTCGACTGATTCGGCGCGGAATGGCACGTTGGAGTATTTCTCGAGAAGGCTCTGGATGCACCAGGTTTCGTACACGGGCCATTCCTTGACAGGCTTTGTAAGGATGAAGGGGCTATTGACCCATGTCGTTTGGAATGCTTCTGGTGAAAGATCATCAAGTCGGGCGATCTCGTTGGCCTTTGGAATACCTCGAGCAAAGGAATTGAGGGGTACATTGGCGCAGAAGTACGGTCTGTGCAGCACATCTGAGAACAGATTTGAACAGTCTACCTTTGGCTCGTTGCTGGCAATTTGGCCCAGATAGGTAGATCGCCATGTGCCTTGCCATGTGAAAGAAGAAGGAGACGACCTACCGTATACTCAGCATACTGCTGAGGATTGATCACTGCTACTCTCCACTTACTCAACGAATAGCGCGCGCCATAGCTCTGCATTTCTGGTGAAGGCATGCAATGCTCTGCACGAGGCGCCCAGTTCCAGCACATCTCCTGCTTGTAGATACTCGAGGAGACTCGCCAGCAGTTCGTCCGGTAATACGGCAAACCGTCCACATGCAGTCTTGAGATTCACATCTGAGGTGAGAGCGTTTCCAGAGGGTCTGACTCCCAAAGGATGTCTTTCCACAAGACTAGCATTCGACGGGGCCTCATAGTCAGATACTGGAGCTTCCACGATCCTGCTTCGCTTAGTAGGTCGTGCTTCATCATCAAGAAGCCGGTCCACCTGAGCGTCGTTGAGGGATGTGGCGGTTGCAATCATGGCTCGCTGCGGAGTCATCGTGGAAAACATTGCGTCATTGGCCTGATTGACCGCTGCAACACTAGTGAAAGATGCAATCTGGGTGAGAAGGCGTGGAGGCACAGATTAGTGAGTCAGGCGGAATATTCATGTGGTGAAAGGCAAAGTGCGCGTCAAAGCGAGAGCTCTTGCCACTCGCTAAGCTCGGGAAGAGCCGCTCGCCCTCTCCAAATTGATCTTCATTTTTTTTGCGCCATCTCCCACAACCTCCAACAACAACTGCAAGAGACACACCACCCGACACTAGAACCGCACAACTCTCATTCTCGAGAGTTTGGTATCTAGTTCCCAAGTACAACCGCATACACACGCCGGCCTCTCGCCCTCGAGAGCCCGCCCCCACCACTACTCTTTCCAACTCGCGGCAAAGCGCCAGCGAGTTCTACACACCACCGCAATCATGGCTGATAAGGGCTTGGAGGACATCGATGCTGGTGAGTGGTACTGGGACAGCGCAACATGATGCAGGGAGGCCCACATGAAAGAGGCGCAGGCGACTGACATATGCGCTCAACTAGGCCAGATCGAGTCCAACTACGATGAGACCACGGATAGCTTTGATGCGATGAACCTGAAGGCCGAGCTCCTTCGTGGGGTCTACGCTTACGGTTTCGAGCGCCCGTCCGCGATCCAACAGCGCGCAATTATGCCCGTCATCAAGGGCAACGACGTGATTGCGCAGGCCCAGTCCGGTACCGGCAAGACCGCTACCTTCTCTATCTCCGTCCTCCAGAAGATTGACACCAACCTCAAGGCCTGCCAGGCGCTCATTCTTGCTCCGACCCGTGAGTTGGCGCAGCAGATTCAGAAGGTTGTGGTCGCCATCGGTGACTTCATGAACATCGAGTGCCACGCCTGCATTGGTGGTACGAGCGTGAGAGATGACATGAAGGCGCTTCAGGATGGCCCACAGGTCGTGGTCGGCACACCAGGTCGTGTAGCGGACATGATCCAGCGCCGCGTCCTCAAGACTGACAGCATGAAGATGTTCGTGCTTGACGAGGCCGATGAGATGTTGTCTCGCGGCTTCACCGAGCAGATCTATGACATCTTCCAGCTACTTCCGCAGTCGACCCAGGTCGTCCTGCTTTCTGCTACCATGCCTCAGGACGTCCTCGAGGTCACCACCAAGTTCATGCGCGACCCGATCCGCATTCTGGTCAAGAAGGATGAGCTCACGCTCGAAGGTATTAAGCAGTTCTACATTGCTGTGGAGAAGGAGGACTGGAAGCTGGACACCCTGTGCGATCTCTACGAGACTGTTACCATCACGCAGGCTGTTATCTTCTGCAACACCCGCAGAAAGGTCGACTGGCTCACAGACAAGCTTACCGCACGCGACTTCACCGTCTCAGCCATGCATGGCGACATGGACCAGACGCAGCGTGACGTTATCATGAAGGAGTTCCGCTCTGGATCTTCTCGTGTCCTCATCGCGACTGACCTGCTCGCCCGTGGTATCGACGTCCAGCAGGTGTCGCTCGTCATCAACTATGACCTCCCCGCCAACCGGGAGAACTACATTCACCGTATCGGTCGTGGTGGCCGTTTCGGTAGGAAGGGTGTCGCGATCAACTTCGTGAGCGCCGATGATGTCCGCATGATGCGTGAGATTGAGCAGTTCTACAGCACTCAAATTGAGGAGATGCCCATGAACGTGGCCGGTATGTTATGATCCTCTGCACACATCTGCTACATGTGCTAACTTCGGGGCAGATCTCATCTAAGTGCGACACAACCCTTTACCTCAAGAAGACCGCCTCCGAGTTCGACTGTGCCGCGGCTGTGATTTGGCTGTGCCGCTTGGTCGGCGAACGGGGGAGGTGCACGACGACGATCGATCTGACCGCTTCTACGTTACGTGCGCGCTGCTGGCGTGCTGAGACGTGTCATGGCGGTAGACATGCATACATGCGAGGAGTGGATCAGCTGCTCTTGGTACGGCTCAAAAATGATATTGCTTGCGGTGTTCCTTAGACATGGGCGTGGGCATGTGTTATGTACGAGCAAGATGTTTATGCTTAGGCTACATTGCGATTTCGTACGTAGGCTCGCGTACTGATATGCTTCAAAATGCTGCGACTGTGCATCCCATGTACGTTTACCTCATGTGACGTGTCCCGCATACATGTAATTGCTTGACAGCCAAGATCTCGTGCTGCTCGCTCTTGACAAGGAAGTCGCCCCTCGACCACCTTCCACCGACTTCTCGCACTCTACTACGCCCCGTTCCATCGCATTATCTTCCTTTCATTACCTCATATTCCCTGCACATTTCTCTATTAATCCGACAAGCTCAGTACCTGCATTGCTATGTCACTCCCGCAAGCCTGCTAGCCAATCAGAAGCGCCGGGATCACACTCGCGGTTAATACTAAGAGATGAAGCATCTACGCGTGTCAGGATCATCGATATGAAGCCGACAGCGCCACCCTCACCTACCTCCATGCTCTGGGCCCATCAGCTGAAGCGAGAGAATGCTCATCTGCTCAGTCGCATGCAGACGCTCGAGACGAAGAATCAGCAGCAGGATGACAGGCTGACCAAGGCCGAAACTTCCGCGAGTGCCGCCACACAAAATGACATTGCAGCACTAGCAAAGCAGGTATTTGCTCTTGACGAAAAGCGCATCAACGACCGCATTGCTAAGATGGAAGACACCGTCACCTTGAGATTGGACGCTGTGGAAGCTGCCAATGATGCCACAGTCATCAAGGTCGCAAGTGTTGAGAAGGATGATGTTCTTGCTGAAGAAGAGAAGCGCAAGGCTTTTACCAAGGAGAAAGCGTTACTCCAACGCGTCGGCGAGGTCGAAGAGAATCTCAAGCAGTATCAGTCGTGTTTGCAGCAGGTCAACCGGAAGGTTGATGAGGAGAGTGTGAGCGTTGTTAGAGGCCAGCTGGAGACCTTGGCAAGCCAAGTGCGTAGGGAGGGCAAGGAGATGAAGCGGCTGGAAGACAGCTTGAACGCCCTTGAGAAAGCAAATGAGGAGTTGAGAAAGGCGAACGAGAGGCTTGCTGCCGAGGTGGCAAAGCTTGCACCAAAGCCTTCTATCGAGACGCAGGCGAGCGACATTGCACCAGTGGCAAAGACGAGTGGCAGGAACTCCAAGCCGAAAAAGGTGATTCCTAGGGTCGCTACTCCTGCTGAAGAAGATGACGATGATGAGCAAATCATTTACGACGACGAGGAGAGTGTGAGGCCCAGGAAGAAAAAGAAAAAGTCGCACAAGTGGACTGGCGGTGGAGCCGACCGCGACATTATTCGCCAGGCCTCGGAGCTGGAGCAAAGCCGAAGCTCGCTGCCGGCAAGAAGGGTCACGCCAAACAAGCCGAGCGCGCCTCCGCCAGCTCCAAGGACGGTGCCAAAGACAGTGGCCCAAGCGGCGACTCAACCAAAAGCTGTCGCAAAGCCTGCCAAGAAGCCTGCGCGCAAGTCTGAACCGGCCAACGCTTCAAAACCACGGGTGCATGTGGCTGACGAAGACGCCGGCAAGCCAATAATACGATCAGGGAAGGGCTGGTATGAGGTTCCCGCCAGTCCGAGCCAAAGCAGTGGCAATTCTGAACTGGAGCACTCAGCCAGACGTGGGCGTGGCCGTCCGCGCAAGAGTCAGCTGAGGACGGACACGCTTCAGGAGCTTAGCCTGACTGACCAGAGAATTACTCGAGGCGTTCGGCAGCAGTACACTCAAGCAAGGACGCAAGAAGCAGGACGGAAGAGAAAAGGCGCTGAAGTCGCAGCAACAGCAGGCGCTAAGAAGTCTAACGACAGTACGAAGTCTACCAAGGCGAGCCACAACGACAATGCGGCTACTGCGTCCCGGAAGACACCAGAAGTTCTTTCCTCACCTGTCAGCTCCAGAAGTGCCTCGCCGGTCAGCTTGCTCGGATCAGGGCAGGGAGTGGACCGTGGGACCGGCCAGGACGCACTGCTGGGTGCTGTTGATTCACAGCCAAGACAGCCGCTGCCGGTGCCAAGGAGAAGAGTCATCAGGCAGGATGACGATGAGAACGATCAAGAGTTGCTCCAGCGGTATGCTACAGGCCGATTGTAGATGTTTGTGGATCGTATGGGTGGAGACTTGCTCGGAATTTGTGTGCAGTATAATGCATGGCGTTGGGCTTTTGTTGCTGTTCTGATGCGGAAAGATGCGACGTTGCTCGAGTGTCGCTCTGTTGCTGTTCAATAGGGAGGTATGCGGATATATTCAATGCGATAAAAGTTGGTGGCTTTAATGGTATTGCAGCGCAGAAGTCTCACCTTGCTTCTTTTCCTTTCCACATGAGTCACTGACTCAGGATATTTATGCACGCGCAGTCCTTGGAAGAAGACAACGAATCAAGAGCCAGAAATCACATGCCACATGTGACATGCTCATGTCAAATCGAACCCTAACCCTAGCTAGCGCCAATCTCATGCGCACCTTCCCTTTCCAACCTTTTCCTTCCCCCACAACTTCCACCACCACCACACCTCCGCAACCCCAACCATGGCCGACCAACCGCCCAAGCCCGCAAACCCCATCGTCTTCTTCGACGTCACTCTCGGCGGCGAACCCCTCGGCCGCGTCAAAATGGAACTCTTCGCCGACATTGTGCCCAAGACCGCCGAGAATTTCCGGCAGTTCTGCACGGGTGAGTCGAAAAATCATATGGGGAAGCCGCAAGGGTATAAGGGATGTAAGTTCCACCGAATTATCAAGGTAAGAATCCCCATGAGCCGTGGATGATGGATGGGATTTTTGCTGATGTGGTGGGGTTTCTGTTAGGATTTTATGCTACAAGGTGGGGATTTTTTAAATGGGGATGGTACTGGGAGTATATGTATCTATGGGACGAAGAGTTTTGCGGATGAGAATTTTGTGCTAAAGCATGAGAGGGAGGGGTTGTTGAGTATGGCTGTAAGTTCTATCCCTCCCCAATCACCTGTATCGACCAGGAGTCGCTTATGTTTTGGGAGAATTCTGGTCCGAATACGAACGGGAGTCAGTTCTTCATCACGACTGTGCCGACGCCGCATTTGAATGGCAAGCATGTGGTTTTTGGCAAGGTGGTGGACGGCATGGATGTGGTGAAGAAGATTGAGAACGTGCGGACGAGGCCTGGCGATGTGCCGAATCAGCCGGTCGTGATTGCGCAGTGTGGTGAGATGTGAGAGGGTAATGATGTGAGGGTGGGGTTTCGCCTGCCTGTCAAGTCCGCGCTGGTTGGCCTCAGGTCTTTCGCGAGCCACAAGATTGCAGTGAGTAGCTTCGACGAGCATTCTATAGGTCTGGAGTGCAAGGCACAAGGCAGCGAGGGCGCCGCCGACGATGAGGCATGTGCAGACATATATGCAGCGAAGGTATTGTAGGTAGGTATGTACAACATCCCACCCGTATGAACAAAGCTTTGCTCAACCAAGTCTACAGTCCCCGAGCTAGCTCGGACCCATCAAGAGAAAATGCTGTTCACACCCCAGAACTGCTCCTCCCCAGACGCCTTCCACATATCATTCGCCCACGACAGGATCACACTCTTGTCACCGGCATTATCCACAATATTTTTGATTGCGGTCTTCTGCTGCTCCAGTCCCGCCACAGGCCCATGATTCGGATCGCCAAAGCCCGCTGGGCCACTCGGCCATCCGGTTTCCAGGTTAATCACAGCCTTGCCACCCGGGCAGTAGGCAGCGAGGTCGTGGAGAGAGGAAGCGACGAAAGTGCCGGCGGAGGCGGCGGTGGTCTGCGGGTTGAAGAAGGGGTGGATGTTGGCGCCCACGACGTCCAGGATTGGGCAGAGAATGTCTTTGTTCTCGGCGATGATGTTCATGGGCTCGGCGGTGCTGAAATTGCCATTGTAGCCAGCAGACTTGAATGAGGCTTTTGCGGCGGTGAGTGTAGATGCCAAGCTGCCCGCGGAGGCGCAGCCGCTGAAGATGGCCTCGTTGCCTACGACAACGAGGGTGACGATCTCCCACCAGCCGTTGTTCTGGTAGGTGGAGGTGATGTCTCTGATCATGTCTTCGACATATTTGCTTCCAACCCCGTTGCCTTCCTCAGGCCTGCCAATGTCGACGCCCAGGATGACCTTGAGACCATGAGCTTTTGCAGCTTCGCCGACATGTTCGTGCTCTTGGCAATTGGTGCCGTAGATGCGGACGGTGCTGAAGCCCTTGGCTGCGATCTCCTGGATGTCGGATTGGATGTCTTGCTTTTGCTTGCATGTCTGCTTTGTTGCCATTGTGAAGGGTGTGTAAGCCATGGATAAGCCTTTGCCTGATGCTAGGAAGGACTCGGATGTCACCTCAACGGTGACAGAAATGTCCCTTTTATCATGAAAGTGTCGGTGTCGAGAACTACCTTGGTGTGGGAAAGCACACACCAGGGCTGTCGAAGCCGCCAGGACGGCAATGATCGATCGCATATTTGCAACTTCAGGTCGTGCTAAGGAGCGAATTGAACTAGAGGAAGGATAGTGGGAGCAGATTTGAGACACAAATGAGTGTGATGTCCGTCGATTCAATCGTCGAACGGAGCACGCAAGTGGCGATGAAAGTCATCTGCCAGAAAGAGAAATGAAAGCGACTTACATATTAATGAGACAGGCGCATGCCTAGCCTTATGGCATGCCTGACCTACTGTGCCGCATGCTCGTATTACGCGCCCCTCAGGATTGTTGGTGTGAGACAGCTCTGCAGCGAGGATGTGCCATGTTGCCAGGCTAGTTGTGTAGTAGCAAGATCCCGGTCGGTCAAGTTGCACGCCTAGAAGCCTTGTCGGCGGCACGGACAAAATTTGATTTGCAGGTTGTTCTTATCTGTTCATCTTGACCATATCATTGCATGCGCTATGCTTGCGATGATCGACTTGCGTCCATGAGTGCGCGTGGGTCGACGTCCTCAGAGAAGGGGAGATCTGGCATTCGCGCCACGTGTAGGATTGCATGAACGGTTCAACGGCTTGCTTGTTGTTGTACCTGCAGTGGACTCCAGTAATGCCAAAGCTCTCTTTGACCTTTGGCACGTTACATGGCATGCAAATGGAGCTGCTTTCTTACAATGCGCCCTGGGCTTCAGATCGGACAATGTCCGTACGACGGGACAGAGGAGGACCATTACGTCTGGCAGCATCGAAGCAAATCAGCGGAGAGCCTTCGATCCATGCGCCTCCACATTGCTATGGTGGGTTCAATGATGAAAGTGAATCATGGGTTGCAAATCTCAAGTCCAACATCTTCTATCGCATGCAAAGCTCATCGAAATCGACATACGGGCTTCCAGGGCCTGCTCTACATCAGTGTTGACGATAGCAAAGGAAGACTTCTGATGCATCTGGAGAAACCCCATGAATAACGGTGGTCGCCGGCGACAGTAGAGCGGCGAGCCAGAATGTCTGTTGCTTTGCTAGGAGGTAGTACAGCATACCAGACCGTATCCATCTCGATTGAGTATTGCCATAGAGCTTTGAGCTTCCACAGCGCTCTGATGGATAAATCGTCGGAGAGCGTTGCTGTTATGGCGCTGAGAACCATTTTGCACGGCTTTACGGAACTCCTGCCCCTTGCGCCCTCATATTGAAGAATCCTCGCAATTCCAGGGGTGCTTGAAAAATGCCATTTTGCTCAGGTCATTGGTACAGCATATTGCCTGCTCGGGTTGATTTCACCGCCGGCATTTGTCGGCCCTGCACACCTAATCTAATGAGCTCTTTTACCTCGATGTCTTGGCGGTAGAGAGCTGCAACTTCGGAGGTTGCAAGGGATCCGAAAGTGCACCATTTGTGAGATGTCCAACCCTCTGATCGCACCATTCCTTTCTGAACGTTCCACGATCGTTCCTCTGGCTTTCCACTGCAGAAGAAATGTACCAGTCCAGGCCTGTGGAATAGATGTCCAAGTGCCGGACAAAGGAACGCACGCCGTTGAAATGATGTTCGTGCCCGGGTTCCGAGGGGTCCTGACAGTTCTTCTTCTGTCCTCATTCCACGGAAATAAGGTATATAGCATATGACGATACACGGGCCAAGCCCGAGACATGCATAGGGCTATCACGGCTGCCCCTCGGTCGGACACGAAGGTGTGTCTTCGGGCCCAGATGCTTGGAAATCCGTGAAGCCTCGGAATTGAAGGTCTTATGCGCGTTGTGGATTGACGAGATATGCTCCTCTAGTTGACACAATTTGTGTAGCTTACTCAATCCACCTTGTGCTGTGCTAGAGAAAGCCCCAGACAGGACCTCCGGAGGTACCTTACCAAGCCATCACCAAAATTTATTTCCGAGGCATTAGGAATCATTTCTTAGCTTGTAGGCCCAAAGGCAGACGACCCCGGCCCACTTTACCGCGTAGTCACAAGTGTCATACGGCTAGGAGATCTCGCCCATCGTGTTTTCGCAGGCTTTCAAGCGTGGTTCACGCTTCGCAACACCACTGCGTGCCAGCATAGCTCTCCCCTTCGCCGCGGCAGCATTCTACAGACCTACGAACAGCGGACCGCTTCTCGCAGACGCGGCTAGCTCCGCCAATCTTTCCATCTCACCAAACGGAGTCGCAGCGAGTCTGCAGCAAGGTCGCAAGATGCATAGCAAAGTCGTTATCATAGGGTCAGGGCCAGCAGGCCACACGGCAGCCATCTATGCTGCTCGTGCTGACCTGAAGCCGGTCTTGTACGAGGGGTTCTTGGCATTGGGGATTGCGGCAGGAGGTCAGCTCACGACGACCGACGAGGTGGAGAACTTTCCAGGGTTCAAGATGATTAGGGGCAGCGAGCTCATGGACAACATGAGGGCACAGAGTGAGGCGTGCGGGACTGAGATCGTCTCGCAGACGGTAGGCAAGGTGGATTTCAGCAATAGGCCGTTCAAGTTCTGGCTGCATCCTATGGGCGATGACGAGAACCTGGAAGAAGAGACACACACCGCGGACAGCATCATCATTGCCACGGGCGCGAAAGCACGGCGGTTGGACCTGCCAGGTGAAGAGCAGTACTGGGGTAACGGCGTCTCCGCATGCGCGGTCTGCGATGGTTCCCTCCCAATCTTCCGCGAGAAGCCGCTGGTCGTGATTGGAGGCGGTGACAGTGCTGTCGAGGAGGGCACATACCTGACCAAGAAAGCATCGAAGGTCACAGTCTTGGTGCGGAAGGACCAGATGCGCGCGAGCAAGACGAACATCAAGAGGCTGCATGCCAACCCGAAGGTGGAGGTCAGGTACAACACGGAGGCTGTGCAGATCAAGGGCGACGAAGGTCCGAGAGGGTTGATGAAGAGCCTGGTGATCAAGAACAACAAGACTGGCGACCAGGAGGAGATTCCGGCGAATGGGCTGTTTTACGCTGTCGGTCACGACCCGGCGACGCACCTGTTCAAGGGTCAGGTGAAGATGGATGAGGATGGATATATCTTGACCACGCCAGGCATGACGGAGACGAATGTCCCCGGTGTGTTTGCTGCGGGAGATGTACAGGATAAGAAATACAGGCAGGCTGTGACTTCAGCAGGTGAGACTCCCCTTACTTCCTTCCCCCTCAAGGATTGCGTGCTGACATATTGACGCAGGTACCGGCTGCCAAGCCGCTCTCGAAGCCGAAAAGTTCCTCGCGGAGCAAGAAGACGTCAACGTGCCCAACGGCATCGAAGGCGAGACGGACGTCCGGAAAGGCAGGCCCGAGACGAACGGCGATGTCCCCGAGTACCGGCAGAATCCTTTGCTGTAAGAGCTTGATACCCCAAATGCTGTTTGCTTTGGTCAGAGTTTTGTGCATGTTGAAAAGGTATCTGAACTGATTTTGGCCGATTTAGAGTCGATAGGACGAAGCCGTGATTGTGCGATGCTGAGGTTGTGGATGAGATTGGTTCATGTTAGCGAGCAAAGAGCGGGCGTGGGTGTATATATGATGATCATGGTTGGTGGGACTGAGGCTGCTATCTGTGTTGAATGGAAGGTATATGGGCTTGGGGTATGGAGCTAGAGTAGAGAAGCAAGCTTGGACGCTGTTAACAAAGATTTGAGCCATTTCATAAGATCGTGCAACGAGCGGCGTGATAGGCGCCGCATGATCCCTTTCGCTTCGGTGAAGCAGGCACTGACACCCTTTGCAGACTTTGCCTCAGCGACCCAGATGCAGCAGGCACAGCCGCTGGGCTGGATGCTTGCAGCGCCGTCGCATACACATTCTCGTGGTTCGGAGAGCCTTTGTAATGGTCAGGGTCGTTCAGCAGTAGCTTGTATGCTGGGAAACATTACTGACTGCCCTTTCAAGTATTCAGGAGTTGGAGCGCACTCTGAAAAGCCTGAACAACTTTGATGTCTTCGACGCTGTCAGTGACTGGTCTTGTGCCGTGACATTAGGAAGCACTCACAATGTTGACGTTTGCTCTCCAGCTGGTCCTCCTCGTGCCTCACGTATGCTATCTGTGTCTTGAGTCTATAGATCTGGTCAGCTACATGTTCTCGAGAACAATTACCGACGCTGGACGTACCGCTTGAAGCTCCTCCCAACCTCATGAGTCCTCGATGCATCCGCCCACACGCCGAAATACTGCTGATCATTAGCTACACGTCCGGATTTTGGGCCGGCTGTACCTACATTGCACAGCTCATTGAAATCCACAAAAATTCTTTGCTCCTGACCGCCAAGTTCCCTCATTCGGTCGTGATAGCGTTGCTGCAAGCTGGTCCAGTCAAAGTCCTCGATTCTCTCATTTGGGTCGCTGGTAGTGGACGATGCGTTCGAGGCGGCCTCATCATTCGCTTCGTCATCTGGATCCTGACTGAACGCTGTCGCCGGCACTTTGGCAGACTGGTCTGTTTGGGAAGGCGTGAGCTGCAGAGCCTGAGATGACTTGGCTGATGGCTTGACTGTTGCTTTGGCATTCCCCTGACCAGAATGGGGCGTCTTTGCTGCAGGTGGGAGCATGCTTGATGCCTGCGTGGGTGATGGTGGCGGTGGCATGGCAGAGCTGGAAGCCAGAGTGTGAGCGGCTGTGCTGGAGATGGTCACGGGCTGCTTGTCAGTCTGAGAGTCTGGTTGTGACGCATGAGGATCAAATTGCCCGTCTCTGGCGGCATCGCCAGTCATCTCTTCGTTTGAACGCTTTCTTGCAGGAGTGGCCATGTTGGTGCCTTCCTCTCCTGGCAAGGGCGGCGAGCTTGGGAGAGTGTCTTCCGAAGCGTTTGGAGGCAGAGTCGGATGCTGGTCACGCGGAACTTCGGTCCCGCTTGTCACAGCGTCCACAGACATCTCCCCATCGTTCTCGAAAATTTCAGCATTGGGGAATGTTGCATCAGAGGCAGGGCAGTCGCGATCTAACGCGTCATGGCCCGTGCGCCGGATCGTCACATGCCCAATGTGCATGACTTCTTTGCCATCATCCGAGCAGTGACTCTTATTGAGGTGAGATATAGCTGTGACCAGCAGAGATAAGATGTGTTTGTCACTGCCATGATGACCACTGGATGATTCATGAATGGTAGTTCGCGCCTCGGATCACTGCAACGCCAACATGATTGAGCTGCACTTCACACTCTTCGTGCTGGAGAGACCTTTCTCGCCACACCATTTTAATACACGATAGACGCAATGGACTGCTGTATCTGCGAAAAGCCTTTGGGTGGAAGCAGGACGGCGCTCTGTACGGGATGCGCTCAGGTGACCTTATATGAGCCTCGAATACAGCAGGCTTCCTTGTTGTTGGATCGAGAGAAGCATCATACGCACGCCGAAGCCGTCCTGCGACCGGGAAACGACGGCATCATCGCTGCGCTGTCAGAGGAAGCAGACTGGGACGATGTTCATGCAGCGGTCACTGCTGGTGTCAAGGTGCAGAGCGTCGTCAAGGCGCAAGAAGAAAGGGAAGCTGTTGAGGCTAGGATAGATGATATTACGGCCAAAGCTGCCGAGCTCCGGCAGAAGATCGAGCAGTATAGGCTTTCCGTCAAGAAGCAGGAAGCAATACATGCTCAGCGAAGGCAGGAGCTGGCAGATGAGACGAAAGAGCTGGAGAAGCTGAAGCCACGAATTCTGGATCCACTGCATTCTACCACTCGCAAGACTGCGCAACGCCTCGAGAAGGTCCACGTACGGACTGTTGATGCGCGCATGGTGTTGTGCCAAGAAGCAGCACGCCTGAGTTGCCTTAGGAAGCGCAAAACAAAAGACGGCAAGTCGCAGTATTGGATCGGCGGTGTGCGCATTCCAGATCTCCGAGAGCTGAATGGGAAAGTCGATATGGGTACGACGCCGCAGGGCAACACACTGGCGCAGCCACATGAAGTCGTTACTGCTGCTATGACCAACATCTGTCGACTTCTCGGAACATGCTGTCACTATTTGTCAATCCGCCTGCCTTCTGAAATTGTCCTACCGACCAATGACTTTCCGCATGCTATGATCTTGCCCGAAAAGTCGTCCTACAAAATAGATCCGGCAGCATATCAGGATCTGTTGTCGAGCATGTCTTCTTCACAACCGTCAGCATCAAAGTATATCGACAGGAGGAAGGCGCCGTCTGTGCGTCCAAGGCCGCTCCATCTCGACAAGCCTCTGCATGAGGTATACAAGCACGATAAGAAGACCTTCATGCTGTACGTCGAGGGCGTGATGCTGCTCGCATGGGATGTGGCATGGCTGTGCAAGTCTCAAGGCATCGACTCCATCAATAGCTTTGACGATGTCTGCTCTATCGGCAGAAACCTTCACCAGCTCTTGGTAGCTTCTGAACAACTGAATTGGCCTGTGCCAACCCGTACACCATCTACTGCTCCACGGAACCGCGCAACGCCTGCGCCATCTACATCAACCGCCCACTTCGGGCTCATGTCACATGGCAGCGCAACCAACTCGCTCGCAGGGCATAAGGGTCTAGCGCGTTTTGATAGATGGCGGCTGTCATCCTCATCCAGACTGGTGGACAAATTGCGCGGGTACCTCACAAACGAGATCTCGGGTGCTGAATGGGACGTTATTTCTGGCGGAGAATGGGATGAGGAGGAAGAGCATGATCGTGCGGTACTGGTCGGCGGTGCGCGCCATGCTGGACCTACTATGAGTGTGATGACGTTCCGACCAAGTGATGATGTTGATGATCAGACGAGTGATGGGAAACGAAATAAGAAGCAGAGCGGGTGGATGAAGTTGCGAGGCAGGGCGGGGGATGGTTAGAAACTAGGTCTCACGTAGCCGTGACGTGGTTTTTGACACGCGCGCACTGGAGGCAGAAGTTCGAAGGTCCCATTGAGACGTCACAGCTCACGCCTGGATTTGGACCAAAGGTCGAGCAGCGTGGTCACCGTTCGATTACAATATTAGATGCTCATTGCACAGCGTCTGGGCACGCTCGCCGGCTCCAAGAAAGAGGAGCTGAGCTTGGTCGCAGCATTATGATGCCTGATAGATCCAACACTTTCATGAAGCTATAGCATCAACATACCGCAAGCCCTCCTAACCATACCAATCCTAAAACCGGCTCGCGGGGCTCCAGTCTCATTCTGAGCAGGTGAAGATCTTTTTTGTTCCATCACAAGCTATATATTCTTTGAACAACGCAGCTCGGATTGACAAGAATTCTTTGCGGTGCAGCTGGCTAGACCCATTTCTTTGGGCGACGAGCAACTGGACAAAGTCAAGACGAAGTAGGTATTCTCACGAGCGAGTCGTAGGTCCAGCACCACCGCTCTCGCGTGAACGCCAGGCAGGTGCCAAGGAGCGGCCGATCTCGACACCGGTATATCAAGTGAATTAGGTCGATCGGGGAAGCAAGTGGTGGACTCTGAGCTTCGAGCTGTGTGCGATCGCTTTTTGCTTTCTGTGATTTAAACAGCTGTCTGGTCGATGGAAGGTCGCGGAGTAAAGCTTCTCGTTTGGCGATCTCGTCTTCCACATATGGCTGAGTCCGGGGAGAACACTAATGCAGCCTCCCGACTCAAAAAACTGTGCACGTGAGCTTTCAGTTTGCCACGCCTGTGGACGTATCAATGCTACATCTCTGTCAAAGTCCGTCCATGGTCACCCATCATCGAGGTCTCTTGACTTGGACAGCCGCCAGACTTCCGTGGCCTTCAAAGTCCAGCCACGTATCTGCATCGCGCCGCAGAGCCCTGACTTCATCTTCGGCCACATCCAGCTCCTCCACTTCCGAATCCGAGTCGCTATCATCCTCCGTATCATCCGGCTTCCAAGCAGCATGAGCATCTTTTAGCGGAGTATTCCCCGTGAAGTACTCTCTGTAATCCTCTGTGACGTCCAAGCGAATGAAGCTGCGCCGCAAGAACTGCCCCAATTTTCGAAGACCCAAATACTCCTTTTGTGCCGGCCATATCCGACGCATAGTATCTATCACGTCGCACAGCGTCACCCCTCGTGGGTTGTAGATGGTGGCAATTGTCATTCGAATCGTTGTTTGTGGGATGGTAGTAAGACTGGTTGGAATTGTCGTAAGGCCGCGATGACCGGAGTGCTGCCTCGTCTGGGTCTTCGAACTCGTACCACATCCATGGTGCGTAGCACCACAGCAAAACTGCAGTGCACGGCGGCTGTGTGAGGTACTGCTGGGGCCAGGGATTGTTCAGATTCGGCGTTGTGTCGCTCTGTAGCAGAGGGCGAAGCGGTAGCAATGGATTGTTGTTCCTCAGTGCAATTCGCATCGAGACCAGTTTGTCTCCTCAAAGGCGACGGCATTCTCAGCACAGCGAGCGTCCAACTGCAAGCGCGGGTTGAGCATGATAGGGCTTTCATACGGAAGCATCGCCATCAAGCTTGTATCGGATCCCTGGCTCAGATCGTGCTGGGAGCCAACTGCATGGAAGTCTTTTTTAGCTTTTATGTGCACTTTGATTGTCGTAGAAATCGCAAACATGCGGCTCGCATCTTCCAGAGTGACCCACCGAAGACTTTCTACGGATGTCGTTACTGACAAAGACTGGTCTCAATGTATTGGATGATCTGCAATTCTCAGTACAGCTCTGGTGTGACCAGGAACTCCACGCCACCAGGATCACTGCGGCAAAAGCGTGCGGATTTTCCATCCCTTCTAAGACGTGGCTGCGTTCTTTTCCCCTCGAGGAAGGGCCCGCGAAAAGCCATGGACGGATCATTGATCTTAGCAGAAGTAAGTGATGCGAGCATCGGGACTCGGCAGTTGCAGGACGTTTGACAGATACTGGTCTGAACCGGTTTGTCCTTGCTAGCTGGCATTTTTGTTAATCATCCGCATCATCTGCCTCCTGAGGGGCGCCCTCATCAGCCTCGCCGTCCTTATCGTCACCACCTTCACCCCCTCCTCTCCTCTTCCGCAAATCCGCTACACCGTATAGCAGCCCATCTAACGCTTTCTCGTCAATCTCCTGGCCAACACCAACCCCATCCGTCAAGCACTTGATCTTCTCTTCTGCCTTTTCATCAACAGTCACATCCAGCAGTCCCTCATCTTGACTTCTTCCTTCCGGTGAATCGAGTTTGAGCGCCTGCATCCTGCTTTTTCCATCGTTCCTCGCGTCCAAAGTCACGATGATACTTTCGCCCACCACAGCGACGTCTAAAGGCGGCGCTGTGAGACGGTGCACGGTGTGCCGGCTCTCGGTCTTTTTTTGTAAAACCGAAACTGGTATGATGAGAAGCATTGGCTTTCTTTCTAGCGCCACAGCCAAGGCCGACTCCTTTGTGGATGCTTGAGAGTGATGATCAGAGTACGATACAGCCCACAATCCTGAGACATTAACTCGCTTATCCTCGTCTTTCTTCTCGTCACCCTTCAGATCGAGAAGTTTCAGAACATCATCCAGCAGACTGAACTTGCGTCGTAGCGTGAATGTTGGCCAGTCCCAAATTCCCAGCCAGTCATCGCCGCCACCAGAGACCAGCACATCGGTACCTGGAATCAAACAGAGCTTGCTGATGAACTCCGTATGGCTCAAACAATAGCCTTCAATGATATGTGCTTGCGGTGGTCCGCGCGAGATACGAATATGCTCATCTCTGTCCGCGGTGATGATGTAGCCTCTGCGGATACTATCGACTTCCTTGACGGTGAAGACGGCATCTGTCAGCATCGAGACATGACCCAGCAGCAGCTTGTGCTCGAACTTCAATGCCTCTTTCTTAGGCGTGAAGTTTTTCTGCTGCTGCTGCGCTTCCAATGCTTTCCGGTTTCGTTTACTATGGACAGTCAAAACTGTCGCTGCGGGCTTGAATGCTTGCTTCTCCCCTGACTGTGGCGATGCAGGGGTACTCTCCCTTGGTTGATCCGGCTTGATGTCCGCGTTCTCGCCCGTTGCGGCCGGAATCAAAGGTAGGGAGTAGACGTCGCCGAACTTGTCGCCTATGATGATGGTGTCGTTGTCGGGCAGAACCTGGATTGCGCAAGGGCGTTTGGGCATGATGCGTTGGCTGACTTCGCCGAGGCCGCCATCAGGCCCGATTGCAAAGACACGCACACATTTGTCATCTGTAACGATCACTGCATAATCCTGGTTGGGGGAGGTGACGAGTTTGATGATGTTTGGCAGCAGAATAGGCTTGGCATTACCATTCGCGGCCGTCTTTTGCTTTTTGGCTGGCCGTTCTCCCTCCTCATCTTTGCCATTGTGGAGTGTTTGAGCCTACGATGGACTTAGCTGCTTTCTACGACACATGCATGCATGCCTGAAGATACCATCAGTGACTGGCCTCCAGACATGCAGCTTTGACTCACTGTTGCTTCCCCAGCAGACCATTTCGAGACAATGCGACCCTTCCCTAGGCTGACCGATACTAAGTCGGAACCGCATGCTGCCAACAGCAACTGGTCATGCTCTTTCGGTGACACAGTGGCCACGAGCTGGACTGGGTGCTGCATCTGGGCAGTGTTGTGAGTCAAATACTAAGTCCGTGGTACTGACACCGGTCCCAAATTTCTCCTGTCGTGCACTGTCGTGCAGCAATCGCAATGATTGATGGTTGACTGGATAATACCTCCTAGGTACTACTGGACTTGGACAGTCTTTGGTGAAGCAAAAGAGCAATACGCCAAGGCCGGCCGCTCGGCCGCATCAAGCGGCCGACTTCCCCGCGCACCGCCAAAATGCTTCACCAATCTCGTGGCATCGCGACTTGGAAACGACGGTAATCGTCAACTCCCTTTCTTCCCACCACTGTTCATACCACTCAAGACCTTAAAAAGCCTATAGCGCATAGACACTATGGGGGGCAAGACTGCGACCAAGGCCGGCTACTTCGACAAGCTGAAGGGCTTGCTCGAGGAGTACAAGTCCATCTTCATCGTCACCGTCGACAATGTCTCGTCGCAGCAGATGCACGAGATCCGTCAGGCCATGCGCGGCGAGGGTGTTGTCCTGATGGGCAAGAACACCATGGTGCGCATCAGAATTGCATAAGAGACGGTGGATATACAGAGTACTAACGAAGATATACAGGTCCGCCGTGCCCTCAAGACCTTCATCACCGAGTTCCCCGAGTACGAGCGCCTGCTTCCCCACGTCAAGGGCAATGTCGGCTTCGTCTTCACCAACGGCGACCTCAAGCAGACCCGCGACAAGATCCTCGCCAACCGTGTCGCTGCTCCGGCTCGTGCTGGTGCCGTCGCCCCGGCTGACGTCTACGTCCCGGCCGGCAACACCGGTATGGAACCCGGCAAGACCTCTTTCTTCCAGGCTCTTGGTGTCCCCACCAAGATTGCCCGTGGTACCATCGAAATCACCACGGATCTGAAGCTCGTTGAGGCTGGCAACAAGGTCGGTCCCTCCGAGGCCACCCTCCTCAACATGCTGAACATCTCTCCCTTCACCTATGGTATGGGTATTGCGCAGATCTACGACCAAGGCCAGACTTTCGCTACCAGCGTTCTGGACATCGAGGAGTCGCAGCTGCTCAAGGCCTTCACCTCGGCCATCAACACCATTGCGACCATCTCTCTCGCCGCCAACTTCCCGACTCTGCCATCCGTCATGCACAGCTTGGTCAACAGCTACAAGAACGCCATCAGCGTTGCTATTGAACTGGAGGATTACGAGTGGGAGAGCATCCATGAGCTCAAGGACCGCATCAGGCACCCGGAGAACTACGCAGCCGCTGCCCCAGTCGCTGCTGCCGCTACTGACGCTCCGGCCGCTGCTGCGAAGGAGGAGAAGCCGGCTGAGGAGGAGGAAGAGGAGGACGAGGACATGGGCTTCGGTCTCTTCGACTAAGCGTATCATGATGCTTCAGCGTTGCTGTCTCGGCGTTCGTGGATAGATGCGATCGAGCCTGGACAAATGCAAGCAAAGCGTTCTCGCTTAGAACACAGCTTCTCTTCAACAATGACGCCCATGCTCCAGCCTCGGGGCCGCAATGCCGTCTCTCACAATGCGGACAGCGGAGAAAGGTGCAGAAAATCATTTGGCTCAACGCCGCCCTTCAAATGGTAAGTTCTCATCCTACTTCTATGTCACCAACGCCTCGAATGATGATCACTTTTTAACCCTTACAATACAATGGGGACCAAAAAATGCAACTCTAATTTTTTCCTGACACTCCACAAATTTCGTACACTGTGCTGCAACATGGCTATCTCGAAAAGCTGCTGACCGTAATCGCAGATTCATAGTCTCGTGTGCCTGAGCCAAAGCTCGATGCTGTGAACTTGAGCCCACCAATGCCTATGACTGTCTACCTTGGCAGGCTATCGTCGCCCGTCGTCGCCGCCGCATTCTCCAAAATTCTATCGCAGCATGAACAATGGCTTGGTCTCTGTACGTCGGCCTTTTCGCACAGCCAGTCTCGTGTCTCTAGTCCATATGCGTTAGGTGTGTCTCTGTGAGCATCATGTGCTGTGTGCGACCCTATCCCAAGGCACCGCAAATTGGTGAGTTGGTTCCCTTCTTCGCATCTGCGTCAGTGAAACGTTGGCATCTTCTGATCAAGTGTATGCACGAAAAGCTCGTAATGATGATCTCGGAAGATTTGATGCTTGTGATGACATGAATTGAGGTTGGAGGGTTCCTGAGAATCTGCAGGGCGTAGAATCAGGCAGAACTGCGGGAGGTCCTGTGCAGGCGTCTTGGTGTCTTGGTCTGGGATAGTGCTTGTGGCGAGTGAACCCTGATGTCAGCCCTGCGGAAATGTCGATTTCACATGCGTGGTCAACAATGGTGGCAGCGCGTGTCATAGTGCTTGAGTAGGTAGAGAGCTACGGCCAGAAGACTCGATCACGACTGTGCCCACCGGTGATGCCTTATTATTTGGTGAGGTTTTATCCAAACAAGACCCTTCACGGATCGGGCAAAAATGGAAGGCACACATGCTGCTTCGATGAGCTTCCATCACGTTCGGGTGAAGCCGAGCCGGCAGTCGACATTTGACGAATTGTTCGAATGAAGATATAGACACATGCAACCCTGGAATACAAAGCTACAACGACTCCTGCTGTAGCCGTACGAGACATCCACTTTCAACTCGTAATTGTTCTCAACAAGAAGCATACAATTCTGATCGCACACAAGTAAATACTCGACCGCGCACAGGTAAGCACAAGACGCCGCCTTCCCGGCTCAGCAGAAAGGCAAGCGCATGCTAGGCCTCAATAAAACCCTTGCTCGTCAACGCTCGCCCTGCGCTTTCTGTCGTGAACGGATCTCTGCTGACACCACCACCTCAGATCCCTCACGCGCACCCTCTACACTGTCCACCTGTAATCGCGGCAACCTCACTAGCCTGCGATAAGCCCGCCAACACTTTACCCACCCACCCACATAACCCCCGTTCTCACACACCGGCAAAATGGTGAAAGACACGACACTCTACGACACGCTGGGCGTCTCGCCCGATGCCACAGAAGACCAGCTCAAGAAGGCCTACCGCAAGCTGGCCATGAAGCATCACCCCGACAAGAACAACCACAGTAAGGAATCAGAAGAGAAGTTCAAGGAGATCGGAGATGCATACGGCGTGCTGCAGGACCCAGAGAAGCGTCAGCTCTACGATCAGTACGGTAAGGAAGGTCTCGAGCAAGGCGGCGGCATGGGCGGCGGCATGGGAGCAGAAGACCTCTTCGCGCAGTTCTTTGGCGGCGGTGGAGGAGGCTTCGGCGGCATGTTTGGCGGCATGGGTGGTGGACGCGACCCAGGCCCCAAGAAGGCGCGGACAATTCACCACGTGCACAAGGTCAGCCTCGAGGATGTATACAAAGGCAAGGTAAGCAAGCTCGCTCTACAAAAGAGCGTCATCTGCTCGAAATGCGAGGGTCGCGGCGGCAAAGAGGGTGCGGTCAAGACTTGTGCGGGCTGCAACGGTCAAGGTATGAAGACGATGATGAGGCAAATGGGTCCCATGATTCAGCGGTTCCAGACTGTCTGCCCTGACTGCAATGGCGAGGGCGAGTCGATTCGGGAGAAGGACAAGTGCAGGCAGTGCAATGGCAAGAAAACGGTTATCGAGCGGAAGGTGTTGCATGTGCATGTCGACCGGGGAGTGCAAAGCGGCACCAAGATCGACTTCAGAGGCGAAGGTGATCAGATGCCTGGCGTACAGCCAGGTGATGTGCAATTCGAGATCGACTGCAAGCCGCACCCGCGGTTCCAGCGTAAGGGTGACGACCTCTTCTACCACGCCGAGATCGACCTTTTGACTGCACTGGCTGGCGGCGCGATCTATATTGAGCATCTCGACGACCGCTGGTTGACCGTCGAGATCATGCCAGGCGAGGTAATCTCACCAGGTATGTGTGGTCTCAATATTAAATCCTGTGGTGTTCGGCATACTAATTCTTGCGCAGGTGAGGTCAAGGTGATTCGCGGCCAAGGTATGCCATCATACCGCCACCACGACTTCGGCAACCTCTACATCCAATTCGACGTAAAGTTCCCAGAAAAGATCAGCGGCCCACCAGATTCCGACGGCTTCCCAACCGGCATGACGCCCGAGCAGGTCAAGGCACTTGAATCCGTCCTCCCACCACGGCAACCGCAGCACATTCCTCCACCGGATGCGATGACGGAGGACTACCCGCTCGAGAAGGTCGACCCAATGCAAGAAGGCGGGCGTGCACGAGGCGCAGTGGGCGAGGACGACGATGACGAGATGCACGCTGGTGGTGAGAGGGTGCAGTGTGCGTCGCAGTAGAGCGGCGATGAAACCGGTCAGGCTACGAGCGGCGCGCTGGACGAGGACGGCGGTGACGATGTCAAGAGCATGAAAATAAGCACGATGATAAGAAGGAGAAGGCGTGCGTTGGCTGCCATGCGGAGGTCAAGGAAGAGCAGCTCGGCTTTTGTCAAGAAGGTCATCGAGCGGTCCTTGAACCGCGTGGATCGAATTATGGGCGACGTCACCGAGGATGAGACGTATGTGCAAAGCAAAGCAGGCGACTTCATCTACTCATCAGACGGACATTCAATGCGCGCGGCACCACGATCGACTCGTTCCTCTGCACGCCCGTTCAAGCCTCCTCCACGTTCACATCGTCGGCAGTTCGCGACCAGGTCCTGGTCCTCCGGTTCGAAATTCTTTACATACGAAACGGCCATGGCGGGCATGACGTCCATGTTTACATGAAGTGCGTGGCACGGCGGATAGAGCATTGGGGATTGTTTTCCTTTCCTAGCTATGTCTGATGAAGCATGCATTATGGACAATGGGGTGTTCCATTGGAGTTTTGTGTGCTTCTGTGATTGGTACAGTACCCCCGGTTGTGTGCGTGTTGATAGAGAGGGCGAATGCATGGGATGAATGGTATGATGCTGAATCTCTCAATTTTCCTTCTACTGTTGTTTTGAAGTTGATATTCGACTGGACCAGGTGGGCTTTGCCCGCAGAGCCTCCACCGGGACCCACTGCTGGCAAGAGGGCAAGAGCTGATACCTTCCTTATTTGGCTATTCGGTATCGATTGCTCTCCAGCATCAATAATGTTGCCATCATAAAGTGTCCATACATGCCCTCGTCCTCACCAAGTCCAGCCTTCTTGCCAGCACCACCTCGATCCCCTCCATCATGTCCCTCTCCCAACTCCATCAATACCGAGCCCCCTCCTCGTCGCTCGTCTCTCAGTCCCTTAGCCTACTAAAGCCCTACTTACCAATCTGTCTGCCGCTATACCGGAGACTGCAGTTTGGGCGGTTTTCTGACGATTCTGTTATCTTCACCAACGTTGATTGTCAGGGCATCAGTTTCGGTGCTCCCCGGCAAGAGCACTTTTTGATGGCGTTCGTGGATCGGAGCTGTAGGCCTGAGACGGAGGTGTGGATGTTTGGGATGGGGGAGGGGGATGGGTCAGAGCGGGAGGTGGTTTTGGGGATGTTGCGGGATTTGATTGGGAGGGTGAAGGGCTTGGGAGTTCCGAGGTCGATTCACGAGGGTGAGAGTGGTAAGAAGCTGGGCCAAGGCAATGGAAATGGTATTGCGGTTCAGTCTGGGAGTGCCAGTACGACGCCGCCTTTACCCATGAGTCCGGACGACGAAAAGGATTCTGTAGGGTATAGCAGGAACGATTATGCAGGCCATGCTTCTAACCCGGACATCATGCTCTGGGGTGCAATTCACGAACGCACAGTACCGATTCTACAGGAGCTTGGTGTCCTGAGCACAGATTTCAAGACGGGTCTCGTACCCAATTCAACCTTCGTATTCAAAGTCGACCATCTACCACAAGTCCGACCCCTGCCTGCTGGCCTCAAATGGTCAACAGTCGAGCCCAAAGACTTCGCGCTAGTCAGAAGCAGGACGCAGATTCCACGACAGGAGCGCACGATGGCTGTTTTGCCCAGTCTTGCCATCCGAACGGAAGAATCTGAACCTGTAGCTTGGGCTTTCGTGGGTTTAGATGGCAGCCTAACGACTTTGCACGTGGAGTCTGAGTGGAGAGGTCGAGGTTTGGCGAAGGCGATTGCGACGAAGTTGTTTAGGGAGAAGATGCATTCGTTTTGGGAGGCTGAGGTGGAGAAGATAAGTCATGGGTATGTGGTGAGCGGGAATGAGGCGAGCGAGGCTACTTGTAGGAGTTTGGGCGGGAGGTGTGGATGGCAGAGTTATTGGTTGAGGGTGGATTTGGGGAAGGTATGAAAGTGAACTGGCAGCCTTGCGGAGTCTCAGGGCTTTGGTTGGTAGTTCAGGGTGACGACCGAGTACCTTTGGAATAATCAGTTATCATGATTACCAGCATTGGGATATGGGCACTTACGCAATGATGCCACCAACTGCTAGGAGGATGCCCAGTACGCTGCCACCTGGCAACGATCTCCCCGTCGTCAACCACCCGATAGTGATGATCAGGCATGTCTTGAAATGGCCGACAACAGTGCTTGCGACTGGACCCAAGCCGTCGATGATCAGGAATTGGCTGACGTGGAGACCGCAAGCTAGAAGACCGCTCTGGGTGTGACATCAGCAGATAGATCCACAGGTGGCACCGAGGTCAAAAAAATATACTTACCAAAAGAACGATGAGCCAAGTAGACAAGCCAACAGAGCACCAGCCCGTGATATCATCGCTAAAAGGAATAATGTACAGCATCAGCACCACACTGACCGGACCCTGCGCGAGCAGTAGCTGCGGGCTACTACACTCAGTACTCTGATGATACTTCTTAATCAGCACCGTGTACGCCGCAGCCGCCACGAAGCTCAACCCAGCGAACTGCACGCCCAATGGCGTCGTGCTGCCCGCAGCTTCTGCCTGCACAGACGCCGCAGCAATCGTGTCGAACCAGGAGACCAAACCGACGCCCAGACAAACTGGTACTAGCGTGAGCCCTGCTGCGAGCGGCACGGTCTTGCGCAAGACGAGGTACTCCAGCGCTGCGACAGAGGGTGTCGTGAGGACCCTTGCGACTTGGTAGAATGGGATACTGCTGTAGGCCAGACTTGCATTCGTCAAGACCACGCTGGCAAGCATCCCGAGTGCTAGCGGAAGGACACTAAGGGCGTCGAGATTCTTGCGCTCGAAGAGCTGGGTCCCTTTAATGATGCCGGGGTTTGCTGCTGAAGCGGTGAGTCTACGTGAGGAAGCGGCGTATAATGCTCCAGCCGTGATAGCGAATTGGCATGCGGCGAAGGAGACTTGGGCGTGGCGGATTGGGAGGGAGGTGAAGATGCGTTTGTTGATGAAGACCTGTGGTGCTGTCAATATAATCCTTTGTGGGATTGCGTGGGGAGACTCACGAGCCCGACTGCGCAAGCTGTGTTGATGGTGATGGTGGCTATGTGTTTGGTGCTAATTGTCGAGTACCAAGGCTGTCTACTCTTGGTTATCAGGGCTGCTTCTGCAATGTCCGCGATGTTGTCGTTGACAGGTAAGAAGTGGGACTTCTCGGGGTCTTGCGATTCTTCATCGTGATTTTTTTCGGGGTTTACTGCGAGCGTCTGTTCGTGAGAGCCGGCCATTGTCAGTATGTTTGTGCCTGTTCGTTAGGAGTATAGGATCATGGAAGGGTGTTCAGCATATTCAGCATGAGACGCGTGGTTGCATTCCAACAGAGGCAAGGAAAATTTACCATTCACAGCATGTATCCCTTTCCTCTAGAAGCCTTTCATCTTTCCCATTATGGGCTCGTTGACTTTTGAAATGCTGAAGGTACTCAAGGGAAGAGGGCAAGGCCCAGTGTGCCTCTCAAGATCTCCTTCTTCCAGATCAAGCTCCATCACGGGCTTGATGGGTGCGTTCATGGACAGTGGCTTGTCTTCTACTTCGTGGAACGCTATTCTCAGTATAGGTATTCATATGCGGAGCCTTTGGGCCTGAAATGGACTGCGGAAGTCTTCGGTGAGCACAAATGCAGAAGGCACTGCCATCTGTATGCTCTGCCAATGTCAATAACGTGGAGGCCAAAGGATAAGCGCACCGCCCTGCTCTGCCAATCTCAACATCCATCACTGGGTGGCAAACAAAGTCATCCCGTCGTGCGCCTCTCGTCGGGAGGCACTTATTACGGATCAAACCAGATTCAGATGCGCTATTATCATGTACCCAGGCAAGAATCCATGTGCTGCTAATACCCGCTACCCATGGGCCATGTATCCCATTTGCTCTTCTGGGAGAATCCGCATCGGTCCCTGCTGTGGCATCTAGTCCGCGATACCAACTCGTGCCACAGAATGCTAGCTCGTTGACCGCTGTGCTTGAGGTGGAGTGCAGCCAATGCATGAACCATCGTGGAGCCAAGGAGCTCGCACTCCGCTCCAGTTGCTAAATGAGACGCGGGTGGAAAGTCCTGGTCAGCCGTCTCCTTTCGCATGTCGTAGAAACGCGGCTCAATCCTTGCCGTCTGGGATGTAAGTGAGCCACAATGACGTCTTTCGCACTCCAACAGCTAATGGATCCCTTGCTCCCCTCCCAACAGCTCGGCGCAATTTCATCATACAGTATCTGCTGGATGACGACCACGAGGCGGACGGTACCACCCATGTCCATGCCACCATTTCTCTCCTCCCGTAAACTACTGCTACACGTGCTTTGCGTTACGCACATTGTTGCAGATTGTAGCACGAGCCCGTCACGATATCACCTGCAGCACCACACCAAGCGACAGTATGCCGACTATTGGCCGCTGGAAGTCGAGTATGTTGCAGCACTAAAAGAGCTCGCTTGGGAATGTAACCCTGCTCTGACTGGCGGAACTGGGAAACAAGGACGCAGGGGCCGAGGATCAGGCTGAGCAAGCCACTGACGTCGACACGAGTCCAGCAGGGCAGACGGCTGCAATTCGACAGGACTTGGGTTACGTGGAAGACGCCGTGACGAGATGGGGCTTGCGGCGCTGACGACGACAGCGATGGATGCTGTTCAGCAGTTTTTGCCAACCTGATGTCTCACGACCATTTCCTCCATATCGGCCCTGGCCTAAGCTAAGCTGTCGATAGAATATCATACATAGCGAGCGCTGCAGGTGGGTAATGCCCCAAAGCTGCTCGTTGCCCTCGTATGCGCCTAGTATCTAGGTTCATCGGGCGTTGCCTTCTCCCAATAAATATCATACAAAGAAGCTGCCAACATTCCAAGGGGGCGTGCTGTTTGCACGACCGCAACCTTTGCAGTGCGCCGCAACGCCGCGCGAATTTTGCAACACCAAAATCGTCCATGCCATTGAATCTGGGGTATCAAATGAAGTAGCGATCGTCTGTCGAAAGAGTAGTCCTGATCCCAATGCGCCTGCTAAGTTCATGTTCAATTGCGCATCACTGGATGAGTTGGAGAGTCGTTATGCCGATCGTGCCGATCTGTTTATTCGTCGTCGTCCGGCGATGGAGCATCGCGACCATCACCCTTGTGGACCTTGCGATGTCTGCGGAGGTTGGACACCACTGAGAAATGTCGCCCGCAACCCTCGACGTCGCACGCGAATGCTGCGAATTGTCAGTCATGGTCAACAAGGTCGTTGAAATCATTTCCACTTACGCTTTTCGCCAGTGTGGCTGTACATATGTGTTTGCAGAGAACTTGGTCGGGTGAAGCGCTTGTCGCAAATTTTGCACTTGTGCTTCTTCTGCGAGCTGGAGGAGACCTTGGAGCTGAACTGGCCCATCATCGATTGTGGTGCAGGCGGAAGTTGGCCACCAATGAGAGCACTCGGTCTCGGCAGCGTCCTCGAACTAGGCATATCCACAGACTCGCTGGCAGAACTGTAGTCGCCGACTGATGCGTCGCTGACCGAGCCATGGTAATATGATGCGTATCCGCTCCCAGAAGAGACGGAAGAATGCGAAGAATGCGCGGATGCGGATGATGGAAAGCCGTAAGAATCGATAGAGCTTCTACTCGAGGCTGGATTACCGTAAACGTTGCGCGGTGTGATATCAGACTGGCTCATGGCGACCATGCCTCGGCTAGCATCTATGGCATCACTGAAGCTCTGGCGTTCTGCCTCTGAAGCATGGTTCATTCTGTCGCTGAAGTCAATAAGAGAGTTCTGGCGATGTTGCTCAGCCTCGACAGGGTCGCCGAGTGATGTAGTGGATGCGACTGACGGGTGTGATGACCGACGGTCGGCCTGGTAGCCGTACGCGTACTGCGGTGCTGCTGTGGGAGCATACGAAGTCGCGGTGACGGGCGCAGCTGTGGTAGGGTAAGATGCGCCGTAGGGACGCGGAGCACCCATGTCTTGAGACATGATCTGTAAGCCTGGGTCCAACAGGTCCGGGTCCAAAGGAAGCATACCTGCTGCAAGAGATGGGGCTGGGAGGTGGCTGCTCGAGTACGCAGATGAAACATTGGGCGAATGCGCGGCATAGTGTTGCTTTACCTCGCTGCCAACAGACGTTGCTGGCAAAGAGGTGGCATACATAGGGCCCTGATGAGCTGCCGTCCCCGACACCCAAGGATTTGTGAACTGCGGCTGCTGCTGGTACCTCATAGCATCGTAGCCCATGTTGCTGAAGGGCGCGGGGTGCTGGCGGGAGTCGACGGCCAATGCCATTGGGACTGTGCTGAAAGAAGAACAACCGCGTAGTGGTGTTGCAGTAAACCTTCGGGCCACGCGCGGAAGATCAACGCGACAGAACGAGCTCCTAAAACGTGGAGAAGATCTAATCTGGGAGGATGGGCGGGATCAGCGTGCTTAAGTCCTCTGTTCCTCGAGGCTGGGTGTATCCGAGAGACAGATGAGCAGTGACCACTTCTCGAGGTGCCGATCCCTGGGGTTGGCCGGATCCTGGTGGTGGAAGCGGTGCTGTCAGTGGATCCAGAGGGCTAGGACGCCGGTTCAGGAAGCCGTTGCTGTGGGAGGAAGGCGTTTCAGGAATCCCAGGCGCAAGGTGGAGATGCCGACGCAGGTGTAAGCGGCGGTGCTGCGTCTGCGCAAGTCGGGACGATGCTTGTTGTTGACGGTGATGTGCGGTGCGATCGACCAAGCGATGAGGCGCGTCTGCAAAGGAGGACCGGGCTGAAAGCGTTCGTGCCCAAGATAGCGTGCAACTCTGCTCTGTGAAAATAGACGAGAGCGTCAATGTTTGCGTGGATCAGTTGCAGATCTCAAGGCGGGAGCAGGAACATTGATAAGGTGTGGACAATGCAAACGGCCCTGGGGAGTCCAGAGTTCGTTGTTTCATCAGGACGATGGCGTCGGTGTCGAGGGACCCTGCGTCAACATGCAGGGAGGCTAGTCAGCCTATGGCAGGGATGCAGCCATGATGTTTCGACTCCACTTATGTCACTTGTGAGAGTCACTTTGTGGAGAGGCGCATCATGGCCTGCTGGGACATGCCTATGCAAACTGATGCACTTAGCCAGTCGCCGGCCGACATCTGCGCTCAGGGTTCAGCGCCCTCTCATCACCGCGCTAGACTTATTTCCATTCGGATTCTGATGCTGCCGGAAAATGAGCTAAGCCCTCTCGAAACGGTCCTTGCCTACAACGTCTAATATTCGACAAGAGTAGTGTCGCAAAGGCAAGGAGAATTCAAAGTTTGGTCATCGCACTAACGGCAGGTCTCGTCACTTATGCAGAACAGTTGTTTTGCAGAAATGTCTTAAACACCTATCTCACAGTACCAGAATAGCTCAGCAAAACACGGTGGTGATCTTTGCGGTCCTCACACGACGAGCCCCCGAGCAGCCACAAACCACTATAATGACCGCGCGCAATCTTACCGCGAAACCTGTCACACAAGATTTCGGTCGTGGAGGGATCTGCTCCGTTGCCTACTCCGAATATGCTGTGGGTGTTGTGGGGCCGGTAGAGCAAGTGGATAGGCGAGCAAGATGCTGGTCTGGCCGGCGGCGGACATGCAATGACCAATGACGAGAATCTCTCGCTTTCGTTACAATACCACCCGGTTTCTTCTCAACCGACTTTGCTGGGGAGGACCGAGGCCAACACGGCCTTCTGGTCCGCCTTGCGACTTTTTTTGGATGGAGAGTCTCTTCTTGCCTAGCGTGCCATCCGGTGCGGCACAAGTGAACGCAGTCACCAGAGCGTTTGCGGCGTCCGCTACTTCGAATAAGCTCGAGATCCCGGCAATCCTCTTCCGACCTCACCAATTGTATCATGCCAAGTGCCTGCTACGCTAAGCATAACAGCGTAGCGCGGAAGTCTAAACAATGATTGCGGACAGCCGGTGATCATCAGCGTTGTTGCATGCAACAAACGAGGCGGTACAGAAGGCTAAATCGAGCTGCTTTTGGCACTGGCACTTCCACTCCTAAGGCTACCCCTACGTTTGATGACTACCAGCGTGTGCTGCAAGTATCAGCAATTAGACCAAATCGTGATACCCAGTGGACCAACTCATCTTATCGCCGGACGCTACCTCGGTAGTTGTTGAACACTAGTAGGGGCTCTGGAGGCTTTGGGTAGCGACGATGGCACATTCTCATCATAGTGCATAACGGTGTGCCTTCCCTCGCGGACTGCAGTAGCATTGCGTGATCCCCTCTCCGGAGATGCACATGCAATGGAGGCTGCAGCGAACCTGCATTGTGGCGCTGTGACGAGCCGTACCAATAACACCAATTGGGGGCTCGTCAACAGCAGAGGTGGTAAGAAGGGACATTGAGATATTTTCGCAGAACGTATGTCGTCTGAACCGACTATGGACATGTCGCTCAATTGCCTGACGTGGAAGCGAGTACACGTGGCGATCTACGAATGCACAGCGATCACTGTACCTTGGCTTTGAGGGTTCCACAGTGATGGGTTTCACAGTAGTAACAATCTGGGGTTGTGGTTTTGCAGAAGGATGATCTTCGACAATGCCGACCATAAACGGCTCTGCCGGTCCCACCGTGTGACTGTGCCGACTCCTGAAGCTCAACAGTCAGCTTCCTTCACATGCTTTCGTATATACATAAGGTCCAGCGAGTGCGGTAATAAAGCACGCAGCCGAAGATAATTTGGGGAACTGCCTCGGCTCAACATGATTCAATAATAGCCTGGACGCATCAGAGTTTGGTTCTGACGCTTCCAGGCTATTATTGAATGCGCCCAAGCGTGCAAGTGTTGTGACAATGAATCTCATGCCTTAACGCGCAAGACCGTCGTCTCAACGAGATTGATTCCGGCATCAAATGTTAGGGCTCGGCGCTGGCAAAAGCACGGAATCTAGAAGTGGAGATGACAACGGAACAACTCTGGCTCGACTCTCAAGCACTGCGGGAGCCCAAACAAATCCCTCTGCACGAGTCCACGATTGATCCGCACCGTGCACGAGAAGCTCGCGTGGCAAGACAATCATAGATCAACCTCAGGCGCGGTCAACCTCCCTGGCCACCGAGTTAGGGGCGAGTTGTGAGACAACAGCGCTGGGCCGACGTCCTCAAAGCCTGCTCCCGGGACACAAGGTCCAGGAATAGTGAAAGAACGAACTACTCCCCACGTTGGTTCGTGAAGTTAACGTCATATACCACATGGTTGGTGTTGCTCAGGAATACGAGACACCTCGCCGCCATTTCGGGGCAATATCACGTCCTATCGTGGTAAGACTCGGGGGCTTCGTAAATCAAACTTGTCTTTGATAAGTTGAAAATGTAATTGTAGCACTTTAGATCGACACGATACTAGCAACGTCAGCCAAGTGCCGAAAGTGGCAACGGAGCGCTTTACAACAGCTGGCATGACTCGCAATCCTTGCTCTTGGTACCTAGCAAGGACCAGGTGGGATGTGTGCACGATAAGAATCCGCGCCAGCCGGCCTGGATTACCTGGATATCAGCGTATCCTCCATTAGGAGAACGCGTGGGTATATCAACTTGCACTCAGAATTGCTCAGGGACGATGTCCGAGTTTATCCGCAGTAAAGGTCGGCTCACGCTTTGTGCGAAACATAGAAGCCTACTCCGTTTGCAGCAAAGGACGAGACTCCAAGGCTACAGACCCATAGGGAACTCCTATCTGTAGGCCGTTGGTCAACTTCGGAACGACACATGTCTCTTTCGTGGCTTGCTCAGGGACTTCCAGGTCGGCAGGAGCTTTGCGGGAAGCCATCACTGAGGCTGTCCATACCATAAGACCCAGGCAGCAGACCATTCATGGTTCCGATCCATTGCCGGCCCACGATGCCTTGATAATTGGCGATCCTCGAATCTAGGACGTGGGATCGCGAGCGAGTCAGCTCAAGCATCGTGCAGATTGCAGGATCCCTAGCAATGAGAACTTGGAGCGCAGAACAACGTGTCATTCGTCTGACAAAGGGCTTGTTGAATAACAGAGGTCTCGCAGCCAACCAACCAGTCGACTGATGTCTTAAGATAACCTCAGGCTCTTATAAGACAGTGCCTACTTCGCTGACCGCCCAGCAGTCAACTGCATGATCGAGCGGTCAATCATGTCGACCAGACATCAGGAGAAATGACTTATAGAATCGCTATCGACCAACGAGGACTCCTTCCGCAAAGCACGCAGCTTGATCTCGATCACCAGCCGGAGTTCATTCTCACCTCGCGAGCGTCAAGAGCTCATGGAACAATTTGTTGTGCCATAGGCGCTAGTAGGAGGTAGGACAGGGCAGAGTTCAGTATGCCGTCACCAATGAGATGGTCAAAGACCCAAGGTCTCGATTGTCGTCCGATCGGAGCCGTATCCCAACAACCCGTTGCGACTGCCCTACTGTCCAAACACAGCAGGACTCACCAGCATTCGTTTCGAAGCCACACGCAAGCGCGACCCAGTGAAAGAAGCATGCGTCTCTTTCAGGACCCGAAGCGTCGTACAATCTGGATCAAAGGACGTTGAGGAGTCTCAATCACGCCTAAAGCCGCCCGCAACCTGGCCAATACACACGCCTTGAGCACCCTCCCCACTCCCACCCTACCGACTATTTTCCCCCCACGGCACGCCCGTACAATTAAACCCGACCGGCCTCACCACACTATCACACAGATACTGGCCCGGTACAGTGCCATTCACCGTATCCACCAACCCACCTACCCCCTCAATCTCCATCCCCGTACAAGGGCTCGCAGCACTACACTGCAACTCGGCCACCACACTGGACGTCGTGGTCCCCCTCCAGTCCCTCAACTTTACATCTCTGATATTAAACAAACTCGTGTCGCAATTCCCGCTCGCGGAATTGTAGCTCGTGCACTGCGTGACTGCAAAGATGCCCGAAGAATTCTTGAACGTAAAGTCCTCTAACGTGATGTTGGCCGCGTAGCCCAGGCCTCCGCCCCCGCCATTGGGAGGGTAGCCAGAGGAGACGCCCGTCCAGGTTTTTATGTACGCGCCGTACCGCATATTATTGACCCGCACATTCCGCGCAGTGAAATTTTCCACAATTTCAAACCGGTCTTTATACTGCCCTATACTGCCTATCGCAATGCCTAAACCGGTATAGAAATCGCAGTCCTCGATGAGGATATTAGTGCTGTTCGCTTTGGCCGAGATGCTATCATCGCCGTTATCGACGGTCCAGCGGCGGAAGGTGATGTTGTCGGCGTAGATTATGTCTGCTCCATCGGTGTTGAGAGAGGAGAAATCGAAGTCGACGGCGTGCGAGGTGTCGGTGGAGTTGACGTAGATGTCTTCTAGCAGGATGTTTTGGGAGTGGATGATTGTCATTGTCCACATTTGACTTTGGACGTAGCGAATGCCAGTAAAGTGACCGCTGGTGATGCCTGTGTATGTGATCTGGTGGGGGCGGCCGGGGTAGTTGTTTGTGCCGTTGATGAAGTCGTACCAGACCTGGCCATTGCCATCGAGGGTCCCATAGCCGAAGCCATTCCAGGTGATGTTCTCGCCTCCGAAAAACCAGGCTGAACTCTGGTTTTGATATCCGACGGGTAGGGAGTTGTTGAGCCAGTAAGGAATGTTCTTGTCCCAGAGCAGAGTGCCGTGATGTTCGATGTCTAGGTTCGAGAGACCGGTGGTGTTCATGACGGATTTGATGGTGTAGGTGTCATTTTTGAAGATTACTTTTCCCGGACGGAGATAGTCTGAGCCGCGACCACAGGATTCGAGGGCAGAGATGATTGCTGGAGCTGAGTCGGTGGCATTGCGTGCTGGATCGACGACACAGATCTTGCTGTAGCCGGGGCCGCTGTGAGGCCAGGCACTGCTCCATACTTGGTCTGGTCCGCTTGGAAGACTGCCGAATGGAGGCGGATGGCCAAATGCAGGTAGAAGAGGCAGCATTGCTGCTTGAAGGAGTTTAGAGACCATCTGCACAGCCAAGTCAAAGACTTGATCAACACACTGGCTCAACCACAGCCTTGGAGGCAGCTGAAGCTTTTGTACGGTCGCGCTGATTTTGGTCGGCACTTGCCCGTCGACGCAATATAGCCTGAAAGGAGGCTGCATGTTGTCATCGCAATGCACCTAAGCGGAAGGCGGTACCTGTCGATCTCCACATGGAGGCCCGCAGCATGCCGTGGTGATCTCCACAATAAAGACATGGAGAGCCTGGGAAGACTGCGGCATGTAGCCCTGGTGGTCAATCGGTTCGTGGCAAGTAGTGAAGTGGAGGATGCATACTTGGTTGTTGGAGTTGATTGTTTTTCAGAGGGGTCTGCAGTTGACGAAGCGGGGTGCGTCGGCGTTTGAAGGTGGGAAACACAGAAAAAGGCATATGTATATGTCGATCTTCCCATGCTTTGCGGTGGCCACGAACTGCTGGAAGAGTGTGCGCCAGATGCGCAGTCATATAGCCCATCCACCACCTCATTTCCGCATATCCAAAATATCCTCCAACCTCACCTCCTCCATTTCCCCAACATCCCCGGCCGCCTTCCAAAACTTACTCAAATGCCTCGTCCCACTGTCACACAACACCGTCACAATCCTGACATCCCTCCTTCCCTCCCTCCGTAATCTCATCGCAGTCACACAAGCGGCCACAGTATTGACCGCACTACTCGCTCCCACGAACAACCCCTCCCTCTCCACCAACCACCTCGCCATCTTCATCGCCTGCTCATCTGTCACCTTGACCGCATCGTCGATCAGTTCCATGCCAGCCTGGAAATTCTTGGTTAGGCGGTTGACGCCAATGCCTTCGACGATGGAGTCGACCTGGTGGCGGCGGCGTGTGCCTTCGGCTTCAGTGTGCGAGAAAATGACGCCGTATTTGATTTTGTTGTAGAGGCCGCTTCCTTGCGGGTCTGCGAGGACGATTTGAAGGTCTTTGACCAGAGGTTTGAGGTAGAGGGAAACGCCGGAGATTGTACCTCCCGTGCCAGCTCCAGCAACGAAAGCGTCTAGTCGTCCATGTGTCTGCTCATAGATCTCGGGCCCTGTTGAGGATTGATGTGCGAGGTAGTTGGCTGTGTTCTCAAATTGATCTGCGAAGAAGCCTCTGCCAGGTCGGTTAGGGTCGTCTGTATGCTCTTGAGCACGTCGACGAGCCATGTTAACGAATTGGTCTTGGTCGACTATAGAGGCGGGCTTGACTCTCTCTACTGTGGCCCCCAGCTTGAGAAGGAGGTCGGATTTTTCGGTTGCTTGGTCATTGGGCATACAGCTAATGAGAGAAGACAAATGAGATTTAGCATACCTACTCGCTTACGCTTGAAGCTTATGGACTGGTCGACGTACATGTGAGCTTTGTAGCCGCGAGCACGGCAGACAGCTGCTAGGCTGATACCTGTGGAGCCCACAGTGCCTTCATAGATCGTGTCACGTCTGCCTGGGACCAGGAAGCCCTCTTGCTCTGCATGATTGATCATAGACAATGCAACACGGTCTTTTGGCGAGTTCCCAGCACCATTGAGATACTCACACTTGGCAAGGATCTCACAGCCGGTAGCTTTGCTCAAAGATTCAAGCTTGATAAGTGGCGTATTACCTATGAGGCCGTCTACACCAACGGGCACCTCATCACCATCTTCGTGACGATCGCGCCGCTGATCGTCCGCCGCGGCGCCGTCCTCGAGACCGATGAGTGAGGATTTTCGCCTCGTGTGGTCTTCCAGTCGTACATGCTCCTGCTGCCCAGGAATGGAGGAATGGTGGAATGTGTCGATCCTGCGATACTGGCGTAGACGGCGACGGAATGAGTGCTCCAGATCGGGATAAAAGTCCTTGAAGGCAAGAGTAGCGACTATGCCTAGTAGAAAGCCTCCTGTAGAAGTAATCTTGCCCTTGTTGTCGAGAATGCGGGCCCAGAAGGAGGTGAGGAAGTCGCCGAACCAGCCCATGCTGTCCTTTGACGAGATATGGCAAGATCGCGCACCTGATGAAAGGACGAGATGGGATGCAGGTGGTCAATGATATCAAATGCGATGGAGTGGTCCAAGCTTCTTCCCCGAGCTCCGCAAGCAACTCGTCCCAAAACGGCAGGCACCTTTGTTGTACCCACTGACTGCAGGCTACCGGCGTCTTCTCTTTCCTCGTCGTCTCTGGCTCTCGCACTGTCTCCATGGACGCGCCTGCAGTCAACAAACTCTTCCGCCGCCTCGCCTCCCACCACTTCTGCCAAGCGCATCGACCCAATGCCGCTCTTTCCATCCAACCCACGCGAGCACCTTCCAACAAGCAACAATGCCGCTACCGAAGCGTGCCTTCCACATATGCTCGATCAGCGCCAGAGAAGAAGCCCAAGACGACGAATGAATCGAATTGGCAACAGCGCACCGACCACTTTCCGCTCGATAAGGCGGACGAGTACAAGCGGTACCCCACCTTGACTTCCGACCAGTTGCGCAGTAGGAAGGAACGACCCCGGAGGGTTAAGATGTTGATGAGAGACTTTATTGAAGACTCGCTTTACAATCCACATTACGGCTATTTCAGCAAAAACGTCACCATTTTCTCGCCGGGAGCGCCGTTCGATTTCAACGCTATACGAGACGAACCAGAGTTCAATAAAATGCTTGGTGATCGCTATACACAATTTGAAGACCAATTGGACAAGAAGGATGGTTACCGACGTGAGAGACAATTATGGCACACACCGACTGAATTATTCAGACCGTACTATGGAGAAGCCTTGGCACGATATATGGTCGCCAACTACAAACTCTCCCTCTACCCCTACCACGACCTTGTGATATACGAGCTAGGTGCCGGAAACGGAACACTCATGCTCAACATCCTCGACTTTATCCGGAAGCACGACGAGGAAGTCTATGCGAGAACGAAGTATAAAATCATCGAAGTCTCCTCCACCCTTGCCGGGATCCAGGAGAACCAGGTAACGAGCACAGCCGCCTCCCAAGGGCACAGAGACAAAGTCGAAATCATCAACAAATCGATCTTCGACTGGGATCAGTACGTCAGTACGCCCAATTTCTTCCTCGCCTTGGAAGTCTTTGACAATTTCGCTCACGATGTCATACGCTACGACCCATTCACCTCACAACCCCTCCAAGGATCCGTCTTGATCGACGCAGAGGGCGATTTCTTCGAGTTCTACTCCCGCACTCTGGACCCGGTTGCTGCACGTTTCCTTCGAGTCAGAGACGCCGCGTGCCAGGATCGCCAGTACCCTCACCCGCTTGGCACGAGCGGGAGTCTGTGGGAGCGCTCCAAACAGAGTCTCCGGTACCGTCTACCATTCGCACCCAACCTGACCTTACCAGAGTACATCCCCACTCGCCTAATGCAATTCTTCACCATCCTCGGGCAGAAATTCCCGGCCCACCGCCTCATCACATCCGATTTCCACAGCTTACCGCAAGCGACGCAAGGCTACAATGCCCCTGTCGTCCAGACTCGCTACGAGCGGCGAACGGTCCTCGTGCGGACACCGTTGGTGCAGCAGGGGTATTTCGATATCTTGTTCCCGACGGACTTTCGGGTCATCGAGGATATGTATCGGGTGCTGACGGGGAGATTGACGAGGGTGCTGACGCATGAGGATTTCTTTCGCAGGTGGGCGGATGTGAGGAGGACGGAGATGCTGTCGGGTGAGAATGTGTTGCTGGGGTGGTATAGGAATGCTAGTGTCATGGTGACGGTGTAGAGATCGATCTGCCCTGAAAGACAGAGACCATAGCCCAATTCATGACACTCGTCAAAGCATATATCCTGTTCCACATGCCTTGTGATTTTGCCCGGACTGATGTACTTGCCATTACTACAAGCGCTCGTCATTTCCAGGCGCACAATCAAGCAGCGCTCCTACTGTACTCTTCCGCCGCATAGCGGATCCAACACCGATTAGGAATTGTACAGCACCGGTGCCATGAGCAGCGACGGACCCAACGTCAAAGCCCAATCCACTCCAGGGCTTTCGTACATGGGCGATATAACGATAACCGTGGTCTCTTGAAAATCATTAGCCTCGTTGCGCAGTCACGGAGAGCAAGCAAATTTAACTCACCATCCTGGACTGGACGTCCTGTATATAGCATAGCACATTGCTGCCCAGCCCGGTCGCTGTTGTCTTGTCGATGGTGTGCGGAGGTATTGCGCGAAGGCCACATTCCCAAGGCTGTATCGACACACCCGGTTTCGTTTGTTTTTTTGAAAAGAGCCACAGTTGGTAGGTTGCGTGCGTCGGGTGGGTCAATCGATGGAACGCTTCAGTCCAAGGACTGTGTCTTGGCACTAGCCGATGTCCACGCATAACTTTGACGTCAACACAGAGGTCAGGCGTCCGAGAGTCTGGTTCTCACGTCTGAGATTTGCCAGGCTGTGAATCGATGCTCAAACTTCGTCCAGGCATGGTGCCACCATCAGCATCTAGCACTGTACCGCCAAAGACATCCTCACATGGTCCCGTTCGGCGCAAAGCTATTGAACGCCGGCATGTCCGCCGTCAAGAAGTAATTCCAGTCAAAGTCCGAGTTATTCAGAATATCCATATTCCAGTCCTCATTACTGATCGTCGTACTAGGCGTCGGCTGCTCGCCTCCCTTTCCCGCCAAATTCGCATTAACAACGGCGACCCCGCTGCCGCCGTCAATATGGCTCACGCCAGGCAACACCTGCCTTTTCAGATTATCTGGGTGCGGGTCCTCTGCCGCAGCATCTCGCGTCAGCGAGTGACCAAGGACGTCTGAGTCTTCATCCTTCCGCTTCTTCGAGAGGCGGATGAGAAAACGTGCAGTTTTGAGGGCTTCTTTGACAGGCACAGTCTTGAAACGTTCGACGACGTCTTCCAGTGTACGCATGGCTGTATGGATGTGCGCGAGACTTTCTCGCACGTCCATGGCCAGGAATACGCAGACGGACTGGAAAGGCACGTATCCCACATGCCACCACGGCATTTGCCTCTCTGCCATTCGTCGTGCTGCGTCGCAGCCTCTGAGACCCATGCCGACGATGCGATTTATGGTCTCGCTCGACAACGTGGGATTCGCGAGACGTATTCGCCGGTACCCGCAGAACGCTAAATTCGCCTTTGAAAGCTCAATGCCGTCGTGCTGAACTTCGTAAGATTCGAGCTGCTTCAAGAAGTCTTCCCACTGTGCAGGTGAGTTGTTGGCTTCCGGATCTAGGCAGCATGAGATGCTGTACAAGTTTATGTAGTCGAGTGTAAAGTCATTCGAGTCCCACGCGGTGGGCAGCTGAGCAGTAATACCACGCAGTGCTACTCGCGTTCGACCGTACTCAAAGCTGACCCATGTATTGAGCATCCTCGCGATCCAGAAACATCGCCTCCGGATCTCCGGAGTACCAATCTGCTCTTGGGACAAATTGGCAGGATTTAATGCGTTTGTGCTGGACTCCTCATGTAGACCAGTCGATTCGACCAGATGCATGACAGTACAGGATGCCACCCATACCGCATGCGGATGGTCTGTTACCCGCAGGTATAATACTCGCAGAAGCCAAGACTGCACATCCAGAACTGTGGCCGGCAGCATCAGACTCGAGTTCTCCAAGACCAGCTTGGCTGAGTCCACGATTCTAGGAATTATAGCACTCAAACTTCCATCTGAGAACAACGAGCCTACCGTCGCGATGCCCGCACAAAGATGGTCAGGCATCTTACACGCTTCCGGTCTCGTCCACCTCAGCGCCAACTGCTCCCACACCCACTTCTGGTCAAGGAAACCGTAGAGCGGGTGTACGTTCGCGAAGTAAGATTTGGCCAGACTGTACATCTGGTCTTGCGCCAAAAACTCGGCGATGGGCGGTACATACGGCATCGTATGCGTGCTACTGCCCAAATTCCACCCGAAAGTGAAGAGTTTCGGCCCAGAGCTAGGATCCAGCCTCATGCCCAGTAACCTCGTAAAAGCGATCCCAGAATTGGCTTCCATAGATCGCACCTTCGTTGCGTCCTCCAAATTCGAGCGATCGCCTTTCGGTGGCTGCGGTTTGGCAAATGTACTCGCAGGTGGCACTGGAGTCAAGGAAGCTGTCTGCTGCGCATTAAGCATGCAATCATGCAAAGCTTCGTTCTGCTCGACGAGCTTGCTGCGTTTGCGCGGGTGCTTCTCAAAGTAGCATTTGTACTCGAACTGCGTACACATGTTGCAGGGCATATTGCCATCGCATCGTCGCTTTCTCAGTCGGCAAGGTTCACATGCTTGCTTTGCGCGCTGGCGCTTTTGGCTTGGCGGGCTGCCATTTTCATTCACGTTCGGCTGCGACTGCTGGTTTATCGGGTGCTGCATAAGTTGAGCGCCTGGAGCAGTATGCGCGCTTCCATTCATGTTCATGGTCTGCAATCCATTGGTGGTCTCCAGCGGACCTCGCGCTGAATTTGCAAAATGGCTGCTTGACCCTCGTCACTTAATTCTCCAACATTTACAATTCTGCTCAGAATAAGCAATCCTTTTGTGATTTAAATGATGCAGGGAGATGTCAATATAGAGAATTCCAGTACTGGAGTAAGGCCTCGAAAGTTCGAGTTCAACTTCAGTCCTCAGCTAAGCCAAGAGCGTGCTCATTTCGTTTCAAGCAACATCGGGCCGTTAGCGTGAGCTTATCTCTCGGGTTCACATCCGAGACTTCTATTAGAGAAGCGCGAGAAGGTCAAGAGACCCGCCTCTGCCTCGCCATGTTAGCCGAGCCTGTAGCCGACCAATTTTGCTTGTTGAATGGCCAGCAACATCAGGACTGGACCACTGGCTTGCACAGAGGTCGCGGAGCCAATATGCATACAGGTTCTGCGGCGCGAACAGCAAACTCGATCGTAGGTCTCACCCATGGTGACAAAAGAGACTTCATCTTGCTGAGCTCTACTATATACACAAGCAGTAGCGTCCAGCACCTATAGCACAAGATTGACCACCTCATCGCCCGCTTAGACCAGGTGACTGCTCCACCACGCCCGACTCACCACATCTAAGAATCCTCAGAAGCAGCCGCACCAGTAATGATCTCGACAAGCTCTCCAGTAATCACAGCCTGTCTCGTCCTGTTGAACAGAATCTGGAACTTGTTGATCATGTCACCGGCGTTCTTGGAGGCATTGTCCATGGCATTGCGACGAGCAGACTGTTCGCAGGCGTGGCCCTCGGCAAGCGCCCAGTAGAGAGAGTTGGCCAGAGCGTACTCGCGCAGATTGCCGAGGACCTGGTCGTCGATCTCGAAAGAGGCGAAGTTGGCTGGAATAGATATTAGCATGATCTGCGAATTGAAGTAGTATGTTAGGATAAACTCACGCGACGCAGCAATTGCCTCCTCGCTGAATGCCTCCACAACGACGGGCTCATACGACTGAGCGTTGATGAACTTGTTGTACATGATCTTGATGCTGCTGTAGTCGTTCGGCAGCAACGAGATCTGGTCTGCGATAGCCTGCGCATCCGCGAAAGTCGGGACATCCTTGCCCACACCAGCAAAAGACAGAGCAACCTGCTTGCCATTGCTCCTGCCCAATTGCGCCTTGCACTTCTCTCCAATGATCACCAGCTCGTAATTGCTCGGGTCGTTCTCGTTAAAAAGTCTCCGAACCGCTCGCGACATGCCGGAGTGGATACCACCGCACAGACCCTTGTCACTCGAGCAGACGACGAGGAGAGTCTTCTTGTTCTCGCCCTCCAACGGCTTGGTCTCGGCCTCCTCGAACACGGTGTTGGAAGTCTCGCCGTACTTGCGGGATTCAGTCATGGCGCGCTGGGCGCGGGTGAGCTTCGTAGAGGCGACGATCTTCATGGTCTTGGTGATCTTCTCGATGTTGCGGATGGATTTGAGGCGGCCTTCGATTTCACGAAGCGTGGCATAGTTGGCGGTTTGGAGGGCTGGAGAGGCTGCTGCGACAGGGCTGTGGATGCATGGGACTGTTAGTGATGCTGTTTCCTCTCCTCCGGTCGCCATTGAGAGCGCGGATATGGGACGACATACCGCAAAGCCTTGGTGGTCTGGAAAACCGGGCGGGCAGCTCGAGACAGCATGATGGTGAGTTGTGCTGTCGGAGAGGAGAGACGATATGGAATGCGCGAGCGTCACTGAGGTGCAGGGCTTCCAGCGGAGGGTAGCTTTTCGGCGGCTCAAGGGCTGTCCCGTTGGTCTGAAAGAGAAAGATCACGTGCGGCGCTTTCAAGCCGCCGGCCTACTAATAATTGGCACAAATCGCTCCTTCGCCTCATTCCTTTCCCTCTCCATCGCTGTTTCCAGATCGCAACTGTTTGTTCGTCGCCTACTGTCTCTACTGCCAATATTCTTTCCATCATTCCGCCCACGTTCAGCCTCGTGTTAAGGCATTTCTACAAGTGTCAACCGCAGCCACTCTACCGCGGCGCGTGGGTTGCACGGCGACACATCTCAGCACGCGTAGCCGAGTCCTCGAAGCCCTTTCCACGTTATCATCAGCCGCATCCTCCCATCCACAAGGAGACACGTGGTCCTTGGCCCTTCATCACGAGCAGAATGTCTTCAGACGAGGACGACGTGCCTCTGAAGGGTACGTAGAGCTTGTTACCGCTGCAGAGACGGTTCATTTGCCGTGCAAGTGGCTGCTCCGGATTGTCACGGCTAAGTCCCGCTTGCACCTGAGGCGGACTTCAAATTTTGCATCCTCACTTCACCTCTCCGCTTCACGGGCTTGCTTTACCAATATCACATGCCGGAGAATACTCCTATCACAGCTCCATAAAGTCACGCTCTCTGCGTCTTTCTGTCTTAGACATTTGCATCAACTCCTTCGACAACACAACTAACTCGTGTGACCATCAGCCAAGTCAAAGGAGACGATATCGAAAAAAGACGACGCCGCCATGAGCAATGGAACGACGAACGGCCATGCCAAGCCCGGCATCAGCTTGGCTATGGGTCCAGTTGAAGAGATGGACGTAGACAAGCCCGAGACCAATGGCGCAACCACGAATGGCACCTCCGCCACCAAGCGTAGAGCCTCGTCAATGGCGAATGGCAAGAGCTACAAGGACGCGAGCGACTCAGATGACGATGTGCCACTGCAGAAAAAGCGCAAGACCAAGGCGGTAGACTCAGACTCAGATGATGCGCCGCTGGTGAGGAAGACTGCGAAGCCGATCCAGGCATCAGCTCACCAGATCGGTGAGGAGTCAGACGATGACGTCCCGCTCGGCGAGAAGCTTCAGAAGGAGAAAGAGAAGATTGAGAAGAAAGCCGAGAAGGCGGCACAGGCGATTCGTCGTGATGAGAAAAAGGAGTCGAAGAAGAAGGTCGCAAAGAAGGCAGAGAGCGACGATGAAGATGATGTGCCTCTGAAGAAGAAGGCCGCCCCGGTCAAGAAGGAGGCTAAGGCGAAGAAGGTCAAGAAGGAGGAGTCAGACGACGATGCGCCGTTGAGCAAGAAACCACCCGGGAAGAAGACTGCCAAGGTCAAGAAGGAGGAGGCAGCAAGTCCGGTCAAGAACCGTAAGAGCAAGAAGCAGACTGAAGAAGATGACGAGGCGGAAGCAGAGGAAGACGAGTACCGATGGTGGGAGGATCCAACCAAGGGTGATGGCACCATCAAGTGGAAGACGCTTGAGCACAATGGTGTCGTTTTCCCTCCAGACTACGAGCCCCTCCCAAAGAATGTCAAGATGCGGTATGATGGTGCACCTGTCGAACTGCATCCTGAAGCCGAAGAGATTGCGTACGCCTTCGGCAGCATGCTGCACTCCACCCAGAATGTCGAGAATCCGGTATTTCAAAAGAACTTCTTTACCGATTTCAAAGAGATGCTTGACAAGACTGGACATGCCAAGGACAGAGACGGCAACAGGGTCAAGATCACTTCGTTTGAGAAGTGCGACTTTAAGCCAATCTACGAGCACGTCGATGCCGAGCGTCAAGCCAAGAAGGCGCTGCCTGCCGCAGAAAAGAAGCGCCTGAAGGAAGAGAGGGATAAGGCTGAGGAGCCTTATATGTTTTGCATGTGGGATGGTCGCAAGCAGAAAGTTGGCAACTTCCGCGTTGAGCCGCCAGGCCTCTTCCGTGGCCGTGGAGCGCATCCGAAGACTGGCAAATTCAAGAAGCGAGTCTTGCCTGAGCAGATCACCATCAATATCGGCAAGGAAGCCATGGTGCCAAAGCCTCCAGATGGCCACAAGTGGAAGGAGGTCAAGCACGACCAAGAGGGTACTTGGCTTGCGATGTGGCAGGAAAACATCAACAACGCATACAAATACGTCATGTTGGCTGCCAATTCCGATATAAAGGGTCAGAGCGACTACAAGAAATTCGAGAAGGCGCGCGAGCTCAAGAAGCACATCGACAAGATCCGCAAGGACTACAACAAGGAGCTCAAGTCGGAGGTCATGGCCGAGAGGCAGAGAGCCACGGCTGTCTACCTCATCGATCAGTTTGCTCTGCGTGCTGGTAATGAGAAGGGCGAAGACGAGGCGGACACCGTCGGCTGCTGTTCCCTCAAATTCGAGCACGTCACTTTGAGGCCTCCATCGACTGTCATCTTTGACTTCCTAGGTAGGCAGGTACTGAGCACTTCGACGACACAATACTGACCACTGCAAAGGCAAGGATTCGATCCGCTTCTATGACGAAGTGCAGGTCGATCCGCAGGTATTCAAAAACCTCAAGCTCTTCAAGCGTGCGCCCAAGGGCGAGGGAGACGAGATCTTTGACCGGCTCACCACGTCGGGACTCAACAAGCATCTGTCAAACTACATGCCGGGCTTGACAGCGAAGGTGTTCCGTACCTACAATGCGTCGTGGACCATGTCAAACTTGCTCAAGGAGATGAAGGATCTTAACATGCCCATCCGTAAGTCACCCGTCATTGAAGCCTCAGCGATCGAGTAATGCTGACAGCGACATCAACAGCCGAGAAGGTCAAAGCATAGTTCGTCAATCCAAGCAGCATCCCAAACACGAGAATCCTACTGATCTTCATTGTAGCAATGACGCCAACCGCAAAGTCGCTATTCTGTGTAACCACAAGCGCACTGTCGCTGCAGGCCACGACGCTGGTATAGAGAAGATGGAGGAGCGCATTAAGGGACTTCGCTATCAACAATACCGTTTGAAGCAGCAGATGCTTGACCTCGATCCCAAGCTCAAGAAGAAAAAGGGCGAGGACTTTTTCGCACTTCCGGATGACACGGATGAGGAGTGGGTCAAGAAGCATCAGCAAGAGCTCGTTGAAGAGGCTCGCACCAAGATCCGCAAGAAGTTCGAGAAAGAGAACGAGAAGCTCGTTGCCGATGGCGAGAAGGAAATGAAGGCGAAGGAGCTCGAGGAGCGCATGGAAACCGCTAATGAGCTCGAAGCCAAGTTCAAGCGCGAGAACAAGAAGGGTGGCAAGATCGAAGCAGAGCCGAGACAGTCCATCGAGAAGATCGAAAATGCTATTGAGAAGCTCGACACGAGAATCGCCACCATGAACACGCAGAAGGAGGACAAGGACAACAACAAGGAGGTTGCGCTTGGCACGTCGAAGATCGTAAGCCAAGTTCTCTACCATCGTTTGATTACACCTTGCTGACTTCTATTGCAGAACTACATCGACCCGCGTTTGACTGTTGTCTTCAGCAAGAAGTTCAACGTGCCGATCGAGCGCTTCTTCTCCAAGACCCTGCGGGAGAAATTTGACTGGGCTATCAAGTCTGTGGATGAGGACTGGGAGTTCTAGACACTTGGGTCTGCTGACAAGGGGGTCTTCATATGCATGAACTGAGATGAGAGTTGGGGTGCATTCTTATTGCTGCGACAAGAAGCGGCTGGCATGAGGGATGAGACGAGCTACGGCCGTCGAGGCATATGGGCGAGATCTGTTGTATGCCAGATGTAGAGGCTGCTTCAATGAGACATTCAGAGTGGTTGTACTATGATCAGTGCAAAGTTTCTCGGGTGAGATGATACTCAACTCCCTCACATGTTGGTTAGGTTCACAAGACGTGAGCATTCGGTGATAGGCCTACACTACCGCTTGACCCTGCTCTGTATTTCAGCACTGTCAACAGCAGGCTGCCAGCCAAGTTCTGGGTGCAGAGATCAACCATTTTGACCTCACCGTCTCCACCCACTCTCAGCTCTGCTCGTGAGGCTTGTGACCTAATACAGCTTTGAGAAAGCCAAGAGCCGCCTCGATCCAAACACCATCCACAGATCAAGGCTGACAGATTGCTGATCTAAACATCGGCAAGTCAGTCCGTCGGCGTCATGAACAAATAGCTGAAAGAGCACTCGATCCCGTTTCTCGATTATGCAACTACCACTGCGGCTTGCAGCACGTCCAAGGCAGCCATCCGTGTCTGCGCAACTAGGATTTTGCAGCTGCCGAAAGCCTGTAAAAGGTATTGTCGATGCTGATCATGCCCAGCATATCCTGACCTACTGTCTTCGATCTGCGCAGGAAGAACGAAGAATCACACCATCATGCCTTCAAGAGGCCCGCAATCTATGCAACAAACTCTCTTCATGCCTCCCGCTCTGCAACACCGCAGCAAACCTATGATTTCGTCAAAGAAGCATAAACCGTGACCTTCTCAGTCTCCAAGCCCTTCTCACTCCCATCCGCCTTCTGCGCCGCAACTTCGACCTCGATCCTGTTCACTCCGGGTGCCAAGGAACCCTCATACACATGCGTGCGCTTCCCGCTATCGGCATGGAACTGCGTGTCTCGCTGATTAAGGCGCGTGCCGTTCAGCGTGACGAACATCTTGTATGGCCGTCCCATAGACAGCCCTTTGGATATCGTCGGAGAGATTTGCAGGAAGTAGTGGGTTGAGGGGAGGGTGAGGGTGGTGGACTGGTGCGAGAGGTGCGGGTGTGGTGGGATGGAGATGGACCATCGCTTTGGGATGCCAGAGAGATGAGGATGTGTTGACAGCGTCACGGCTGGCAGCAGGGCCTGCTCGGCGGGTGAAGTGCGTGTTGGCACTGCAGGCAGAAGGCTCGGCGCAGTGAACGTGTAGCTGTTAATGGGCGGAGGTGGCGGGAAGGGGCTGCCGCTTGGTGGGCGCATGGACGGAGGTGGCATCATGCCGCCTACACCATTTGGCAGGGATTGTGGCACAAGCGGTGCAATGGTATGAGGCGCAGGTGATTGGGATGGCATGTGCTCGGCCTTGACTGCGGTTACTGGAGACCCAGAGGGTGCCGTGCTGATATTTGGTCTTGGCTCGATCGTGCGAATAGCGCCATTGGGCTGAGAGGGTGGACGTGGAGGGTGACCGTTGACACCTGCGGCTACTGCTTGTCGTTGCCGAGCCAGCGCGTCGTTGTCGATTGAGACGCCTGGTGCGGGTGAGTTGCGGTGTTGTGACAGGTTCAGAGTCACCTTCGGCTTTGGACCGGCGAGCTTGATGCGCGTCCCTGCTGGCTCCTCGACCTTCTCTCGCGCCTCTGCTATCAAGGACTTGAAGTGTTCCTATGTAATGTCAGTGGACCTGACGTTCGGCCGAGAGAATCTAAATGAAACCTACCTCGAATTCATTTGCCAGGATGAACATGTCACTGCCGTCTTCATTATACGTTTTCGCGTTACGCCAGATGAAGCTGGCTTCCTCCTCGAAAGCATCCCAGGTCTTGTAGTCAGTGACACCAGTGACCTCCTGGCGCCCGTGGATGCCTTTGATCTTCTTTGCCATGCCTTTGAGCGAGACTGGATGCTTGATGACTTGATAGTAGTCTTCCAGTGACCGACTGGGTAGGTTGCCGAATGGCGTGTAGATTTGCAGACCCCTGTTGGTACTCGTTAGCATGTGCTGCACATTGGACGGCATGAGTATGCTCACTCTTCATCAGTATAGTTGATCAGGTACGAGATCATGTCGGCTTGAGCCTGCTGGAAGCTCTTGCCAGTAAAGTCGATATCAGTAACGCCATCGTCGTCGACACCTGGGGTCGCACTAGGCGCCACCGAAGTCTTACGATCCGACGGTGCCTCGCTCGTCTTGGATGCCACAGAGCTCCTGCCTGGCTTGACGCTCGCTTCTCGACTCGCTGTTGCATTGGTCAGCTCCGCACCATTAGCATTTTGTCCGTTTAGCAGCGCGCCATTGGTCTGCGGAATAGGCGTAGCAAAGGATGTATAGTTAGGATTCGTCGAGTACTCCGGATTGTTGATCTTCATGAAATTGAAGACCAGCTTGCGTATCCGCTCAGCATCCCCGTAGATGACGGAGGACGGGTCGTTGAAGTCCTTGGCATTCTGGACCATGCGCTTGAGGTCGCTCTCCAGCGTGGTCATGGTCGGGTAGGCATTGCGCTTGATCTTCTGCTCGATGGTGGACAGGGCCACGGGCAGCTTGATGACGGAGGAGTAGCCGGGCACGACATCGTCCGTGGGCACCTCCTGGAAGTCGCCGACGATTGATCGGCCGGTCTTGTCCACCGCCTTCTGCAGTTGGTGCAGCAGTTTCTGGCCGAGCTCTTGTACTTTGGTCTTGGGCGCGCCGCTGTGATTCGAGTTCTGCAAGGCGGAGCATCCTGTCAGCTTGCACTCGCGAGAGATGTGCGTGATGGAGATTTTGCGCGAGGTGCAGCAGGGCGGCAAGCGGGTGGTGACGGAGGTGCTGAGGTGGGTTAAGTCGATGCCGCTCCCATGCTCGTCACCAGCGTCGCAAATCCAATAATGCTGCTCTCTTCTTCCTCGACATGCACCACTCCTTCCTGCACCAACATCAATGCGCACGTGCGCAGCTGCCCGCGCAAGTCATCAAGCAATATTTTACACGACGCGCAACGGGCCAGGAGGGAAGTGCAGACACGTACCAGCAACTTCAACTTCTTCGAGGCGCTCCCCTCGGACGTCGATGGTGTTGATGATCCTGGCGCGCCTTTGCGCTTCTTAGACGCTTCCATAGCCACAACTTCGGTCCAACAGCGCTGGGAGACTCTAGTGGTGCGACACGTCCAGCAACTCGATGCGCCACGGTTTATGAGAGGCGCAATGGTGAATACCGCGATCAATCATACCAAACAATCACGCGCGAACGCGACCTCAGGTCTGGGCGGAGCTGCGGGTTTATCCGAGCTTCGGTTCACGTGACGTGTGATCAGCATTTGCGTGTTAAACACCCATCACCTATTTACACTACCGGGAGCAGTCGACAATGCTCAGGCTATGCTTGTTTACCTCGCGTTGTCACGATAGGCCCTGGTCTATACAAGGGCCAGATCGAACAGCAACGTTGCGCGTGAACCATATCAGCTAGCAGCTTGGCAAGACTACTGCGTGTCTCAACCCCCGAATGCATCATGCAGAACATCTGGTTTTGATGACTGCATTGGCTGCCGTCCATTGCGATCATATCGCTCTTCAACTCGCATGTGGAGTCTTGCCTAAGGAAGCTCATGAACTTGATGCTCGGCTTCCTTGACATCCACGCTGACCCCTTTGGACGTATCATCAAGCTCCTTGCCGCCATGATTGCCTGGAAGCTCCATTACTGGATCAGACATCAACTCTTCCGGATATTTGTCATAGCCCATATCCCCGGTCGCCTCGTATATCTGGCTGTCCAAGACCTCCCACGGTAAGACGTAGCCAGAAGGCAATTCCGGTGTGGTCTCCTGGCTCTTCTCGTCGTTAAACTCTTGCGATGCAGGATGGTCATTGTCTTGCGAACGTCTCTTTCTCCGCACTAAGCATATTGCTATACCCACAATACTTAGCACAAGCACAACAACACCTACTGCAACGCCTGCGACGGCCCCACTGGTCAGGCCACTCCCTTCGTGCACAGCGGCTGTGGCAATGACCTTTTCGGTAGGAGGCCTGATAGCAACAATGTCAGCCGAGCTGTTGGAATGGACAATTTGTGCCAGTGTGAAGTTCTGTCTCTGCCAATCGACAACCAAGTACGCTTCCTGCAGGAAGGCACGACCGAGTGTAATTTGACTTGCATTTGCCGCGACTCGCAAAGGGAACACCAGTGTTGACGAGTTATATAGAGGTATACCAGCATTCACACCAAGCGCCGCCTAGGGCAATTGGATGTTCTGCGTAGCACTGGTCGTTGAAGAGTTGGCTGCTATCGTGAAAGTTATGGTGATTCCTGGACTCTGAGAAGCATTTCGGAGATACAAGCCAGTTGCGTTGTCATATGTGAGATCAAAAGCGGCGGCACAGAGGTCGCATTCCGCCTGTGGTAGCCAAAGCTCTGTTACGGTGGAATCAATGGTCGCAACGAGAGTTTCTGTTGATAGCGCCGATGCTCCCGAATCCGATGTCTCTACTATGCTCTTGACGCTGACAGCCAGGGTCTGGTTTCTTATACCGCCCATGGGCAGAGTCAAGTTTGTTGGCTCAAACCGTGACTGGTCATATCCGCCGAAAATAAGGCTACCATAGTCTGGCGTTGGCAAATAGCTTGCACCTGCTGCATATCCAAAAGACAAGCTTGGAATTCCGTTTTGAGCTTTGAGGACGTCAAGCAAGCTCGGGATATCGTGCACTTGAGTACTGAAATTGGCGGTGGACGTCCCTTACCCAAGAGAGCCGAGCCAGTAGTCTTGTGTGGAGATGCCAGCGACCGTCTAGCCTTGGAGAGGTCGTGCTGTGCCATTGATGGATTGAATCGTGACGGTATCGAGACCGTAGAGCGCATTATCTGTGGTTCCAAACAGGTTTTGTTCTGCAGCCAAGCTGTAGATGCCAATCAGGTCCCACGTAGATGATGCATCATACTCAAACCCACGACTCGAGCCATTGCCAATTCCTCGAAGAGAACCGCAATTTTGGAAGTTTGCCAGAATCCCTTCACATCCTTCTGTGATGACTACCCAGGTTTCCGCTCCTGATGTTGAGGGCCATACCTGGAAAGATTGTGCAGGAGTGCCGACTGAGATATCAAAAGAAGAGAAGTTGCCCAGGTCGTTATCGAATGTCCAGGCTGGTGCCAGTTGCAATGGTGCCGCAGCAGAGGATGTAGTAGCCATGCGGCTTGATCAGTCATCAAAATCAATGGAAGGTATCCAAGCAAGATGATGGGATGGTCGTTAGTAACGGGCCGGGACCGCAGGTCATGCTCGAGTGCATGAAGTGTCAACCTACCTCTACAAGATGGCCTGCATATACTTCCCTCTCCCGTGCACATCATGCACGGCGTCTGTTGGCGAGAGGTCAGGCACAGCCGAACCCACAGTCCGGACGTAATGTCACAGCCCATCGGCATGCTCATCTTCTCGAAGGATCATGAAGGTGGCACAGATGAACGAGCATGCTCTAGTGGTCATTTTGTGGGTGTCACCAACAGGTAGTGGCGTTGGAGCAAAGTGCTGAATTGAGCACGGGCATTTCCCACATCCGACCAGCCTCGCGTCTCACATTCACCCCTCACACCGTTCTCATCTCTCATCTGTCATCCGAAATACAGCTCGGGCATCAAATATGCGGCAGAGAATTCAGCTCCGGCTCCTGAAGGCGACTCGAGCAAGGCCATTGTATGGACCGGCCGTAAATATAGCACCTCGGGCGCTGCGCTCCATGAACCACTGATCCACACCCTTGGAGAGCCTTCAACAGAGACTTCATGCATGGCTTATGTGATCATGCCGATGGTGATGTGCGAAGAAATCCGATGTCTCGATTGAGAAATTCAGGCTTCCGGCAATGGACTAGCAACAGCAGTGACACTGCATCTAAGGCTGCTAGGCAGTTTACGACGATTCGACGTGCGGTCGATTGAATCAGGTGCGGCTGCCTTCTTCGTGGCTTGCATGATCGCAGGGGTTGATCAAGAGCCCATGGGTTGGGTCAGAGTTCTGTTTATGGACTGCAATGTCAGGCACAGCCATGATCAACTTCTAGACTTTAGCCGGTAAGTGTTTCTTCGGATCTGTAATTCATTCACGTTGTCTTCGCGCACTCGAATTCTTCTGTCAAGATGGCTCTAACGAGCAGCTGCGTGCCTTGTGTGTTTGGAGCTGTCTCAAGCACTCTCTTAACGTATCCATACCAAGCAGTAGAGACGGTTCTGGTGGAGGTGACACCCCATATCACTGTGTATCCCAATGGGAGTCGAAAGACATCCATAGAATATGCGACCTCAACAGAGGAAATGGTATATGCTCTTGTCTCTGCTGAGCCACCAACCACGTTCACCAAAGTTGCCGACATGACATGGACTGTGGACGACGCAACGCTCACCTACCCCAACACCTATGTCCAGTATCTCGAATTCGCAGGCGCTGTGACGACGGGCGGCGAGCAATGTGCGGCCCGAACTGGTGTCACGCCAGTTGAGATGCCAGGGACAACCGACGCCGCAGCATACATATACTTGGCCAACCAGCCGTGGACGGCTTGCCAAATGAGTTGTTGGATTATATTGGCAGAATGCCAGACATCGAGGAGCAATTTCACGATATCACTTTGACCAGCTGCGCAGCCTAAACCGGCAACACATCATACACGGCAAGATCGGACCCAGCACTAGAGGGCCGGCAAGCTTCCCAAATGTCTGCGCATTTGCTATCGAGCACTTTTTCCCCATCAAGACGGTTTGAAGAAGCGTTGAGGCCTCAGATTACTGTCGCCACACCTATCCAAGCTTTGGTGAATGGCACCTGGGAGAGGAGAGGCCTAGACTCAGGCACGGGCACGGCGCCTGGGGCTGCTCCTTCTGCTGCCGCCGCAAGCTATGCCACTTCGGAGACACAGACCACCAATCCACAGAATACCCACTCGACTGCATTCTTATCGTTGACCGTTACCGGAAGGGCCATTGTGACCAGCTTGAGCGGTCCAGTCGATACTACGACCGCCTTGACACGGTATGCTAGCACCACTGCAGCGGCAGAGAAATCGCCATTCTCGTCTGTCCAGGGCGCTGTAGGAGGACCCCAGGCTCAGCAGGATCAGGCTACAAGCAGTGGTGATCAAGGACAGGAACGAAGTTCCGCAAGCCAAAAGATGACATCCACAGGAGGAAATGCTCTTGCTGCCACGGCAGGAAGCACGCCAGACATTTCGAATTTAATAGGACAGCTTGTGAGTGCCGCGGATCAAGCTCAACAAAGTATGATGGACGTCACCCAACCGGCGGTCGCTAGTGGAGGCAATCCAGGGCAAGATACGCAACAGCGAGGCGGCGCCACAAGTACAGGCATGGAGAGCAGCGCTCCGCGAGCTGTTGTCGAAATATCTGGGAATGCTTATACGGCAGCGCAACTCGAAAGCTTAGTAGTCCTGGCGGGTGCTTCAACAACAATGACGGTCGCTCAAGGTGTCTCGACAACGTTTGATGGCCAGACTGCCATCGCCGACAATGGCGGCGGGCTGCAGACTGGCACGACTTCGCTTGACTTCACTTCTGCAGCTGCAAGTTCTCTGCAGGCTGCGCAGGCTCAAGCAGAGGGCCATACGTTTACGCCTATTGCAAGCGGCAGCTCTTATATTCTGCAAGGTGTTTCGACTACCCAGAACTTCGGTCCTGGAGCTGCCACTACATTGGGGAGTCAGATGATCTCGATATCTGCTAGTAATGCAGAGGAAACTGGAGGTATGGTGGTGAACAGCCGGACGAGCTCGCCTGCTCTGCTCCAGCCCGAAGCGGTCATCACGGCGGGTGGCCGTATCTTTACCGCGGTCCAGTCCGGCTCATTCATCATTGTTGAAGATGCTTCGTCGGCATTCACGATCGCCAATGCTATAACGGCTTCTGACTTCGAGGGGCAGAGCATAAGCATAGCATCAACAGGCGGCATGATCGTTGTTGACGGGTCTTCCACGGTAAGACTAAGCACCGCGACAATCTCTGAGCCAGTGTCGACGACGACGGGTCTCGGTGATTATATCAATACTGTGCTCAACTTCGGTACGGTATCGTCGACTACTTCAGAGCTAGCTCCTGCTCCTACTGTGAGTAAGTCTGCGGCTAATGCACATCTGCGTCTGGAACTCGGTCTTCCTGCGATTGGAGCGGGAACGGCGGTGCTGTTGTCGATGTAGATTTGATGCTCGTGGTATTGGATCCTACTCTCTAGAGGCTTTTGCAAAGCAAGGTTAGAAGGCATCAGGCACATCAAACATATTGAATGCTGTCCCAAAGATCGGAACAGATGACAACTAGACGATACAATAAAACAGAAGTAGCTCAGCAGGCCAATGACGGTCTAATAGCTCCAAACCCTTCCAGACACTGCATAGACCATAGACGGCGACTTGTTGAAGACCAAGTGGCATCTCGCCTCTGAAACGCCCGCTGTAACGAGACAAAAAGTTACTCTTTGCAGCCTCGCACTGAAGCCTGAGAAAAGCAAAAGAGGTGGAATAGAAGACCTCCCCCAGGTAGGCCTGTAGAGTGTTACTGTCAGTCCATACTCACCTGAAATCCGTTCGTATGCTGCTACTCACTCGAACTACCAACCTCCCGATGATCTATTTGCCTGCGACAGCTAACAGTCGAACGCGCTGGCCAATTGCGCCATGGGGGACCTAGTGGTTGGTGCCCGGGAGGGGTTGTTTGGTTTATGTGGTGCCGAGGAGGCTGCGTGCCGAGGGGCAAAAAAATTGCTGTTTTGGAGAGAAAAGATTCAACGCAGCGGAGCCAGGACGTCCAGATGTATAGCAAAAACACTGCATGTCTCGGCAATAGCGCCACTCCGCATGTGACAAGGGCTTGTGTCTCCCCCGGATAGGATCGAACTATCAACCTCCCGATTATCTGCTTGAATTTGACTTGTAACAGTCGAACGCGCTAGCCAATTGCGCCACGGGGGACTATTTTGATACGGGCAAACGCCAAGATTTCGATTATGTTGCTGCAATTTGTTGCCGAATATGCCCCGAAGGCGAGCTACATTTGCAGCCTCTCAGAGTGCGGAATCCTTCGGTAGGTCTTGAATGTCATCTTTCTGATCTGCTACTTTGTAGTCATTGTGGAGTTCGGTCGTGATCGACAACGGAGTGAAAAAGGTGCATGTCGTGTTGTTGTAAGAGGAATGGAGAACGACCATGCCGACGACCCTAAGTATGACCACCAGACTTTGCTCTAGGAAGGCAGCCTGCAGTCGCTGGGCCAGGTTGCGCCTTCCAGCGTAGAGGCAGGCCGTATAATTCGAGCGCGATCTTGCGCTGGTGCAAGCACGATCCGACCATAGATAGAATACATAGCGCCGTACTTCCTTGCGAGGATTATATGTCAAAGTCATTGTATCACGATTATGTTAAAGAGGCTGTCTGCTTGCAGCTGCACCCTAAACCAGGTAAGAGAATGACAGAACACCGGTGGATCAACAATATTCTGTGGACACAGAGGCAAACACAACGGATTGCAACGAATATTGGATCTGTGCATTTAACAGCTAACCCAAACCCTAACCCTATAAGAAGGCCCTGCCATGTAGTGATCACTATATACGCCCAGCACGTGCAGCGCGGCTACGTAGCATCCGCAATCAGAGGTCTGTCATGGTCTTCATCACGCATTGAGCATCCCAGACGCTAGAACAATGCCATGAACTATCCAAGGCCAGCAAATCAGCCAAACATGATCTTCCAGAACGCTCATATCAACCCAGCACCGCCATGCCTCTTGTGATGATGCCTCAAATGTCTCTTGACTTCAGCAGCCCTCGGCTCTCGTCGTGCGTCCCTTTCAGCGCTTGACAACTCGGAAGGCTGAACAGCTTCCGGCAGGCTGCGTGCACTTACACCGTCAGGACCCTCCTCAACTGCGCCGTGGCTGTCAACGAAGGCTGCCCATTGGGTATGATCAGGAGAGGCTGCAGATGTGGTGGTCGTTGCTGGCGCGTCGTCGTCGTCATTCCATTCAACCAAACCGGAATTGTCAACCCAAGGCGCCCACCCCCGTCCACCCTGTGCTTCAGCTGAGCTAGTCGTAGTAGCTGTGGAGGATGGGCTGGAGGTTGACATCGACGTGACCACAGAAGCTTTGCTAGAGATTGCGAAAGTAGTCTGGGTGGCTGAGGCGCTCGACGTCTCCGCAGGAGATTGAGCGGCGGAGGATGTGGAAGCAGCAACCACCGCTGTCGAAGCCGTATTCTCAGCAGCCGACGAGTTCGCCACATCGCTCCATCCGTTGCTGCTTATTGAGTAGACCTGGAGTGCGTTGATCGACCAGTAGGCACCCGTAAACGCACTCGGATTATTCTCAACGAAGCTGTTGCAAGTGCTAGCCTGCGAAGCGCACGAGCCGCTTGACCATACAGTACCCGCCCAGTCGCCACAGAATGTCGTGTCGAAAACGATCTGCATATCCGTGAAGTTACTCGTGATATTGCAGCCGCCGTGGAATGATGCCAAGGGAGTGCCCCAGCTTGATGGACTGGGGCTTCCGCTGGTGATGTCAGATGGTATTGAGCCTCGCGGGAAGAAGTATATCGAGATCGCAGAGTCGGTCCACTCGGTAGCATAGACGCCGCCATTGTTTGAGTTGAAGCCGGCTCCGTAGGTCTGAGTGTTGGAAGTGGTGATTTGGCAGCCTGCGTTTGCAGACTGCTCAACTGCATCGACATAGCAGTTGTCCGTGACAAGGCTGCCGGAGAAGTCATTGTTGTTCGTGATTGTGCAACCTGGCCCAGTATGGAGAGTCATATCGTTTGAAGTTTGCTGATTTACACCCTCGATGATATCTACCAACCGTCAGCAAGGCCCAGCGCTTCAGAAGATACCCACCCACCAATCTCGCCGTCGTCAGGCCAATTTGGCCCTACCAGCCAAAATGCTGGCCATGTACCACATATACCGCCTGGCATGTGCTCAATGTCGACAATAAACAGACCAGTGTTGTATGATTTGTTGCTGGTAATGCGCACGCTCGGACGTCCACTCGGGGTGACATTCGTGCTATCGACCTTCATCTGCACGTTCGTGGTCGAGCTGCTAAGAAGACCAGCGCTTGAAGCAGCAGACTGGCTTTGGTACTCCACGAAGCCATCAGTAGGATCAGAGCTGGTGTAGAAGGTGAAGAGATCAAAGAAAGTGCCATCCTTCAGGTAATCGTCTTCCAGGACGTATGAGCACCAGCCGGTGGTGCTCATCAGCGCGAGGCTTGTGATGAGTGTCGAGAACTGCATTGCTAACGTTTTGAATGAGTGACTAAGGGCGAGGCCCTGAAAAGAATATTATACACAACGAGGTTGACCAGCCAGATGAATCTTGTGATGCCAGCTGAAGAGAGGCAGGGCATAAGGAATCAGGCGCATACAGACCTTTAGTACGTAGCCCATCACCAGGCCATCGAGACTATGGAGCTTGCGGTGTGGTGCAGCACGCCAACGCCAATCTGCAGGGCTGCGTGTACCCATCCACCGCCTTGACACAAACTGTGTAGCTAGCCGTGGTGGACTTGGCCTCACTAAGGCCAGGAGTATCAGCCGACCGAGGCCGACAGAGAGTCGTTCGAGTCGTTCTGCTACTGTAAACGCCTGCAGCAGCTCCCGGTACTTCGGCACCACGGAGGTCTATTCCGGATCGGACCAGAGAGTAACTAGCTGAGGCGACGATGAACGCCCTGCCACCCCCCGATGCAATAGCCAGGAGCTTCCTGCTGGCCACCCACAGGGCGAAGTCGACTATGTTCGAGCTCGAAACGGAGAAGAAAGCAAACGCCCCCAGTTTCGGCGTGATAAACCATGAGGCTAGACGCTGGAGTCATTTGCCATCTGAGAGCCAAAGCAGTTCGGAGCAGCGGCGTAGCCGAAGCCTACACGCATGCTTGGTGCATGTGCTGGTAAGATCACAAGCGTCCATCGTTTCATAGAGCGGTGTCTCGTGCATTTGAGAAAGAAAATGGGTACTTGAGAGTTGTGCTTGGTGGAAAGGATGGGACTAAGGCTGCGGTTACATCCGTTCATCATCTGAGCTTTGACCAATCGGCAGGAGCACATCGACCCCCCTTTCCACTCACTTGCCTACTTTCATGACCGGGTCGCGGGCCACCGCGACCGAGCTCACACATATGCAGTCGACCTTCGATCTGACTGCCGCGTGTAACACCGATTCAACAATTTCGCCCTATTGAAGAAGCGCTTATGTCCCGCGCTGTTACACGAACTTTTAGGTCTTTATTTGATTTCATTATAGTCATCCATTTCAGCTACGTACCAATGGACACAGGGCTGGCGCTTGTGGAGTCATCATGAGGCCACTGGCTCGCAACAAGACACCATGGCAGGCTGAATAAATTTCCACGCATGAGCACATGCTTCTTGGTCTTCCGGACAACAGCCCGTGTTGGTAGGCTGGCGCCGTTGCCGCTTGCACAGTCCACGCGTTCAGCCAGCCTTCGCCATGCAGAAAGGAACGCAAGCCTCGTGGGCGTCCGCCGCATGGTTCTGACCGAGTGAATTTGCTTCAGGGAGTCCTGCGACCGGCCTGAACGAAAATCCACCACTTGCAACAAGCTGGCGACAAAGAGCATGTTCTCTAGTGTGTTTATAGCCTTCTTTTCAATGAAGCTCGCAGTCATGCCTTCGCAGTGACAGCCCTTTGGATGTGACTCCGCCGGATGCCCAGAGCGAAGCGCTGTTGACCTGGCGTGTCTAAATGTGAGTAATGGACTGTCCAGTGACCCAGACTCATATATGCAGACAGCTCGACTCGCAGTGAAAATACTCTGAAGAGAAGGCTGTTGGGGTTGATTGGAAGAGGACGATGTTACTGCAAGCCCTACGAAGGATTTGGACGTGGAAGCTCCTGGTGCTCCCACTCAAATGTCGCTGCCTATACAGGATTTGCGCTAGAGAAGCCTGATGCAAAAGACTCCAGTCGATGCCTACCGAGAACAAACCGATCCAGATGCCGAGATATTCAAGTGCCCATGCCCACCAACGCCGAAGCTCCAAGAACCCCTCAAAGTCAATGATGGGACAGCGAAAACAACGACAACCATTCCGTCTGCTCGGTCCCCTTCGAAATCTCGTCGATCATGCTCTGAGCCATAATCTCACTGAACTCAGTGCTGTTGTCGATGATTTTTAGATAGATATTGTCGTTACACAGCACCATAGCAGCCTTGATAGGAGCATCGACCGGGCGCTCGAAGAAATCGCTATCGCCACCGGAAATATTGCCGTGCAGAGTGCTCTTCATGCGCTTGTCGCCAGCCGCCAAGACTTCGAAAAGGTCGAACTCACCACAGCCGGACGTCCAGCACGAGCAGTCCTCCTGGCCGTACTGGAGGGTTCGTGGGATGAGCGCGTTCAGGATCCAGATCGCGGGCATGTCGACGGGGTCGTATTTGCTTGCTGCCGTTTGGCCGGTCGAAGGCATCTGGAACTCGAAGAAGAACGCCTTCTCTGCGCCATCGAAGCCGTGGTAAGCAACGGTGTCGGGGCGGTAGTAGCCGCAGTCTCCGCCGTCATCACCGCATTGCTTGTCGGTGAAGATGACGACTTCGGCGCTGGAAGGCAGCGTGGTGGCCTTCAGAGTGGTTGCGATCGAGGCGCCGCCGCAGCCATCCTCGTTGGCGTAAGAGAGCGAGCTACCGAAGGTGTTGTCGAAGGTGCCAGAGCCAGCGCCGCCATAGTGGTTCAGGAAGACGAGGCCTTCTGTTGTTGACGAGGAGGAATCGTAGTAGGCAATGCGAGACCAGCCGCTGCCGTCGGAGCTTGAGCTCGAGCTCGGGGATGAGTGAGAAGCTGGTGTTGATGAGTCCGTAGACGGAGATCCGTTCGGCGAAGTGGCAGGGACGGACGTCGGGGTCGTGGATGCAGCCGGGGCTGAAGGGGTCGCTTCGCCACTCCACTCGTTGACCCAGGAAGCCAAGACTCCGTCAATCGTAGCGTACACCTCAGCGCCGACTTGCCGCTTCTCGTGAGCGCCATGCGCATGACCGTGGCCATGAGCATGGGCATGACGTCGCACATGCTCCTCGCGTTTGCTGTTTTTGGACGATGAAGAGCTAGGAGTGTATGCCGCAAATTGGTACAGTTGAAGCGGTCCGCGGAAATGCACAGAGACCTGTGGATATCCGTCAATGGCTGTCTCTCAGCAGATGCCCAGGTGATTGGCTGCTTACCTCTCGATCTAAAGGTGAGATGTTGCCAGAATATGACTGTCCAGATTGCGAGCAGCTGCCCGAGCTGGAATCCATATTCGTCACTCGCTGGAATGTACCCTCGCCGCCAACGCCAGTGTACGTGATGGCAGTGACCTTCTGACAGTACCAGTTGCCATTGTCATCCGTGCTTCCATCGCTGCACAGGTCTCGTTTGTCGGCGATCGCCGATGCGGCCCAGAGTGCCGCGGCTGTGAAGGAATACCTCATCTTTGATACGGTCGTCCAGAAGCTTGTCGCGATGTCGAGGTTGTTGCGCTGATGTTTACGGTCCCCTCGCGCGCCAAGTCGCGTAGCTCAGTAATATCGTACACCCTCCCTATTGTTGCCCTTCAATCACTATTGTCCAGCAGAATCGACTGTACAAACGCCACTTCACTTTCACATGTACCCTGCCCCCCAAAAAGGATCGACTGCAGTGAGGTTTGGAGAGGCGAACGGTAGTGAAGGACTGTGGAGGGAAGAACAAGCTTCGCGGACAAGCGAGGAATGTGAAACTGTGAAAATAATGGGCTGGCTTCTCGGTCTAGATAAGGGACGACTTCGTTCTCTCGAGTGTTACACCCGTTAGTTGCTGCAGCTTGGCTCTTCTGCGCGGCGTTTCTGATTGGTACGTGCCGCTACTGCAGGTACCCTCGCGCTCATTTCGGGGCGATGTTCGGGTTGCGCTGCAGTAGTGAATGGGAAGTTTTGAGCAGAAGCGGTTCACGGAGTGCGATTCGTGCACTGGCGCAGGCATTGGGAATTGGAAAATGCGAATTAGGTGACGCACACATTTTTCTGCGCATGAGCCGCGTAAGGTGGAATGCACCTCAGGGTTGTTGTAACCTGTGGTGGTGTGTTGATTCACTCTGCGGCTCTGGCCGTGCCGGGACAGATGTCGATCGCAACCTGGTATGTCTCATCTTGATGAAGAGCTTGTGTTGGAGACGTGTTCGAGATTGAGAGCGAGCACGAGGGTAAGGCTGTAATAAGCAGAAACTCTGTGTTTGACGAAGAAGGAAGGCACGCGCATGTTTTAAGCATAAATTCTGAGCGGTCGAGTGGCTTGATGACAGAAGTTTAAGAGGCGGTCCGCTTTTCCATCTCCACGTTTCGGGAGTCCAACCGGGGAGGAGAGGGCGTGGGGAAATGGACGGTTGTCAGCAGTCGAGAACGTGTCGATGCTGCAGGTAAGCAGAGAGCTTGATAACGTGGCTCTTGGAGAGGAATGAGTACATCAGGTAAGCTTCAATCTCACGGAGACATCGAGGGTTGTCTTGCGCATTTGATAATAGAATGTTGGATCCTCCTCTCCCTGCTTATCACGATGAAGCTAAAGTCTTAGGCCGCGGTCTAAGGCTCTGGGTGATATTGTCGAAGGATCAGGATCGTCCTGTTCATCTCCGTTCATACGAGGGATTATTGTTGTCACATGCGGTGATCTATCAGTTGTCAGAGTAAGGCCGTCATTGCAGCATGTCGTCTGCTTCAACTCATCCATCCTACCTCATGTCAGGCGGATGTCCTGCTTGCTCTATTCCCAAGTCTAGACCAGTGATCACTAAACGCCAGAATGCCGCTGGGCAATGCCAGAAAACTGCATTTATTGCCTGCTCTTCATATCATCCTCATCCTCCGTCTCTCCATCCCCTTCATCAAACACATCTCGCTGTCGCGCGTCCTCATCATCCGTGAACTCTTCAGTGAAGTCTCCTCCCCTCTCCAGATCATCTTCATAAGTCGTGTGCAACGACACGTCATCCGGATACCGCCTCAAATCATCCACCGCAGCCCGCTCGTCGGGATCATCAATATACTCTGTCCCGCCATCTGACACCCGTCGCCCAATCCTCAATGCCACCGCCTCTTCAGCTTCCAGCTGCTTGGCTCGCGCCTGCGTTCGCACATAGATGAAGTATCCTGTCGCGATGCCGGCGACCACACCGATCAGGATACTCAGGTAAGAGACTATTTTGGTCTGGAAGTCCATCTTATCGCCATTCTCAGCAATATCGCCTAGCCGGCTTCCAACAAAGATGTGAAGCAGCAGTTTCGGCGACGCAATCGCAGTCGCAATCATGAAGTTCAGCCACGTCACCGTCGGGATCGTGCTGATCGCTCCGTTACTTATGCTGTAAGGCAACGGACACAGCCTAATCATCACCAGGAGTTTCAGCCCGTCATGCTTCAGCACCAGGCTCAAAGCACTAAACTTCTTGTTCTTCTCCGTCAACTTGGTGACAAACGGCCTCAACACTGTCCTGCTAGCCAAGAAAGCTGCAGTGGACCCCACGACCGAAGCCGTACTCATGATAAACCAGCCTTTCATGCCGAACACGAAGCCTGCGATCGTGACGCAAGTCGAGTATCCGATCATGGGAGGGAAGGACACGAAGAAGGTCATGAACCAGAGTATTAACCAGCCCGCTGGCATTTCTCTCCAGCGTCGCGCAGCGGGCGCCAGCGCGTGGAAGATTCGCTCATTGTAGACCAAACCCAGGACTATGAGCACGAATAGTATGACACTCGATATGACGAGCCCAGCTCTTTGCAACGGTGTGAAGTGGAACCAGAGCTTCGATGCTTTCCGCTGCAGGCTTTCTGCACTCTGTCGCCATTTCGGCATTACGTGGTCCCGGGGTTGTGATGTCGACCTGCGATGCCACAGGGGGGAGGTAGAGTCTGATCGTCTGCTTTGCGCGGAGAGGCGTGGCTCGTCGTCGTCGTCGTCGTGGTATGCCGAGGCTAGCGCGCGAGCTGTGTCGGAGTAATTCTTGGGGCCTGCCATTGCGCGGATGCCCGGCTAGTGAATCCTTGCTACAACGGGGATGTGGACTGCAGTGCGATGTGTGGAGTATCGTTGCGACAACGCGCCAGGCGCCAGAGAGTGGTTGTTTGGTTATCGAGCGGCTATTGAAGCGTGCATGAAAGCCGACTTACCTTATCGAGGATGGCCGTTGTCGTGACACAGGCGCAACCGCCGCAACCGCATCCGCGCGTGGCGGAGCCACCTGCAACCATGGTGTCGGGAACAACAATGATCCTGACATTTGCTTTGAAACAACATGAACTAAAGGAGAGGCACAATAATGATCAACTTAGAGAACTAACTTTGAAACTGCAACAGTCTTTCGTGTTGGGAAAATGAATCCATGCGATGGAGCTTTAACGATTCATATATCATCACTCTGACGAGAGCGTTCGTGTGAAGAGTCCTCCTGTCGGATCATGGTAGTCGTCCTCGTCTTCACGAGTAATGGGGTCCGTACATGTAGACACCACGGCCGCATCATAGATCATTTGTGTGCGCGTATGAGCGAGCTGGCCTGAAGGTATGCAGTCGGCGCCTCCAGCAGAGAGTCGCAAGCAATCGCGTTACCCATCTCGGCACCAAAGAAACATGAGTATATGTACATATGTCTGGAACATACCTCCCATCCAGCGCAAACCGGACTCTGTCAATGCGGTCATTTCATGGCTTGCGTTATAACAGAGACCCCACGTTTCCCTGGCGCCAGCTTACCTAGGTACGCTGGTAGTTTCGTTTTTATCGTTTTGGTGCTCGGTTGAAAGTGGCTGGGTTCGAGGTCGGGCTTTACGTGTGACATATTTTGATCGTGTTGGTAGGTTGGACTTTGGTTGAGAAGGCTGAATATTGCACGTTTTGATCAGGAGAAGACTACTGAAGAATTCATGGGATCATTGGTTATGCGGCTCTGAGATTGGTCTGAACAGCGGTGTTGCATGAGTCGGTCTTGGCACTTGAAAACGGAAGGCGCGACGCCAAGCTTCTTCCACTTTGTCCAGTCATCGATCCGAAGTGGGAGCAAAAGTGTTTTAGAGCTTTTCGTTGCACACTTGACTGCATGAGGTACACCATTCCTATGAGCTCTTACGGAGTATACATAGTATTTAATAGTTCACAATGCGCAAGAGGTTACATAAACGGGCTCACTGAGTGCGGCTGACAACCATGCCCCCCGCAAGTTGGCGCACGGTGCTTCCTGTCTTCTGAAACACCCTGGCCAACGCCACGCTTTTATGAAGCACAAGACCATACTATCGCCAGAAAATGCATCGCTTGTATCCCACGACGACCTGCTCCAGAAGGCTTTATAGACTCCATTATCAGGTGCCTTTACACCATTGGTAGATTGATGGTGACTCCCGCCATGCAGCCTAAAATGACTCTCAAGACGACGTCTTCATCTCCACACAAGCCGAGCAAGTCCACCACTCATGCTCCATGAAGCTCCCGCAATTCCTGCAATTCCATCCCAAACCCTGCTTGCTCACCGCGGACGGCATACTCGTGTCTGGGGCCTTGGACATCGAGCGCGACCGTCCTACACCGGCCGGAGGAGGGAACATCATCTGCGGTCTCTCGGTGCCGCAAGCATCGCAGGCGAGGAATTGGACGGGGTTGATGCACGTGCAGATTTCGCAGGCCCATTCGTCGGGGTTGAAAGGTTCGGAGATGTCTATGACTGGCGATGTGATGGTGGGCGGGATTTGTGCGGTGGAGGAGGTCGGCCCTGATTTGATTGGGGTTGTGTTAGACAGCTTCGAGGTCTCCGCTTGCTCGTCGGCGTTCTTAACGAGACGAGAGAGCGGTTTGGTGTTGGCTTGAGATGACAAGGTACCGGTGATGGCGGCATTCGATCTGATTTGGGCAGGTATCGGTGGTCGGGAGCTGACAGGAGCGAGTGGTGAAACTGGTGATAGGCCTGCTGTGGAGAATTTGCTATTCCCAGCTGCAGCTGCGCTCTCTTGCATCGCCCATCTCAGCTGCTCCTCCTCACTCGGCGGTCCGCTGCTCGATTGTCCATTTGCTTGGTAGAGTCCCGTGCTGGCATCCCAGGCAAGACCGCCACCCCGAGGTGCGGCCGAATAAGTTCCTCGCAGCTTGCGTTCCTCCTCCTCTTCAATGAGCTCGTACAGCGCTTGAGCAATGGCTCTATCATTCGCGTCATCCTCTTCGGCTTTCGTCTTGAATGTGTTGTTCGCAGACTGCTCGGACAGCTTGTTGGCATCACCTCTGCCCGATGCACATCCTCTGTCAACGGTGTTGCGCCGAAGCACCTGATCGGCAATCACGTTGCGGATATCGCCACCTAGACGATGTAGCGGCGTGCCGCCAAGTCGCTGTCCTGAGCCCTTACCGAGAGTACCCTGGGCATGTCGCTTCTCCGCGCTGGCCGTCGCGAGTCTCCGCATTTCGTGTGGCGGTGGCACACCATGTCGACCGCCACCCAGCCTATGGCCCTCACTCAGAAAGCCCTCGCCAGTAAAACCTTTCCGAATGAGAATCTCCTGCTCGTCTCGGAGCTCATCCCACAGTCGGTGGAAGTTGCTGTCGTGGTCGCCCCACACATTGTGGGAGAGCTCGTGCAGCATGGTGTCGACGACTTGCTCGATTGGCAGGAACAGATCCGGGTTGTTGTGGTACCGTAGTCGTATGCAAATCTTGTATCCTCTGTTGATGTTGAGGCCTAAGAGATTGTGTTCGGCAGGCAGGAATTCGGCCAGAATGTGCACTTTCCAGCCTCGCTTGCGCATGATCGGCTTGACCATCGAGGCCACCTTGCGAAGCATCGTAAGTGCAGTGTCTCCTCGTGGCAATCCTTGTAGGTGCTCATAGCTGTTGAACAAAGCCTCCGGCTCCCTCAGCTGCGAGGCATAAGAACGGTGCACACCACTTGGACCTCCGTTAGAGGCTGGGCGATTGCGGCCAGTGTGTGACGGTACCGCCATGTTGCTCCTACGTGGCGAAAGTGAAGTCGACAGTACGAAGTTTCGTCGATCCTGCCGTGGCCACAAGACAGGCACCTGTGTCGTGTTATCACCGCGTTTCTTCTCGCCCCTCCGTCGCTATACAACGCGCTGTAGAGTAGCAATCATGCATGATGTTGAAATGATGCAGGAGGATACTGGAGCGTTAGTCGTTCAGTGGCGGCGTACGCAATGTGGCAGCCTCAGAATTAGGAGCCCAGTCATTCACAAGCAAGGTTTGGAGAGCGAAGAGCAAGTTTCAAGTAGGTAGGTCATACTCCCCAGGGGTGATGGACATTTGATATAGACCTCTGGAGCCTTCTACGGTCTAAGATCACGAATATTGTATTGGTCAATTTAGCGAAGTGCTCTGGAAGACATGTGCAATTGTACATGACATGGGTCCTTCTCGGCATCTTCGGCAGCTCTGTTTCGCTTTGCGTCTCTGTTCTAGAACTTCCTTCCTTGCAGTGTACCCGTCCTCCGCCCTCTCACCAAGCGGCGAGCGCGCATATTTGCCGTGTGATCCATGACATTCGGTAGGTCTGTCGGGCATGTCACGCCCGAGCTGTCTACTCTGCTATTCCTCTTCACGATGAGAGTTCAATTTCATCAACAACAGTGAAGCGGCATCACAGTAAAATCGCATGCGTGGCCGTTTCCTGGTGCGGGATGATGGCTAGCCTCAACTCTATCCACTGACTGAGGTGCGTGTGAAAGGCCTCGAACGCTACCAGGCTCTGCGCGGGTGTTTCGTGTGTGACAGACGTGCTTGTGATTGCGAAACACCTGGACAGCCTCCAATGCTTGCATCAGTTTGAACTCAGCACGTAGACTCGGCGACAACACTCCGCATTCCACGCCAACGCCGCATTGGAGCAACCCGCCGGGCGACCCGATGAGTGCGCGTCTGCACCACGGGCAATCGGTAGGGCGTCGCAGACCCAGCAGGTCGGCGGCCGGGCAGGGAGCATTCGAGGCGCCAAGCGGAGGAAGCTCAACGTGCCAGGCATGTCGCGAGGGCGAGGGCGCGTCTCCTTCGAAGAGGAGCGGCGGCCGCCCTCGGCCGTGCGCTCCCGGAGCATGTTGAGGCAAGAGGAGGTGCAGGCCGAGGACTACTTCTCCGCCGATGGCGGCAGCGCCGGAGACAGCTCGCCCCGGCGGCGCGCCTCGCTGTCCATCCGGATACCGCCGCCCTTGGCCAAGGCGGACATGGCCTTCACCGTGCTGCAGTACTTGCCCATGCCCGTGCTGGTGTTGTCGAGCCAGAAGACCGTGGTGCTGGCCAACGAGGCCATGGGTCGGCTCTTCGGCGTTGACCTGACGTATCAGCCGGACGACGACGACGACGCCGACCTGCTCACCAAGCTGGAAAGCCGTGATGTCAAGAGCGCGTCGGATCTGCTGTACGGGACGTCGTTGGCCCAATTGGGCGTGGACTTGCTGCAGAATGGCAATGCCGTCTTCATGGCGTGGGAGGAATTCCTCGAGACGATCGTAGACGACGCGTCCCGCGCCCAAGCCTCCGTCACCCCACTCAACATGTACCATCTTCGCGCAAAGGGCAGTGACACTACGCCCACTCCGCAACACATACGCTCGGCTTCTGCCGCATCTTCTGCCCGACTCAGTCAGATGTCTGGATCGCGAACAGAAGTGCACGATTCCATCGTAGACGTAATCTTCTCGACAGATCGCGATCCGAAAACCGGTCTGCCGAGACAGGGACGCTTGCACGACGTCAGTAGCCATGTGACGGCGCAGATGATCATCTCTGTTTGGGCCACAGAAGACGAGCAGTACTTCACGCTTACATTTACAGCTGCGCACACCGACCCAGCAACACCGTCCAGTGAGGGCGCCAAGACTACCTCGAGAACCGTTGCCAGGACCCAGACGATGAGCTCCACTGGCAAGCTCGGCTCTGCCATGAGCTCGAGCTCGAGCAGCGGCTCTGGATCTGGCCCCAGACGGCACCGCCCCGGGTCGTGCACACCCACGTCAACCTCCGGCTTGACCAGTCCCAGGGCAATCGAGTTCCCACCAAGAGGCCCGCCCATCAGAGCTCCCGTAGCGCCGACGATGTTTACCAAGACCAACAGGCTTAAGGATGCCATTCTCAACAGCATGAACATTCCCGCGTATGCCATGTGGAAGGACGAGACTTTTGGCTTGCCTAATAAGGCGGCGATCAAGCTGATATATCCGTGGATGGAGGAAGGGTCATTTGACTCGAGCGAACAGGCTCGTGACTTCCTGAGCCGGTATGTTCTTTACAAGGGCGATTTCTCATCAAAGATTCCTCTGGAGGACTTCCCGATCATGCGCTTGATGAGAGAACGTTTGCCGTTTGAAAACTATCGTGTGGGCATGTACAATGCAAAAGACAACAGTGAGATGTTGTTCGATGTCAATGGTGAAGTGCTCAGAGATGACAGAGGCGAATTCCTGGGTGGATTGGTGTTGTTCAACGATGTCACGAGTTACGCAACCACAATCTCCAGACAGCAACGGCAGAACGAGAAGCAATTCGAGAATATCACGAACATGGTCCCGCAGATAATATGGCGCACCGATGAGACGGGGTACCATGACTATTACTCGGAGCGGTGGTACAGTTATACCGGGTTTTCCCATGAGGAGAGCGAGGGTCATAACTGGATCTCTGCATTCCACCCGGAAGACATCGAGATTGCAAAACCGAAATGGGCTCACAGTCTGGCGACGGGTGCCGAGTATCGCACGGAATACAGGCTTAAGAGTGCTTTGCATGGCGGCGAATTCCGCTGGATGTTGGGCAGGGCTGTCCCGATGAGGGATGACAGTGGGCACATCGTCAAATGGTTTGGTACCTGCACCGATATTCATGACCTCGTGCTTGCGCGCGAAGAGGCTAAACAGACCCGCGCACAGTTGGAAAGGGTGATCCAATATGCTCACATAACACTGTGGGCAATAGATAAGCAACGACGACTCACAATCTTTGAAGGGCAGCCAATGTATCTGCCAAAGGATGCGGGGCCGACAGAGCTTGCACAATATAGGGAGCGGACTGGTTATATTGGCATGGATTTGTGGGACATCATGCTCGAGCAGAACAGGATCTCTGAGCGAGCGTATTATGAGAGGCCTGTCGAACAAATTTTGGCGGGCCAAGTCGAGGAGGAGACAATAGAAGTGCCGATCATAACCACGGGTCGGTGGTTCCGGACTCGACTCTTCCCTATGCTCAGACAGGATCGGACGGGCGGAGTGGAAGGCGAGTCCTTCATCGATGGCGTTGTGGGCATCAGCATGGACGTCACGGAGACAAGGCAGCAAGCTGAGGCATTGAAACAGAGAGACAGAGACAATGCAAATTTGCTGGCGCAGAGTGTGGCAGCGAAGGAGGCGAGCAAAATGAAATCACAGTTCTTAGCCAACATGTCGCATGAGATTAGGACGCCTATCGCCGGTGTCATTGGCATGTCGGAGCTTCTGCTTGATGACGATAGTGGCAAGTTGACGACTGAGCAGCGAGAGTGCGCAGAGAACATTCAGCGCAGCGCAAATGGCCTATTGACCGTCATCAATGACATTCTGGATTTCTCCAAGGTCGAATCGGGTCGTTTAGACATTGAAGAAGTGCAGTTCGACCTTTCAGTGGTCATACGCGACGTCAACAAAATGCTGTCGTTTGCTGCTGAGAGGAAGGGACTGAAGTACATCGACGACATCCAGGATCTCAAGAGTTGGAAGGTCATGGGTGACCCAGGGCGGTTGAGGCAGGTCATTACCAATCTGCTGACCAACTCGATCAAGTTCACGAGTGAGGGCAGCGTTACTATGAGGGTGAAGAAGCAGAAGGAGACGGACGATCTGCTCGAAGTGGCGTTCACCGTTGAGGACACAGGTATCGGCATTGAGGAAGAGGTGCGCCGAAAGCTCTTCAGACCGTTCAGTCAGGCAGACTCCAGCACAGCTCGACGGTTCGGCGGTACTGGGCTTGGCCTCACCATATCCAAGAATCTTGTGGAGCTCATGCATGGCAAGATCTCGCTCGAGTCGAAATTGGGTGTTGGTACGAGGGCGACGTTCTGGATTCCCTTTCATAAAGCGCCGTACCAGAGCAGCGACTCTCCACTCGTGAATTTGGGTAGTATTCCGGACCGCTTGCAGTCCGAATTCTCAATATCACGCGCGTCCTCCGAGCATTCTGGTCCGACGACTCCAACAACACCGGCCAAACCTGGCGTTACGGCTCATAGTCGTGATATTTCTAGGGGTGTGTCTGCGATCTATGGTTGCACGGGTAGCAATGATGGGATGTTGGAGCTTAGCGCAGAGGAGCGGAAGAGGTATGAACGAATTCAACTGCCATGGGCGTACCCAGTCTTTTCACTGACACTCTTTCTAAGGACAAACGTGCTTGTGGTTGAAGACAATCCGATCAATCAGCAGATTGCGCTTAAGACGATCCGGAAGCTTGGCTTCCCCGTGCAAGCCGTATGGAATGGAAAGGAAGCACTTGATTATTTGCGACAGACGCCAACTGCGGAGCATCCGCGACCGGACATAATCCTGATGGACGTGCAGATGCCGATGTAAGTCGTTCGGCGCAGATCGATGTGCTTGAGGGGTGTGCTGACCATTTGCAGAATGGACGGGTACCGTGCAACCTATACTATACGTAACGCGAAACCCTTTGCGAACAACGCAGATCTGAACGGACTGCCCATCGTGGCAATGACAGCCTCGGCCATCCAAGGTGACCGGGAAAAGTGTCAGATGGCGGGTATGGACGATTACCTGGCCAAACCAGTCAAGAAACCGAATTTGGAGAAAATGCTCATCAAATGGGCCATCGAGGGACGCAAGAAACGTGCTGAGTTGGCAAAGAATCCGGGCAAAGCGAGGCCAGGGAATAACAGGACCCCATCTTCGTTCTCGGAGTCGTCACAATCGACACAGGAACATTTGGCTTCGGAGTTGGATCGGCTGGAATACACGCATAGAGCGGCAATAGATCGATCTACAAAAGATCCTGGGGACGCGGCTTTGGACCGACAGCAGCAGGAAGAGAAGGCCATCGCGCTCAGAGACGATGTATTGATTGAATCAGGCGACGATCCGAAATACAAGACTGGGCGGAGCGGGAACGATGAAGCGCACGGTCACAACCATGCGACGACGCGCCAATCACCGCAGGGCGCTCGGGCGGGACCACAGGACCACAAACTCACAGCGGAGAATATGCAAAAGTTCGCAGCGGGCGACCGTTTGGGGTCTTTGAGGAGGGAGGTCAGTGATGATCAAGGGAGTATGATTGCCAGTGCGGGCAGCATGCCGAACCTGTTAGCGCATATGAGCGTGCAGCACAGTGGTGACCCGGCGCCTGTGGATCCCTCTCGGTTGCATGAGAGGGGGAGTGTGAGCTCGATGGTCACGCACGAGGATGTTTCTTCGATGATTCCGCCGCCAGGTGTGGGAAGTGGAGGTGCGGTTGGCATGGGGAAGACGCCGCCTCGACGACGGTGATTTGGGGTGTGCAGGGTAGTACAGATCAGGCTCTCCGTTTACAGTGCGGGATGCCGACGTCGTTTTTGGGAAAGTGGCCATGCCGCGACAAGCCGTGAGTTGGTTTGGATGTGGATACATTAGGATTTGGAAGCGCACTGCTTGGAGGGCTTTGGGCATAGCGACTTGAATGCTAGAGTTTTATGATTGTGATGACATGTAATGTTCTGCATGGTTATGGTAGAGGTGTACAGTAGTAGACTAATGCAAGGAACTTTGCTTGTGGCATGCAAGGAGTCTTGGGTTGACTTGCATCTCCTTCACCCCAGTTCCACTCAGGAAGCACATCCACACAACCATGTACGTCCACCCGCCCGACACCCTCCCCCGCCGCGCCCACGCCATCCTACAATCCCTCACCACCAAACCGCCTCGCGTCCACGCCGCTTTCCTAATCCTCACCCTCCTCCCGCTCTACATCATCTCCTACCACTACCGCCTCGCGCACCCTTACAACTCGCCCCCCAACTCATCCTCGCACACACCCAAGCAAAACTTCCTGGCCTCCTGGCTCGAAACACGACTCATCGACCCTTTCAACCCTTCCGCCATCGGGCTTTACTGCAACCAGACGTCGGTGTGGAGGGAGAATGTCGTGTTCAATTTGGAGCGTGGGACGACGAATGCGAGTTTCGTGGATGCGAGGAATGAGGTGTTGGGGTTGGTGTTTGCGGCTGTTGAGGCGGGGGCGGGGATTGTGCTGCCTAGGTTGGGGAGGGGGAAAGAGGAGGTGAGGTTTGAGGAATTGTTCGATCGGGAGTGGCTTCTGGATAGTTTGAAGGGGGCGTGTCCGCAGATGGTGGTGTATGAGGTTGAGGAAGGGAAGGGTTCGCCCCGGCCGGGTTCGGAGGGGGTGTATGTGCCTATCAGGCGGTGGGCGGGGGAAGGGCGGGAGTATGGGCGGCAGGCTGGGGAGGAGCATTTTGAGGGGTGGTTGAGGAGGCAGCAGGGTGGGGTAATGGGGGAGGGGACCGTGGTTGTGAATGTGAGGGTGGAGAGGTTTGGGGTTGATACAAGGGGTTTGCCGTTTGGGATTAGGAGGAGTTTGGGGCAGGTTTTGCGGGGGAATGATGGGGTGAGGGCGTTGGCGGGGAGGGTGATGTGGGGTTTGGGGAGGAGGTTTGGAGAGGAGGTGGGGGGTGGGGGGTTGGGGGTGCGGGGTGTCTACGGGGCGTATTTGCATGAGGAGACGGAGGGTGGACGGGTTGGTATGGTGAATGCTACCGCGCGGGCGAGGGCGCTTTGGACGCAGGCGCTGGCAAGTGGGCTGGGCGTGATATATGTCGCTTCCCCGAATGCGACGGCGGTGGAGGCTATCAAAGCTGAAGCTGCGGCGTCGCCGCTTCCCAACATTGTTTCGAAGGAGGACTTTTTGACGGGCGCAGCGCTCGAGAGCCTGGAGCGGCTCACGCCCGATCAGCAAGCGGTCGTTGACTTTGCGGTTCTGCAGAGATGTGGTGTATTTGGTGGTGCTACGAGGAGTACTTTCAGTTACGGCGTGGCTTTGGCGAGGAATCAGTGGCTCGAGGATAATGGGAGACCGATGGAGCCGTGGGATGTGATGCATAGGGATCCGAGCGTCGCGTTTGATGATGGGCTCAGTCGGTTGGTGGGAAGGGATGCGTTTGCGGAGGCGGCGGTGCCGCGGGGGATGTGGCCGTGAAGAGTTGACGGCGGGTGGCTTTGGATGATGTGGTGGTCCGGCTTTGCTGGTTGATGAGCGTTTGGGCGAAGCGATCGTGTACGGGGAATCAGGAGCTGCCGGAGCTGAGACACCATGACCGCGATCCTGTGTGTCTGTGTGTCTGTGTACCTGTGTGTCTGCCGCGTGTCCGCGGTACACGAGCAGGCGGCTGCCCGGCAGTTTCGCGAAGGCCTGGACTCAATGCGATGTTCCCAGGTACGACATCCTCAGCATCTCATCTCCGCCACGCTTGCTCAAAGGTGCCATTGTCCCATCAGACGCCTCTGTGCTCTACGTGACATATATCCTCCGTATCCGAGTCGATCATAGCAAGTTCGCCGTTGTCACGGGACAATGCACCAGCATCTATCATTCCCGCGAAACATCTGCCTCGCCAGCACTCGAGGGCCGATCGGCGAACGTCGCCGGCTCCCTCCTAACGCGGTTGACTCTCAGATCAAACACGTCCAGCCTTTGATATCCCCCAACAACGTCATGATACTGCTTTCCTTCGACGCAGTCGGCGAGATCGAGGTCTGCATACAGGATGTCCTCTCTGTCTTGCAGAAACTCAACTCTCTTCCGCTGGCCAGTCGACGCATCGATCGTATACCCAGGCAAAGCAGCACCAGTGGGATCCAAATACATCGTGGCGCCTCGTTGCGAAGCCTTCAGAGTCTCACGCACGTCTGCTACACCGTCTGATGCAATCTCAATCGCACCCTGATCCAAGAACGCTGAGTTCAGAATACCAAAGCATTTGGCCTCGAAACAATGGGCAGCTGCTCTCGTCCTGTTGGCAGCCACATTGTCGTAATTCCGTGCTGTCGTCATCTTACCCGGGCTCACCTCCCCACCACCACCACCACCACCACCACCACCACCACCACCAGCCGCAGGAGCCTGTGAGAGTGACCTAGTCGGCCACACAGCCGGCCAGCTCGAAATATGCACCTGCTCGCCTTGAGCCATAAGGGCATACTTCGCCAGTGGATTCGTGTTCTCGCCACAAATCAGATTCCCAATCCTCCCAAACGGCGTCTCTAGCACTTTCAACCCATATCCATCTCCAGGCGCCCATGTCAGTTTCTCGAAAAACGTCGCCACCAGCTTCCTATGGTGATTCAGCACCGAGCCGTCCGCTCCGATAAACAAATTCGCGTTCCACAAGGTCCCGCTGCTATATCGTGCCTTCTCCGAGATCCCCACACTGACCATTACATTTGCGGCTTTGGCTGCGGAGCGAATTTCGCCTATCTCTGCGCCGTCGGCGTGGACGGATTCTTGGACCATGCGCTTGAAGAGCTTGTGGTTCTCACTGGGTGCGCGGAGGGAGGACCAGAGGGGAAAGGCTGGGAGGAAGGTTTCTGGGAAGACGACGAGGTGGGCTTTGTTCTTGGCGGCGCGATGGATGAGATTTATACATTTGTCGGTGGTTTGCTTGGCGGAGAGGAACACCGGGGCGGCGTGGCAGGCCGCTGCGCGGAGGGTGAGAGATGCCATTGCGATTGCTCGGACTTCTGGCGCCGCCGTCAGACCGCACAAAGGTCCATGAAATCACCCATAGGCTTTAGCATGCGGCCCATGCGGAATGTCAGGATCATGTCCGCGCATGGCCGACATGGTGAGTGTACGGGGGTAGGGAGTTCCCGAGGTCCAGTCTGTACTTGCAGACAACTTTCAACACGCGACATAGGATATTCTGCTCTCTGAGGTGACATAAGGCGCTTTAAGCTGTCAGTCCGGCTCGTGGGACTCATCAGCTTCGACCATGATGGATGGCAATTCATACTTTACATGCCGTTGCACTCACTGCCTGGCTGGTCCAGCGGAGCTCCCAATGATTGCCGTCAAGGTCTTTCAGGAACTTCATGGCTCGCAACAGATAACTGACCTGACAATCGAGGTCTCCCCGTCTGCTCTCACAATAAAAAGGAGATAAGAAAAGAAAAGAAAACCAAAAAAAACCCAAGGCAAAAGGCAGACGCTGAGAGAGCTTGTGTCCTTGATACAAATTGCCTCCCTGGAGGTCCTTGGGCGAGAAGTCAATCGCACACTGCAGGCCACTGTGGTACCTCTGAGCGCGAGTTTGCGTCAAATGGCCTGAATCGATGTCCACAGGACGCTTTCAGGTCGGCTTGAGGGAGGCATAACGAACGACATGTGCATGAACTGACAGATCAGCAAGCATAAGGCCTCGTTTTCTTCCAGTAACTTGCTAGTCAGTACGTTGCCGAGATACTGGCTCAGCAAGTTACTGGCGGTGTCACCCGTAAGTTACTGATCTGACTCAGGAGATACTGAGATACTGCAGCAAAAAGTGGCGGTAGGACTTCGTCCAAGCGGCTACTGCTGTTGGTACGATCTTCACGGAGCCGAGTGGAGGCAGATATCAGGAAGTTACTGATGAGAATGATGAGGAAACGTTCTCACCAGCAACTTACTGATGGCGCCGACGAGATACCGTCAGATACCGGCCGCCAAGACCGAGTCATTTGTGTGGCAGTGACTTACTGACCAGCAAGTTACTGGAAGAAAACGAGGCCTCATGGTTCTGTCCGCGTTGTGAGCTTGCTGCAATTGTCTCGGGCGCATACCTCGGCCCTGTCGAGACAACAGCGATTGTCCGTATGGCCGGCCTAGAGCTTGTGGTCCACAAATCATGGTACCTCGCACTGTGACTACCTTAATCTTGTGTTCACGGCGTTGCATAGAAATGTCGTCGGTTCAGGGAACAGCCTTGGCATGATAAGATCGACTCCTCAGCGGTGTTGATCGAATGTTTGACTGATAGAGCCATTGAAGGAGAACCTGCTAACTTTTGTCGCTCAGGTAACCTTAATGCCAATGGGAACAATGACTTGAACGGTAATTCCGGCAACACTTTCGACAAGCGTCAGGTCGATGGTGAGTTGCCGCGGTTTGTGTGACGTTGGGAGGAGGTGACTCATGGCAACTGGCAATGGCAATGGCAACGGCAATCTGAACAATGATGGAAGTGGTAATTCCATTGGATCCCAGCTGTCGCTTGATTGAAGGGCAACGATTTGAGCACGCTGAGACAGGTTTTGGGTTGAAGATACGGTGTACAATCTTGGCTGGCCAGCAATTTCCACGGTCGAGCCCGGTCTAGACCATCACAGCCCTAGAAAGGTTTCAAAAATGCGCAGTTTGGAAGATTCAATTTGCAACTCCTATGCCGTATACGAAGAATGTCCTTGTTCAGCAGCAAGATCCTTGCCGCTGCCCACACGAGCGACAGGAGGAACTTCACCCGGGGCCTTGGCCAAACCCCTCAATATCTCAGATTCGCTTCATCCGCCCAATAACATGTTCATGACAAGTCGACTGATGATCTTGCGATCTGTGCGTACGATGTGGGATGCCTGGAGTGGGTCTGAATCATTCGCGGCGTCCCGCGCACCGTGCACCTGTGCCTCCAGGATGCGGTCGCCAAGTCTACGTAGTGGCATGTAGTACGTGGAGGATTTGCACTTATATACCGGCACCTCCACCATCTCGACTTCGTCTGCCGCCCTTCTTTATCCTCTCGATCAACGACGGCTTTTGTTGGACAAACGGCAGCTATTTCCCAGGTCTACATCTATATCCAGATCCAATACAATTTACGTCGCGACAACTCTGGACGAACCGCCCAATACTGTGAATCATGTGGCCGAAAATGCAGCAGAAGTATGCAAAATGCCCTTATCCCTAAAATCATCAACTCATATATACTCGAGCACGTCGCTGAGTTATGACTTAGCGTGATTACTTTCGTTCTACTCGCGCTCCATGCGATTGGCAGCAGGGCGGACGTTGGGACGGCAACGTTCTACCGTCCACCTTACCAGCCAACCGAATGTTATGGTGGAGACCCATCGCAGTTTCCAAATAGCAACCTATTCGCTTGCGCCAACGATGGAGTATGGGACAATGGTGCGGTAGGTCAAAACAAGTCGTGCTCGTTCTGATCGTATGCATGGTCTTACTGTCAGTCGTGTTATCTAGGCTTGCGGCCGGCAATACTTTGTCAGGTGCATTTCATCAACCCAGCATAAGATCTGCATCCCGAATCAACAAATCCAAATCAAGATCGTTGATAACTGTGGACCAGGGAACCAGGGTCATCGCGGCCCATATGGCGAGACGATTGTACTCAGTACTACGGCTATGGCGGCGATAACGCATATGGACAAGCTCGATCCTAGAAAACCTACTATCAACATCGAGTTCACGCAAGTTTGAGTCTGCAGGGTCAGAGTTAACATACTTGACCGATGTCTGCACAGGCATGCTGCGGAGACTCGGACCTGTTGGTGCTATCATTCTGTCGGCGATTGAAATGGATAGCTATTGCGTACATACCTTATGCGAGTTGTGACACAGCTGCGAAGGCCGCGACTCGTATCGCCACGAAGAATTTTCCATCCAGTGCAAGAACAATGCAGTAAATTGTGCTCCGAGGAAGTCAATAGTGGCAGCAGAGAAGACTGCACATAAGCAAATTTTGCCAACAATATTTTTTTAATTTTTTTTCGGCGTACAGTTGGCACCTAAAGCTCCTCCCCCGATCTCTCTTGCCGAACCACCTTCCACCGCGCTCAAACTCGCAACGCCAGTCAGTAAAATGGTTGAGCTGCACACGACGAACACAGCGCCCTCGTCTCAGCAATCGTCGCGGTGATCACCCGTGCTTTCCCGAGAGCCACGACGATTCCTGGGCGACGATGCCATATGCCTCCATTCTCATTTTCCCAAACGTCCTCACCGCCCCTTTCCATCGCGACCATTTTCTCAAGAGCACTATCAATCCGTCAGCCTCGTCAAGGGTTCCGCCACTTCTTCTTCAAAACTGGTTTGACCTACGCAATAATAGTCCAGAGGCTGGTTCGCGCTGCGGACCGAGTTATAATGGCAATCAGTTGCGGGTACACCTTCGACATGGCCTTTTTGACACTAGGTCGCATGTGACGTTCAGCCTTGATCGTCATGACGCACAAAACGCACAAAATGATGAAAGTTTCTGGGTGAGCAGTTGGGAAAGAAGGGGCCTCCACTCACAGTCATCTGGCGAGTCTTGTCTTCCATGCCTTTGACATTGTTGCACTTGCCGGCAGTTTTGCAGAATTGCGCCTGAGCGATAGCCAGAAACGGCAATATGGCGAGGACTCTAGTATGCATGATCTCTTGTTGGTCGAAAATATTGGCCTCGGTGCTAGGTCACACAGAGTGGATGTGATGTGGACAGTAAAGACATGTCGTGTGACTCCCTCATCCACAGCAGGTACTTATAGGCAAAAACTGCCCAGGTGCCATGTGCTTGGTCTACGACGGCCGCACCTGCCAAGATCCTTGGAAATTTATTACCTCCTTCGGTCGCGGACGCTCTAATGATGCTGGAACGGAAGTTCAGTCTACATTCAAGACGAAACGAGGCGGGCCCTTTCCTGGTGGCGGCATGTACACTATCTTCCCACGTGACTGCGGTGTCCGAGATCACCTTCGCGGCCCCTTTTTGGCCAGTAGGTTCTGCTCGCGACGAGCGGCATATGCTCGGGATAGAATGTGAAACAATGTACGGATGCGAGAAGACACTCTAGGCGTCTTACTAGCTAAGCTGAGCCGAGCTAACAGAGGGAGGCTGAGACGGTTCGAAGGACAGCCTGACCGGAATTCGGAAACATACGGACCTCGGAGCCGGTACGCCAAAAGTGAGGAAGTTGGAAGACTGGAGTCAACTACGCTCGAGCGGCCCATCTTACTACTGCAGCTGTTAAGACGCTCCAGGTGGCTGGTCGGCTTGTTTAACGATTCTTATTGTCTCGCAATCGACAATCAAGTTGTGGCTCGCTCACAAGATGTTCCATATCTTGACGATTTTGACGAGAGATCCGGTTCGAAGGGGCACCAAGCTGAATACCTGAATAATCGACGGCTATCCTGCGGTCGTCTCACGATGTATAGAATGGCGTTCGCCCCGACCAAACCGTTGCCAGTGGATTTGAAACATATTTTTGGTATTCAAAAGTCCTGAATCGTATTGCTCTAGAATGGGTGTGCTCAATGCCTTTTGCCACTAAATACCTTCAGTGTGAGACCACAGGCATCAAGTGTTACCAAAAAGTCCACCACTATTTTCGGGGCCCCGTAGCTACCTCTTGTGGGGTACGTACCCTCATCACAGGTAAGCATAGTCTATAGATATCACAGAAGCTTGTCATGCCTGCAGCCACGCGCTAGCAGTCGGCATCTTCCGAATGATGACTTCTCCAGAGACGCGTCAGAGTTGAAAGAACATCGCCTGTGCGCTCACGGGGGATCTCTGCTCAGCCTTTGCGAGCACACAGGCCGCGATAGGATAGCGGCGGCGCGCGGTCCGGGCGGGAAAGATGTGGATGAAGTGAAAGGGCAGCCTGTTCGGTGCGCAGGTAAAAATAATCAGGGTTATCTGAATGCAGCAAGGATCTCATGATGATGGAGTGTTAGTCAGGCTCAAGATTCCGCATTCTAACAATGCTACATCGCCGGGCCAGACTCGCTCCGTCTTCTCTCTGCAGGATTTTCGAGGTCAGTCGGCGATATACGAGGCGCCAAATCCAGCGATCACCAGGATCCGAGATTGGCCTGCGCTTATTACTGTGCCACGAATTAACGATTTGCAAGGCGCAGCTGGCATGGCGGTGCCACGAAGCTGGGAGAGAGGTCCGCAAAGAATTTGCGTCAAAGGATTTGGCTGGGGGTCCTGGAGTACAACTTCGGCCTTGTGACAGTACTTACAGCCTTACGGGCCGATGTACAACGACGCCGAAGATATCCAAGACCTTTTCTGCAGATCACAGGCCTGACTAGCGATCACACGATTCCCAAAATGAGAGCGGCGGATCTACGCTTTTCAGATTGAGATTTGAAGTTTGCAAGGAAGATGACTAGTGACGAATCCATCCGAGACTCCCATCACAGCGCCCCGGTACTCTAGAAGACCGGGAGGGGTGGCCTTGCAATAGAAGCCTTTTCATATAAATGACCTGCAGCCCGACCACCCAATCTCTGAGCATTGTTCAGAACTTGAAACAAGTATCGACTCAGGTAGCCTTCGAGCATGCGGCTTCTAACGGCCTTCGCCCTCTTGGCCACGTGTCTTGTCCCCGCCCGCAGCCAATTCATCGTCGGCGCCCTGGCATTATTCGAGATCGTCGTCGAGATCATAGAAGCTGCGGAAGTCGTTGCCGAGGTCTCGACAAGCGTGGAAATTGCAGTCACGGGCGATTTAGGCGGGGGCATGATCGAAGTTGGAGCTTCACAGACTGGAGCGTTTGGGGCCCTCGAAGAGGAAGGGTCGAGCGCGATTGCGAGGGTTGCCGATCAGGTGTCCGGCGAATTGGACGGGTTTAGTATTGAGCAAGAAGGGACGTCGGGTGTTACGACGCCTTTTCGGTTGCATCTTGAACCGTTGGAGATGTCTAGTGGGAGGTTGACAAATCCCATTACTGTGGAGGGTGTGTTGCGCAAACGAAATGGTCTGGTTTGTATGCTAATGAGGTGTAGGTCCTTTTACGGCTGAACTCGCGACGAATATCAGGAGAGGGCAGCCGGCGGGTTTTGAGATTACCAAGCCGGCGTTTGGTGAGGGTGTAGAGGCTTACACCAAGGGAAGGTTTGGCGCGAGGGTGAAGAGTGCGAAGGTTAATGTTTTGAGGGCCGCGAGCTGAACTCCGTCGACGGCACCACCTTACAACATCGAGCGTGCGCTTGCTACTTAACCAAACAGAAGCCCCTGTCTAATCATTTCCGCCCGCATGTCCCTCTCGAGTTTCTCACTCGCAGTTTGGCGATGGAGAAGATTCGCATTCGGTGCAGGTGGATGCCATCTTCTTGTGGAGGTCTGTAACAGGAGTGGTTGGGGAGGTTGGTGGTGGAGATGTCATTATACAGGCCGAAGTTGCTGGCTCTAGCGAGGGAGATGATGCTGGAAAGTGATCGCGAGCAAAGCAATTTCGTATCGATTCGAGAAGGATCCTGGTTTCTCTGCGAGATGACCGTGTGGCAAGGAACCTCGAGCAGATCTTCGAAGCAACAGAGCAGTGCGGTCGACACAGCGGACAGAGAGATACCATAATAATTGTTGTTGAGCAGCTTTCGAGGCCTGATGCAGACCGTGCAGGTGTAGAATAGACGCGAAAATGCCGCAGCTCTGCGTGCACCGATGGCCTTGCGGTTGTCCTGATTGGCAAGGGATGGGCGTTCGTCATTCTAGCAGTCTATAATTGTCAGTCACCCGGTAAAACCACGGAGGACGTCAATGTTCTAGCGTTCCGTAAGCTCATCTCCATCTCGTAAGTAAAGTGCCGATCGCTCAACCACACTCTCAAAATTGCCGAGCTCGGGGACCACCCACCCTCGCCTCCTCAATCTCCCCCTCACTCTGCAAAAACTCCACTTCGACCCCCCTCTCCCTCAACCCCCTCTCCACCTCCTTCGCCCTCCTCGCCAAATCACTCACATGCTCATCCCCACTCCCCTCACCCAGCTCCTCCAAAGCCCTCTCCAACCCATACAAATACTCCACGTTCCTGCCACTCGGGCCTCTACTCCGCACAATCCGCTCCGCCAACTCGCCCGGGTCCTGCGGGCCCAGAAACTGCGGGTTCTCGGGTAATCCGATGTACACCAGACAGCGGATCCGCTGCGAGATTTCGTTCGCAGTGGCTGCGGTCGTGGACGGGGAGGCGTGGACGGTGGTGTATTGCGCGGTCATGTCTTGAGGTTTTTTGGTGGGGGGAGTGAAGGGCGTGTATTGGATACTATACCCGTTTATCTCGCGGATATCGAGGTATTGCTTTACTTCTGCTACGTGGCGGGACGGTATTCGGTAGGCGGCACCCCACACGCGGGAAGGGGCGGAGGGGTGCGAGTCGGTGAGCGTTTCCCAGAGGCTGCGGGAGATGAGGGTTACGACGCGCCCTGGGCGGGAGGGAGTGCCACGGTGGTCTTGGCTGGGAGGATCATCAGCGGTGGGGACGGATTTGGGGAAGGGAGGGAGAGGGTACCTAGCCTATGTCCCCGTTCGCCACTTTTAGCTATTCTATTGCTTGCTTTGGCGCTGGCAGAAGAAGTTTTCATACCTGCCAGAAGCGGCGAACGTAGCCTTCGATATAGCCTGGGACGCGGAGGTCTTTTTCACGTAATTCTCCTTTCAGCATATATCTCTGTTAGTAGGTCAATCAGACGGACCATAATGCGGTGGCGGTTTCCATATAAGGGAGCTGTTGACAGATCAGCCGATGGACTTGATTTCTTGGTGAGGCGTGCATACCCGTAGCCGAAGAGCCATAGATCTTCAGGCTGTTCTTCTGACATCTTCAAGTCTGGTGTAGGGAAGAATCTGAGAGTGGTCGTCTTCTTGACTTCACCTCACATACGATGCTTGTCCCGGCTCCGATCTCGGCCCGGCTTGTCTCCCTCTCACCATCCTGTCCCTTCCTCCCAGCGATTTCCCATCTCTTCGATGCTCAAGATGGATGAGAGCACGATCCCAGAATCAGTAGCGTAAAGCACTTAGACAGTCACTCAAAGCGTGAGTTGATAGTCTGGTTGAACTCATCTACAGCCATACAGAATACGAAAATAGGGAGGTACCATAGCACTAACGCTCTCTCCACAGCTCATGACACCACGCTATGCAGGCTGTAACGACCGATCGTAATCCCGAAACAATGCCTGTAGGAAACATGCACTCATGATCGCTCGCTCAAACGCTCACATCAACCGGAAAGATGAAAATCCTCTTCGACCCTAGCCCCTTACGGTCCACCCCTAGGACTCTGCTCCCACTTCTTGAACGCCCTCACCGCCGCAGTGACTTTCACAAACTTCCCTTGCCGCGGATCATACGCACTTGTGACATCGAAGAGCATGCGCCCCCTCGCGCCTTTTACCTCCACTAAACCGTCCACCTTGAAAGTCCCTCGCGGTGGTTCTGCGTCTTTGGGCATGTTCCAGCCTTTGGCCAGGGTTTGCGAAAAGATGGTCATGGCGATGGGTATATCGTTGGCGATCCAAGACGAGGATGGGGAGATGAGATCCTTGGAGGGTAAAGGGACGGAGAGGCCGAAGGGGAGTTTGGAGGTGGATGGCGCCGGAGCTTGGGAGGACGAGGAGGCAGTCGTTGAAGGCGGGAGGGCTGGTGAGGAGTCAGATGTGCCATCGTGCGTCTGCGTTTTGCCGAGCGGGCGGCCTTCTTTGGCGGCCTTCTGGCGCTCCATGACGTCCACGGCTTGTCTGTAGCGTTCTTCCACAGATAACGGGTCCTTGCCTCCCCAGCCAAGCGCTTGTTTAATGCGTCGAAAGTTGATGCCGGCCAAGGCTTTGGTGCTCGCCCAGACGCCGTTGAAGACGCTTTTTGGCCATAGCGCTCTCGTGACTCGGAATTGCTGCTCCTGGCTGATTCTCTGCCGACTCCAGGCGATAAAGCCGTCGCCCAACTCCAGACCCGATCGCTCGTATTCTTGAGGTGGACCGTCGGGAAACGATATGTCGAGCCAATACTTGCCTACCTTCGGATTTTTGCCCAGTTGCCGCTGGACCATGGGATGCTGTTTCGCGCCGGTAAAGACCATGTCGATCAGCTGATGCTGAATGCGCTTATGCCTCTCCTTGTCTTTGGCCACTTTGATAAACTCCTGCCACTCCGGGTCGCTGCCTTTATAGTAGGTCCGCGGCATCTTCTTGCCCCACGTCATGGGAATGAAGGTGCTGCCCTCCATGACCATCTCGTCGTCTTCCTCTTCCTCATCCTCCTCCTCGCCGTCCTCCACTTCCTGTCCGTCACGCTCCGAGTCTTCATTGTTGTCGGCCATTTCGATCTTGACGTCGATGAAGTGGCCGAGGACGTATGAGTAGCCGTAGATGACAAGGCCATAGACGACGATCGTGCCCAGTCGCCGCCACGTGAAGAAAGGGGGTTTGCGAAATCGGACGTTTTGGACTCGTACGGTTTCGCCTTGAGGTGTGTACAGGACTTCCGGCTTGTATCGCTTCGGTAATAGACTGAAATGTCGTTGTCGCGGCCGGAATCGGAGGTTCTGGCGGTGGCGGAGGTGATGGTGGAGGGGCGAGGGCAGTCGGAGGGGCTGCTGGCGGAGGCGGAGGGCGCACGGGAGCTGATACATGTTTACGATGTTGATGATGACTCGAACCGCCGCGACTGGAGGGGATTAATATGGTATGATTACATGTAGCGACGCACGTCGAAGTGTCTACATGTGTATGTCGATGGTAAGTGACGCCTTGCCGTTCGTGGCGTACTATCTCGGATCTTCCCGCACCATCATCGCGAGCTCCAGCACAAGCAACATAACCTCGCCGCCGCCATCGCGCCGTCAATCACCCCCCCATGACACCACCATCATGAAGAACACCGTATCGGCAGCCATCGCGGCCCTTTCCTGGTCGGTGCGGCTGGCGGCGGCTGTAACCAGCAATGTCTACATCCTGGACCCCCAGCATAAATCACCCGATACACCCCCAGCTCTGTCACCCAAGGCCGCACGATTAGTATTGGCGCAGCGGGCGGGGGTGGAGGGTTATCACGAAGATGATATCCGAGACCAAGATGTAATCGACGCCATAAATACATACGGGGTGCGGACACCGATATTCGGCGAGAGAGACGAGCGGAAACACGTTATCGTGTTTGTCGACTCCACAAGAGAGGACAATGGTATGTCGAGTGGCGATCCCCCTCAATAACTACTGCTACCAATACCGTACTAATCATGTCCTTACACAGACGAGCTCTCATTCTTAAAGGACCACATCTCCTTCGCCATCTCTCCATCACCCAACATGGACGTCACCACAGGCCTCTGGACGGATCTAGCCGCCCAAGGCCGAGCCAGCGACTCCGACGTCACCTTCAAGTCCTACTCCCGAAGCAAGGGCGTCGAGAAAGTCATCGAGCATGAGCGGGCACAAGGGCACGTGATCACTGTGCACATGCTATCCGGCAAGGACGACTCAAGCGATGCGGATGCCTGGGGCACCTACACCATGCCCGGCGCCCAATCGCCTCTCAAGGACAAGCGAGCAGCGCCACAAAAGGAGAAGCCGCTGGAGCCCACCTCCTCCTACGCACCCGTGAAGGCCACCTCCGCCCCGGCCAACACGTACGCCGCATCCAACAACACCACGCCCCTCAAGGGCATCCTCCCCGCCTGCTTCTCCTCACAACAACAATGCCAGTCCAGCACCCGCAACTGCACCGGCCATGGCCAATGCAGCAAGAAATTCACCGACTCGTCATCCTCTGATAAATCCTCCTGCTGGACCTGCCAGTGCAGTGCCACCAAGCAGACGACGAGCGATGGCAAGACACAGACGACGTACTGGGGCGGTCCCGCATGCCAGAAGAAGGACGTGAGCGCGCAGTTCTGGCTCATCGCGCTGTTCACGGTCGGCTTAGTATTCTTGTTTGGATTTGCGATTGGGGAGCTCTTTGGGATGGGGAATCAAGAGTTGCCGAGCGTGATTGGAGCAGGTGTCAGTGGGCCAGTCAGGAGGTCGTAGGGTGGAGGTGGGAATGTGGTGGCGCAGGCATTTTGCAGGTGCAAGGACGATGCGAATAGTGCCAGATCTGTACGGTTCTGGAAATGGCACGGGAAATGTATAGCAATTGTACGATTCGAGTCAACAGTATCCCCCGTTCATGGGCATCGATAAGGAACAGCCATTCGCCTGCATGACATTCTCGGGAAGTAAAGTACTTATGATCTCTGATCCCTGCCACGACAACGACTTCCTACCACCGAGGCTAAGGGACAAATGGCTCCTGCGCAACTAATCAACCCAGCGCAGCTCGAACCTCTCAATAAAGAAGCCAAACATCCTACCTTATCCGAAACGAATACATGCAAGAAGGGAAAGCCCACTCATGACTGCCGGGACTGCTCTGAGCACATATTCCAAGCACTGTCCCAACTTCTTTTTCTTTCACCTACATACGCGGAGAAAGATGCTCGATCATCTGCAACACCATCAATCTCTCTGACCGTGCGGATCTTTCTCACTCGAATTGTATTGAGGCGCGCGGGCCGTGCGTACTTGTCAAGAGGTAATGATGGGAGGGGACCGCAGCCATGCACATCTCCCCGCCCACACGTCTTTTCTCTTTTTTTTTTTTCTTTCTTCATTTGAAAGTCAAAAAACCTTGCTGTGATGTGATGATGGCACGTACGAAAGGCTCGAAATCTGGCGTCGCCATCGCTTTGTTGGAGATATACGTCCACGCAGCGCGAGGTGCGGCGATGCGCATGAGTTGGATAGCTGTAGGATGCGACCGGCCATCCATCTACCTAGGTATGAGTCCGCCAACTCGTCCAGGCCCGGCAACTGATGCCCATGATTATCCCCCCGCGCACGCCAACCACTGGAGTCTAAACCCTGTCGTCCACAACGCTAATATAAGCTCTATTATTCCTCCCTAAAAAAAATCAAAAAAATCTACATCGAACCAAAAGAGGCAACCCCCACCCTCACCCTCACCCCCCAACAACCTCCACCACAAAACTCACCTCCTCCCCATACGCACTAGAAAACGCATCCCACACAAACGGCGTCTGACCCCCATTATACGCAATGACTGCCTCCCCGTCGCCGCCACCACCAAAAACCCTCACATTCCTCACAGGGAAATTCCACGACCGAAACGTGTGCGTCCCGCTCCCGCTCAGCGCCATCTGCGGACAAAACGTTGCGTCCTCGCGGAACTGCTTGTCGCCGCCCCCGTCGGCGTCGAGGCGCAGCTTCGCGCCGGAATGGCGGATGTATTGCCCCGGGGTGTCGACGGACTCGAGGGAGATGCAGCCGCTCAAGCCGAGGCCGGAAGCGACGCGCCATTTGGCGGTGTCGGGGAGTGGGGAGGAGCTGAGGGATTGGAAGAGGACGGTGGAGTGGCTGTGCGAGAGGTATTGGGATTCGTGGCCCGGGCTTGTGGCGCGGATGGTGAGGGCGCTGCCCGGGTTGAGGGGGGCGCCGGTGATGAGGGAGGCGGGTTGGTAGTTTTGCGAGAGGATGTTGGATTGGATGGAGTTTTCGGCGGAGTCCGGCGGGTAGCTGGTCGTTATTGCGCCTTCGTAGAATGTGCCCTCTGGTAGCATGAGGTTAGTAGGGGGTTTGTTTTGCGGGGGGGGAGACTCACGGGCGGAGTTACTGTTGTCGCCGCCTATGCCGAGGATGATGGCGCCTTCTTTGTGCATTGGGTTGTAGCCAGCCGGACGCGGGCCTTCGAAATATGTTGTCAGGCCGCCGGAATTGGCGTCGCCACCGCGGATGGCCCATTTGTTGCCGGAGTCGCCTTTGACGATGGCTGTGACGAAGCGAGAGGTTTGCGTGGGGTTTTGCTCGTTGGTCAATTCTGCTGGGTCGTCAGTGGTGGCTCGCGATGACGTGACGGCAGGAGATTGAAAACCAGCTTACGATCCCCGGGCCAAAGACCATTCTCGAGGTCACCCATGATCCATGGTCCAGATCCCGCTCCCTTGCCTCTGCCGGTCCCGTCTCCCGGCCCGAAATAGATGGCTTCCATGTGGCTGTCGCCGGTATCGTCGCTGCTTGTTTCGGCATTGCCGTAGTCGAAGCAGCAGGCTTCTTTGAAGTGCTGCGCATTTGACGGAATGTGAGTTGTTGTGGGTGGTGTTGTTTGGGGGTGCAATTACTTACTGTACCGTCCACGATGGCGTACATACCCTGTGGCTCATCCCCGGTGGCAAGACCGGTAGCTTGATTGTTGCGGTAGCCTGTATTAGGGGATATGAAGACACCGTATGCTTTTTCTCCGTTGAGCCTGATGGGAAGGGCTGAGTATCAGCAAGGGTCTTGATCTCTCTGTCGTACCTCGTCTGCACGCAGACGGCAACACACGCATTGACCGGTCACCGTCCACTGTCGATCGACTCATCCAACTTACGTTACAGGCGCACCGAACCCACTCGCAGGATAATCCCCACCATTCAACGGCCCCTTCCCCGGCCCCCCCGTCGCACCCCCCGACGGCGCAATACTCAAATGATTACTCCGCCCACTCTGATCATAAATCACATTAATAATGCAAGTCGTATTTACACAAAACCTATCCTGCGCCTCGGCGTCAGCAACACCTCCAGCCTTGCGTGGCGAAATCTCCGCCGTCTGCCCATCAGACTGTCGTAGGACCTGGTAGAGAGCGCTGTTGAAGGAATCGTAGAGCGCGCGTATCGTGCTGTGCGCGGCGACACAAGGGGTGTTGGCCGAGTGGTAGATGTCGCAGGGTGCGGCCGCTGCTATGGAAATTATGGTGGCGATGCTAACGGTGCAGTGGAAGAAGGAGCGTGGGGACATTTTTGGGCTACGGACGCCTTGAAAGGAAGGAAAGGAAAGGACGAAGAAGCGAATATCTTGGACGAGAGGTGTGCGGTGGTTGGTAAACAGTCTCGACTCTCTCTCTCTCTCTCTCTCTTTATGCTTACCAAACTCTTCCCTGTCTGATGCATTCATCCACGGAAGGCTGTGTGTGGTTCTACTCAGGGATCTTTCTTCACAGGGTTCCAAGCCGGAGCGCCGCTGCCATATCTCAATTTAGCGTCTGCGCACTGTCGCTACACAACATTTTCTGGCGACGTGGACCCCGATTAGTAGGCAGAGTTTGAGAGTAGCCGGCCCGGAGGCAGTGCTTCTGCCAAATGACGGCTGCCAAGCTGTCCGAGCGTATCTCAGACGACACCAGTGCCAACATTTCGCTGAGGATCGCGAGCGCGCGGTGCAGGCGTAGAGGAGTTGTTTCGAGTCCGTAGTGCTGTTAGAGCTGGTGTTGGAAAGAAAAGTCTGCTCATTTGCGTGCTGGTGCGGACCACCACATATTAATCTTGCGCCATACAGATTTTGCATCGGTAGTGATGCAAGCGGAGGTGTTCGCGACGTGTGTAGCGATGAACGCTCAAAGTCAGGTTCCAGACTGCCGATACCTGGCATGCCTAGAAAGTCAATGGTCCACTAGTGCTCCGCAATGTGGACTTTCATCTTCTTGTCTTCATCCGCCGTCAGCTTTGATGTTTGATACAGCTGGCTGCAACATGCGGCGATTGCTTGGTGGTGCATCAGCCGCTGCGACACGCAGCTGGTGGCACAGCGTGGTCCACGTGTGAAGGTGCTTGCATCAGCCATACCCACGGGCAAACAAAACAGCCCCTTTCATTGTAGAGTATTCGCGCGCCATCTGTGTGCGCGTCCGACACCACAACGCCGTCGCTCAAATCATGCCGACACATTTCGCATTACCTTTCACCTAATATTCCAGCCACTTGCAAGCATAGGTCCAAGATGGTCAGATGCTCATCACTGCCATCGACTAGCCTCTTGTCTGTTTCGGAAAAGACGGTGACGATTTTGGCTTTCTGCCAATCCGTCGACGCCTCGTCTTGGAGGACGATCTGATCATACAGCTGCGTCACGAACTGTGTGGCCGACCAGCCTTCCGCCACCAGATCCTCCACGGCTTTCGACACCCGCGTGAAGACTGTGCCTTTGCTGCTTGGTTGCATGGCGCTGACTAAGCCTTCGACTGTCGCGCGTGGGATCACACCCGCGATCTCCTCGATGCTGCGGACCGTGACGGGCTTGCCGTCTGCTGCGTCGACGTCCATAGCATCCTCGTCCTCGTCATCCTCGATCTTGGCACGTTTGCGCTTCTTCTCGGGCAGGTTCGCTTGCACCGCGCCCACCAGGCGCGCTGCTGACTGCAAGAAGGTTATGGCTTTGCGCAGGTCGCCTTCGCTGCACCGGAGCAGCGTATCCACGACGCCATCTTCCAGCTTCACGTTCTCCAACTTGGCAATGTCCTCCAGGCGCTTGCCGGCGTTTGCCTCATCCAAGCTCTTGAAGCGGAATTTACTGCAGCGACTGGCCAGCGGATCGATGATTCTCGTAACGTAGTTGCAAATCAAGCAGAAGCGCGTGATCTTGCTGTAGGTCTCCATGGTGCGGCGCAAGGCCGACTGGGCGTCTTGGGTCATGCTGTCGGCCTCGTCCAGCACGATGATCTTGTACGGCGGACACGGGTACTTCTTGCGGTACTCCTCTCCTGCGGGGCCGGCGGGGGGGTTGGAAAGCTGCATGCGGGCGAAGTTCTTGACCTTTTCGCGCACGATGCTGATGCCGCGCTCGTCGGAGGCATTGAGCTCCAGCACTCGCGACTTGATCAGATCGGGGCCGTACAGCTGTTTGGCGAGGGCCAAGACGGTGGAGGTTTTGCCGGTGCCGGGGGGGCCGTAGAAGAGCATGTGGGGGAGGTTGGTCGACTGGAGGGTTCGGCGGAGGACGGTGACGGTGTGGTCTTGCGCGGCGACGTCGTCGAGGGACTTGGGCCGGCTGAGCAGCACATGTCAGCTCTGCACAAGACACAAGGGATGCGCGCTGGACGTACTACTTCTCGACCCACGGCTGTAGTCGGTCGTCTTTGGTGGGCGCCGTGTTCTTCGATGAGCTGGCAGACGCCGCCGCCGCCGCCGCCGCCGCTGCTTGGCGGGCGCGAATATCGAAGAAGTTGGCCATGAAGAGCGTATAGTTATTGATTGACGGATTGATGATGGCTTGGACGAGGTGCACGCCATGACAGACGTGTCACGGACGCGTTATTTTCGTGCTGCGGGACGACGCGAGCCGCACCCGCCCCACCATACCTTACCCCTCCGGCACGACTTCCTCTGTCTTGCACAGCAGAGCTCTTGCCGTTTTCAGACTCGAGTCGCAGTGCAGGAGCTGAGAGTCGTGTCATCACGGAGGCGAAGGAGAGGTGTAGTGTGTCGTGGACTTGACCGAATTGTGTGAGAGCAGTCATTCCATCAATCAATCAACCAGTTGACTTGTTGATAATCGTTGACTGCTTAATGACACTATTCCGTGCTCGAAATCACTGTTGACGGCTTAAGTTGGCCGTTAACTGCTTTAATCATTGAAAGCGTGACAATCCGAAAGTCACCATGAACGAGTCAACTAGTTGACCAATTGGTTGACTGCTGGAACCACTGGGTTTAAGCCAGAGAAGGCAGGAGAGTCTGCGCTGCAGAGGCTCGCCATGACTTGATCACGCTCCATGCATGTGACGATTGCGCGGGGGAAATAGTCGCGCTGTGATCAACTGCACGTCGTCGAGGCCAGGCAATACCCTTCACTTTACTCCCCATACAACACCTCATACCCCCACTCCGCCTCCGGCACATCCCTCAACCTAACACTAGTCGGATGCCTCTTCCTCGCCGCCAAAACCCTCCTCACATACAATTCCCCCACCCTGACCGCCTCCGGTCTCGCCTCCCCCTCCCTGACACAAGACTCCAGCGCCGCCACCTCCGCGCCCGGATCCGGCGTCAAGAAAAACGGAATCGAGTACCGCCTCTCCCCCGTCACATTCCTCACCCTATGCACAGTAGCCGGGAACACGCCGTTCGTCTGCTTCTCGAGATACTGCCCGACATTACACACGAACGTGCCTGGCTTCGGCGGCGCAGCGATCCAGACGCCGTTGGCGTTCAGCACTTCGAGGCCGGGCACGGTGTCTTGTAGGACGAGGGTGATCCAGCTGAAATCTGCGTGGGCGCCGAGGCCGGTGGTGTGGGAGGGGTTGGTGGGGAGGGGCGGGTAGTGCAGGGCTCGGAGGCCCCAGATTGGGAAGGTGAAGATGTTGTCGAAGGCTGATTCTTCGAGGTCGAATGCTAATGCGAAGAGCCGCACGAGTTTCACGGCGAGAGGGTAGATGGCGGCGTAGTAGGCGTACATTGCTTCCCGGAACCAGGGGGTTTGGGAGGGCCAGATGTTTTGCGGGTTTTTGATGCGAGCGGGTGGAGCGTGGCCTGTTTTGCTGCGGTAGTCTTGCTCAGGCTCGAGGACGCAGTCGCCGATCGTGAAGGCTTCTTTGAGGTCGCCGGGGGTTCGTGGGTCGAGTTTTGTTTCGAGCATGGGTTCGTAGCCGCGTATCGCTGGGTTTTTATGCAGGTGGGCGGTCATTTTGGTGGAGAGCGGGAGGTCGAAGAAGCGTTTGAGGGTGGCGAAGATGGTTTTTGGGGTGGTGGGAGAGACCTGGATGTTGCTGTTAGATTGGTGTGGCTTAATGGGGTTGGGACGATGGAGCGCGCACGCCATGGTTCGTGATGTAGAAGAAACCGGCTGTGGAGCAGGCTTCGTAGAGCTCACGGGCGATGGCTTTGCGGTCGTCGAGATCCGGGGAGTCGATGTTTACAAGGTCGATGATTGGGATGCTGGTGAAGTTGCCTTGACGGCTTGGGCTTGCTGCGACTTTTCGGTAGGTTGGTGTTGAGCCAGAGTGGTAATATACGACCTACTATCGTCAAAAACTGTCTCGGAAGCTGACTTTGCAGGCTCACATCTTCTTTCTCGTCAATCAATGTGGCTGTAGAGGTGCGAGACATGATGCACCGTTTGCTTTCGCACTATAGCAACATCGTGGTAAGTAGTATTCACATGTATTGATGACTTTGAATCGATAGGCCGAGTATATGCAGTAGGCCTATCATCGTTGAGCATGGCCTGGTCGATCATTGCAACAACAGTCGGCAATAATGCTTATCAGCCGGCGTAGCATAGATGCAAGATTGTGCATGGCACAGGCGCGCAAGATAGTGATAAACACACATGCTGTACCGCAAGGGCCGACATCCATGCCAATACTGATACTCGGCATCAAGGCTGGTCCTGTTGGCATCTAAGCATGTCGTTCTTTCGAAATGCATTCAAGTCGTCCTACGGGGAGGAAAGACCGGCATTCTTCTGGTGAGCATGCGCGAAGATGCGACTCGAACTAGACCTGACAACTTTCCCACAGGTGGTACCCCAAGGGCACGTCTACGAAGGAGAAGAAGTTGCTCACCAAGATCGACTTCTTCATCCTAACATACTGCTGCTTCGGATACTTTGCGAAATGGCTCGATCGTATGGACCATGTGTGCACCTCAAGCATTGATCCCACGCGGCTAACTTGTCCTCCAGAAGCAAACCTGAGCAACGCGTACGTCAGCGGCATGAAGGAAGACCTGTCCATGTACGGGAATGAGTACACTCTCGCCAACACTCTGCTGAACATCGGCTCGATCATCGGCGGCATCCCGAGCAATCTGTTGATCACGTGGCTTCCACCCAGGTACACGAGGGATGAATTGGCAAAACCAGAAATGGCGATTGACGGATCAGCAGATACGTTCTCCCGGCCTGCGAAATCGCATGGGGATTGATCACGATTGGCACCTTCAAGGTCACCTCGGCAAAGCAGCTTTACGTCTTGAGATTCTTCCTTGGCCTTCTCGAAGGTACGTCTTTCGTCGGCATACAATATGTGCTGGGAAGCTGGTGCGTTGACGACCACAATCAGGACCAAGGGTGTAGTCATCGCTGACGGAGTGATCGCAGGTACAAACGGACAGAGCTCGGCAAGCGCACCGCCATCTTCACCACCTCCTCGTATGTCGGCACGGCATTTGGTGCATATATTTTCTCGGGCGTTTGGGCTGGGATGAATGGGTATCGCGGATGCCCGGCATGGCGGTGGGCGTTTGTTGTCGATGGCATCATTACTAGTATGCCTCTCTGCCTAGCTTCAGACATCTCGCTGACAGAATGAAGTCGTCATTGGCGTATACGGTCTCGTTGTGTTTCCAGACACGCCGGAGAAGACAACAGCCTTTTATCTCTCTGCCGAGGAACGACAGCGATGTGTTGAAAGGCTCGTAGAGGATGATCGTCAACCTGTCGGCACTTTCTCGTGGGACATTTTCACCAGTGTGTTGACGAGCTGGCAGTTCTACGTGCTGTCCATCCTGTGGGTGTATGTGACTCTGCAGGTCTGCCAGGGTAGAATCCATGAAGTGCTGATCTTTGCGCAGATTCTGGGAGACAACCGTGGGCAAAGTCGGCAACACAGCGTTCCAACTGTTCCTGAAATACGATACCAAGCATCAATGGTACCATAATCATCAAACAATATCAAGAAGCCGCAAGCTAACGACTCGCAGGTCCCTGTACGACATCAACAACATCCCCACCGCCATCAACGGTCCGCCTCCCTGCAAACCTCCCCAGAAGGCAACGCTAACAACGGAAAAGGCTTCAACATCGTCATGATAATGCTCGTCAACATTTACGCCGACGCCACAGGCCGTCGAGCAACAGCAGCCCTCTCCAACCTCACGCTCCAGCTCTTCGGAACCCTCTGCCTAGTCGTCTGGAACATCCCCCTAGGCCTGCACATCCTAGCATACCTCCTGGCGTCGTGCGACGGCCCGCTCTCCCCCCTCTACATGGCCTGGGCGAACCTCTTGTGCGGGCGCGACAAGCAGGTCCGTGCCATGACGTTGGCGATGATGAATGCGCTTGGGAATGCTACGACGACGCTTGTGCAGCAGTTTGCGTACCCGGTCGTTGATGCGCCGCGGTATGACGTCGGTTTTCGGACTAGCTTGGGTTTGGTTTGTGGTATGGTGTTGTGGGTCATGGTTGTTAGATGGTGTGAGTGGAGGTCGCAGCAGAAGGCGCGGGTGTTTCGGGACGTGTGTGAGGACTGAAAGTTGCTTGATTTGGAGAGGGAGCTGTGTTGGCGCTCGTTGAGATGATGTTGCCGTGGAGACCAGTTGTGGATTGAGATTAGCGGCGTACACTGCGAATTTCATTACACAAGAGCGAATATTGATGCAACAGCTCTATTGCACCCCATGTTAAGATCGTTCTATCGTACAGCACACCGCTTACTAGCCATCTTGAAGACCTGTCTCCAGCGAGCCCTGCTTGTCGCTTCTTTCCGCAAGGTAACGACGCATCCGATTGCCAGTCTTACTTGCCACACCCAGCTAACCATCATTCGAGCCTCCCCCAACGACACGACGTGGCATTCAAAACACCGCAGCCCCGCCGCTTTACTGCATGGCTCGTCGTCGTAACAGCTGTAGCTCCAGCTGCGGTCTTTGAGTCGTCTGCGCTAGCTCCAGCTGCGGTCTTCTTCTCGCCTTTGTCACTCTTGGCGAACGTTGCTATCATCTTAGTCTCCTCAGCATATGCGCTGGCCTCGGACTTGACTTTCCGGGTCCTTTCGATCTTGATCATCGCCATCTCGTCATCCTTATCGTCTGTCAGATCGATCACATCCGCACAAACGTGGTGACCCATCATGTCTCGTTTCTTTGCCTTTCAGATGCGGATGGAAAGGGTTGCTGCTGTCAGGTGGGGTGCGAATCTTGCGCCAGACGTGCTTCAGCATGCTGAATGCACGGCTGGGCCGCTCTACATCCGGGACCTTATCATACTTCTGCTGCGTCCAGACTGGATGGGCAGTGATGTGGGCTGGATCAATGACTGGCAAGGTCAGGCCATCAACCCTGCATTGTTCCCAAAAAGCTCGGCACTGTTCTGCTTCATCCGTGCAAAAGAGGTAGGGGAGCATATCGACGGTCGCGATATATCATCTGTGACTCTCGTCAATAAGTCAATGAGCATTGACGCAAACTGTGGCTGCTCTTGCTCGAAGGGCATGGGACGGAGTAGAGTCGGATGTCGGGATAGTATTTGTTTGCTCTGGGCTGCCCTTCGAATTGATCTGTCACGCGTTTGCCGTCTCCCTCGCGATCTGACGCTGGATCAGCCGATTGCCCGCACTTTTACCTCGATAGACGGCGTGTCCTGAAGCGTCGAGCAGCATGGGTGACACTACCTCCTATGGTGTCATTCTAGGCGTGGGCACGTGCCTGACTAAGGTACGGAGGTAGCGCGAGACCCCAAGTTCCAGACACATTGCATTTGAGTGCTTGTAGCTCCTGCTGTACCCAGGAGATGGGCATTGAAGGAAAAGAAGATGGTGTAGATGCATTCCATACCATGTATTCCCCGAATCCACCAGGGCTCGCTTCTACCCAAGTGAGGCAGGCACAGTTGACGGTTGACAGACCCTGAAGTGAAACGATCGACACTCAGCCCCGCGGCGGGCATGGGTGAGGCTGTGCATTCATGTTTCTTGCCCCCAAACACATTCATTGTTCCAAAACACCTTCCTCCACCTCCTCCTCCTCCTCCTACCTGACCGTCGTAGCAATCGCGACCGACGACCGGCCTTCCCGCCAAATCACGGACCGGGAGTGACACCGACCAGCAAGAGAAAGAAAGAGCTTTCCCGCAGAAGTCGCAGTACGTCGGCATAGCAAGGGGAGGTAGACAGGCGGCCTGGAGGCTGCCGGACGATAGCAGCCAGCATGTCTTGTAAGCTATTGCCATTCCACTTTTACCCCCATCATCCACCTCCACCGCCGTCTTCCCCTCTGTTGATCCTACCACGGCTTCTGCTCCATCACCCTGCCTTCAGTACACCCATTGAAGCAGCATTCGCATATCAGTATCCGCTTCCGTCTCCCCGTCGCTAGCTGTGCTCGTACTCACGCTTTTGTTGCAGTCACCAACATGCTCAACAAGCTCCATGGCCAGCCCGAATCCTACGACCGAAAGTCCAAATATCGCATGGGACGAACTCTCGGTGCCGGCACCTACGGGATTGTCAAAGAGGCCGACGGACCGACGGGGAAGGTGGCTGTGAAGATTATCTTGAAGAAGAATGTGAAGGGAAACGATCAGATGGTGTACGACGAGCTTGAAATGCTGCAGAAGCTACATCACCCGCACATTGTGAAGTTCGTCGACTGGTTCGAGAGCAGAGACAAGTACTACATCATCACGCAGCTGGCGACTGGTGGCGAGCTGTTCGACCGCATTTGCGAACGTGGCAAATTCACAGAGAAGGACGCCTCGGGAACGATAAGACAGGTGCTCGAAGCTGTCGACTACCTGCATCAGAATAACGTCGTGCATCGGGACTTGAAGCCAGAGAACCTGCTATACCTCACGCGAGCACCGGATTCCGATCTGGTGCTCGCAGATTTCGGCATTGCCAAACACCTGGACAGTCCCGACGAGATGCTCAAGACAATGGCTGGATCGTTCGGCTACGCAGCGCCCGAAGTCATGCTCAAACAAGGGCATAGTAAGCCCGTCGATATGTGGTCTCTCGGCGTCATCACCTACACCCTCCTCTGCGGTTACAGTCCTTTCCGCTCGGAATCTCTGGCTGATCTGATCGACGAGACGAAGCACGGCCGTGTAGTCTTCCATGAACGATACTGGAAAGACGTTTCGCAACAAGCGAAAGACTTCATCATGAAACTCCTCAAGCCGCACGCAGAAGACCGTGCCACCTCCGCACAAGCACTCCGGGATCCGTGGATCTCCGGAGTGGGTGCTACAGACCACAACTTGTTGCCTGAGATCAAGGCATACATGGCCAAGGCGAAGCTCAAGCGGGGTATCGAGATGGTCAAACTGGCGAACAGGATCGAGCAACTCAAGATGCAGGAAGACGAGGAGGAAGCTGTGCCAGGTGAGGCGGACGTGCCTTTGGATGCGAAGAAAGCGGCACAAGATGCTGCTATTGCACATGCACATCCGAGTGCTGGAGGGTTGAAGCCGCCGGAGCATGAGGTCGGCAGGAAGCGGAGTCTTAGTAAGCTTGCGAAGACTGCCATCTTCAGAGAGGTAAGCGATGAAGATGCCGTTGATGCAGAATCACGGGCGCTGGGTCGCTGACTGACGATGCATAGGTTGTGCTTGCCAAAGTACGAGAAATGAAGGCCAAAGAAGAGGAGCAGAAGACCATCTCGCAGCACACCACTACGACCTCCTCAAGCCACTCTGCTACCACTGGATCGCACTCAAAGCACTGAGTAGACTGGCACAATCCTAGAATCGGGATGCAAACCATATTTTGATTTTGTACACGCAGGAGCAACCTGAGACATCTCAACAAGAGCATGGAGTACAGGTGTCTGGTGTACCGGCACGGCAGAACGTCAATACCCATCGAATGAACAGAGGTATCAAGAACCCTGGATGGTTTTGGCGAGCGGTTCCTTGCATATCCTCCATCGTGATCGATTATGTCCGCATGATGTTGATTGTAGGCCCGACGCACGCATTGAGAGCCGCCCGGCGGTCTGCATCGGATGCGCCGCCCGTGCAGTTTCCCCGAAATGCAGACCGCAAGCTCTGTGCAGGCTACAGCATGCAGCTGCAGCGATCCGCATTCGCAAACTTTGGCCGGCTTAGTTTGCCGGTGGCATTTGAGGCTGATGATGTCTAGGCTCCATTCATCCCGTTTCCTCCATCATCCAGTCAACCCTACCACTCCTCCATCCGCGCCTACCCTATCAATCCCCCTCCACTTCATCTCTTCCCGTTCGATTCAGACCATCGTACGACGCCGTCAGTGCTACTGGGTCAACTCTCCTCGTCGCTTCTTCGCGTAGATACATGTATCCACTGGTTGTATATATCGTCGGTGTTGACGACCATAGCGATTTATTTCATTCACCAGCGCAGCCACCTTCTGCAGACGAGCGACCAGACTAAAGATGCATGGGAGAGGGACCCTCAGCATGCTGTCGATTATTTGGGCTTGTGGCGGTGAGGTTTGATGTGAGTGTCAGGGATTTGGATGCCCAGCTAAGGTAGTTAGGGATCAGGAGGAGACTCGCCTGCGCAATTACCTTATGCTGCGCATGCGTAATAGGGCTGGGCTGAACGATGTACTGGCGACTTACCGCTGGATTCCGCAACGACGGCAACAGCTATCCGTACTACGCCAAGTACTAAGCCCCCGGGACGCCCATAGATGTACGGTTGATGAATCACAACGTCCCGGCCAACGACGGGTCCTGAGACGCTCGCGGTCTTGCGGCTAATACACTACCTGGTTTCCACAGACTCGCGCGAGTGAACCGAAGCGCTTCTATCATCCGACTTGGTTCTTGCGCATCAGACGGGTAGTCACTGATTTCTCGTCGACACACCGGCCTCGCGCTTGTGATCTATTACGGACCACAACAGGTGCGCACGCTACGCAGAGTCGACCATCGCACACCACCTGCTTCGGCCACTCCAAGAACAGGATCCACGTCAGCACCCTCCGTAACCATGGTGTACAGCGGCGGGATCTGGTTCCTTTGCTTTGCACATGTAGTACGAAACGGCTTAGTGAGCTGTATATACGACATGCATGACGACTTTACATACACAGCCGCACCCTTGTACTGGCCGGAAACTATTTCCCGCTGTGGCTGGACCAGCACGGCGCGAAGGGGTCTTAATGCTGGCTTGAGGAGATTTAAAAGCTAGCGCCGTGGTTAGACGGACAGCAAGGCCTACTGGTCAGCAGCGGTTTTTTAGCCGGCATCACCATTGTCGGGACGACATCACCTCAGCATCCCACGTCAGTCTGCTTCCCATCCCTGGGAGCAGACAACCAACCTCAAGGCTCCGCCGACATGGCACCGTCTCGCCTTATGCGCACTGCTGCTTCTGCTGCTGATAACCACCGCCGTGCTTCCACGCGCGTCGCACAACCCCTCAGAATCCCATTGTCGGATGGCCTCGACGCGGCAGATGAAGCCTTCGTCGATCGATGCGGTAGCAGGGCTAAACACCCCATCAATACATGTAGTCCTGGCAACCACAAGGCTTCTGCGGTATGACAGCGCTCGTCCCTCCTCCTCCTCCTCCTCCTCTCTGACTCGCAAAGTCCACGCACAACAACCACACGTATGCGAAGACCACCACATACTCCCTGTTGCGACGACGCTGCCTACAACGAGGCGAGCACACGGCGAGAATCGTGTGGACTCCTCCCGTCAAGTTAATCCCATTCGCATCCACACATGTCCTTGCCATCGAAGCTAGGACGCAACGAGTCCCCAGCGCCCGTCACCCCGGGGGATCGCCAGACCATTGGATGCTCCGTCCGATCAAGCGTGACGCCATGGTGACCCGGACTTTGGCACTTCACCTGACATGTGATTGCCGCTTCCGAACGGCGCTGTGGGAATCATAATGCAGGGGGTTCTGCAGCACCGCCATGGTCCAAGTCCTGCTAGAGCTTTGGAACATCCACCACAGAAGGACTGGAGGTCTTCGTTGTTAAGCAGAGCGGGTTTGGGGTCTGCCGGCTGGTGGGTTGTGGGATTGTGGAGGGGTGATGGAGAGTAGGCAATGGAGTTCAGAGTTGGCGGAGGGGAGGGAGGAGGTGGAGAGTTTGATGAGGGGGCGTTGCAGGAGTCAGGGCGTTCGAAAGATGAGACGTTTGTAGACGTTGACACCGTTTGTATAGACGCATGACGGATCAGCCGTGCAGAGAGCTCAGTCTTCCATGCCATTATTCTCGGCAGTTGTAGACATTTTCGAGTGGTGAGGAGGCCTCGGCTTAGTGCACGGCGTAGGAAACCCAGAATCGCGGCTGCTGATGATGGAGCAGAAACGAGCCATGGCTGTTCTCAGTCTTGTGTCAGGCCGAATTGCGGCAAGATCAGATCAAACTACACTTGCCATCACGCCATCGCTTCTCAATACGCCGTAAACGCCACATGCCATGCAGCAGTCCAACACATAACCCCCTCTACCGCCCCTCCTCCAACTCCGTCAAGTGCCGCTGGAACCTCTCGGCCTTGGCCCGCAACAACCTCACGGCATCCAAAAACAACTCGTCACTCTCCCCCTGCCCCGTACTCTCCACACTAAAAATAAAATGATCGCGCACCCGCCCCAACTTGACCTTGCCCTTGAACTCGTCATACCGCAAACACTCCCGACTGACCGTATCTTTCATGGGATCCTTGACCACAGCCCGCTGCTCCCCGTCTTCCTCCACCAGCTCAATCACACCCTTTGGGAAGCACTTCTGGAATTTCCGTGCTTCGTGCCCGGTGATGGGCGCCGTGATGCTGATGTGGGGGAGTAGGCGGTACGAGGCTGTGGCGACGGGGGAGAACTTGGCGTGGTCCATGCCTATGCCTTTGATGCAGTGGACGCGGAAGTGGATGCGCTGGCCCGGGCGGAGTTTGGCGATCAGGATGTCTGGGTTTGTGGGACGGACGGCGTTGGGGCTGCCGTGGGCGCCGAAGTGGGATTCTTGCTCGCCTTGCGGTTCGAAGATGAGGCTGGAGGCGTAGACGCTGGAGTTGACGTATTTGAGTTTTGGGTCGGTTTCGCCTGCTCTGGCGAGGGCGTGGCCGTCGCGGCCGTCTTCTTCCATGGTCGCCCAGCGGCATTTGACGTCCATGGACATGACGATCGTGTTGTGGTCGTTTGGCGTGGCGGAGCCGGGGTCGTTCTCATCGACGTCGTATGGCCAGGTTGCTTGCGCGGCGAAGTCGTCCTTGGGAGGTGGTTTTCGGTACCATTTCAGCCATTGCAGTGCTTCTTTGCCTGCTGTTAGGGGGATGAGGCCGAGGCGATGCGCGAGGACTTCGTCTTGGATGATGCTGGTGTTGTCGAACATGAAGACATCTTCGATGGCGAGGGTGGGGATTTCGGCGAGCAGGATGCGCCGGAAGGCATTGGCGATGGAGGCGTCGACGCCGACGAGGGAGAATTGGGCGTCGTGGGGCTTGTTCTGGTGGAAGTTGATGGTGAGGTTGTTTTGGAATTTGGTCAGGTTCCAGGAATCGTCTTGGCGGGGGCCCCAGTGGCCGGGGATGTCGGTGGCGGAGACGTCGGTGACGGTTTCGGGATTGACGGAGACGATACGCCGGGCTTGGAGTTGTTCGTCGGTCAGCGGCGCCCAGGACGGCATGGTGGGAGGGTGTTATCGTGTTGTCATTTCATGTCGCAGTCAACAGAAAAGCTTCGAGAGGTCGGGTGGATCAAGAACTTTTGAGCCCTCGGCAGCGCGGTCCGAAGCACCGACGCCTGGCCAATCGGCAGCTAGCTTTATCCATCACATCGTCGACTTCAGAAGTGCAGCTGGAGCATTGCGAGGCGAGAGTGGCATCTGCTCATCTCATCTCTCCGCTCTCTCCTTTCTTCTCTCCTCCCACCACCACCGCTGCCACACCACCACCGACCATGGCAGCCCCCCTCACCCGTCTGGCCGCGCAGGGCGCTCGACACGCGCTCCGCCACCACCGCGCCCCCGCCACGCCCGCCACCACCGCCGCCCGACGATGTCTATCCACCACTCCCTCACGGCGGATGGCCGAGCCCGTGTCGAACCCCAACGCCACCCGCCTCGTGCCCGTCGACCCCAACTTCGGCGCGCCGCTCAACGCCAACCAGAACATCAACTCGGTCGACGACCACGCCAACAACCCCGAACAGCGCAAGATCCGCCACTACACCGTCAACTTCGGGCCGCAACACCCCGCCGCGCACGGCGTGTTGCGACTGATTCTGGAGCTGAACGGCGAAGAGATTGTGCGCGCGGATCCGCATGTCGGGCTGCTGCACCGCGGGACGGAGAAGCTGATCGAGTACAAGACATACCTGCAGGCCCTGCCGTATTTCGACCGGCTGGACTACGTGAGCATGATGACCAACGAGCAGGTCTTCAGTCTGGCGGTGGAGAAGCTGCTGAACATCGAGGTCCCCGAGCGCGCCAAGTGGATCCGGACCATGTTTGGAGAGATCACCCGCATCCTGAACCATCTCATGTCCGTGCTTTCGCACGCCATGGACGTCGGAGCCCTGACGCCCTTCCTGTGGGGCTTCGAGGAGCGTGAGAAGCTGATGGTGAGCGATACTGCAACACCCGCGTGACCACATCACACTAACGACACACAAGGAATTCTACGAACGCGTTTCCGGCGCCCGCCTGCACGCCGCCTACGTCCGCCCCGGCGGCGTCTCCCAGGATCTCCCGCTTGGCCTCCTCGACGACATCTACCAATGGGCCACGCAATTCGGCGACCGCATCGACGAGACCGAAGAACTGCTCACCGACAACCGCATCTGGATCGGCCGCACCAAAGGCATCGGCGTCGTCTCCGCCGCCGACGCCCTCAACTACTCCTTCTCCGGCGTCATGCTGCGCGGCTCCGGCGTGCCCTGGGACGTGCGCAAATCCCAGCCCTACGACGCCTACGACCAAGTCGAGTTCGACGTGCCAGTCGGCGTGAACGGGGACTGCTACGATCGCTACCTCTGCCGCATGGAGGAATTCCGGCAATCCCTCCGCATCATCCACCAATGTCTCAACAAAATCACTCCAGGCCCAGTCAAGGTGGAAGACTACAAGATCGCGCCTCCGCCCCGCGCCGCGATGAAGGAGAACATGGAGGCGTTGATCCATCATTTCTTGCTGTTCAGCAAAGGTTACACCGTCCCACCGGGAGAGACGTACACGGCGATTGAGGCGCCGAAGGGCGAGATGGGTGTTTTTGTCGTCTCGGACGGTTCGGAGAGGCCGTACCGGTGTAAGATTCGCGCGCCTGGGTTCGCGCACTTGAGCTGCTTCGATCAGATTTCGAGGGGCCATTTGCTGGCGGATGCTGTGGCGATTATTGGGACCATGGATTTGGTGTTTGGGGAGGTGGATCGGTAGGAGGGGGGTTGTATGCATCAACACAGTGGCATTGTGTATATATGGCGTTTTATGATGGGTTGCAAAGCGTGGCATTTTTTCTGGGTTGGTATGGAAATGAGCAAGCAGTGTATTCTATACTGTTACACAGCATTTCGTGCCACTTCTAAACAGCTTACCACCACCATCAGCTTCATCAACATCATACACGTTCCCCTCCCTCCCATCAAGCATCCAACATCCCACTCTCCCTCAACTGCCTCAACAAATCCCCCTCCAAAAACTTCCCCACCCCAACATCCTCACTCAACCCCTTCCGCCTCCTCGTCTTCAACACAAAATCCCTCGCCGTCGCCTGCGCGCCCGCCGGCTCCAACGCCCGCACCTTGACCCCCTTATCCAGCGGATCCCCCGGCACGACACTCCACCGCTCAAACACCAGACTCACCGTCGCCTGCCCCTGCGTATGGATGCGCAAGTCCGTCTCGAAGCCAAACGAGTCGATGACGGGGATCAAACCTTTGACGCTGTACAGCGGGGTGCCCGGCACGGGGGCGTCGGAGAGCACGTGGCCGCGGCGGCGAGCGAGCACCGTGTAGAGGGCCGACACGGCGTTGGCGGGGCCGAGCATGTCGCAGCGGTAGGTGGGCTCCAGAAGGCGCGGGGAGGCCATGAGGAAGGCGCTGTAGCAGGCGCGGCGGGCCGTGGGGATGATTTGGCCGCCGCCGCGGGCGATGGCGTCGGGCGCGAGGAGCACGTCGGTGAGTTTGAATTTGGCGTTGCGGATCGGTTCTTCGCATAAGGGGCCTTCGCGCGTGGCCCAGGCGAAGCCTTGCTTGATGGTGTCGCGGACGGATCGGAGGATTTTCTGGTCGACGTCCGAGGGTAGCGTGTCGTTTTGGAGGATGTTGGGGCCCGTGTCGTCCGGGCCGAAGGCCCAGATGTTGCGGGAGGCGAGGAGGTCGTAGCCGTATTTGTCTTCGAAGAACTTGCCGACTTGGCGGATGGGGTCGCGGATGGAGACGGCGCCGGATTCGATGTCCTCGGCTGTGCCGTCGTCGAGGGGCTCGGCGACGAAGGTGAGTTTGTTTTTTTTGTTGGGCGTCAGGGCGTAGCATTTGATGGCGGATTGGTCGATGCAGGTTTCTGCGAAGCGGGTCACGGGGTCGGAGACCTTGATTTCCATTTGGGCGTACAGGCGTCGGAGGTCGTGGAGGACGCAGTCCATGTAGAGTTCTCCGGTTCCGAGAACGACGTGCTCGCCAGATTCCTCGACTTTGGTCGTGATGAGTGGGTAGGATTTGTTGATTTTTCGGAGCCCGTCCAGCATTTTCGGCAGCTCGGAGGGGTTGATGGGTTCCACCGCCACTTTGAAGACGCTCTCGAAGAAGTGGCTGACTGGCTTGAAAATGTATGCGTCTTCATCGTCTGGGAGCTTCGGTGCGACGATCGTGGCAGATTTGACTATACTGTTGTCCACACCACCTAGCAGCACGAGATTCCCTGCTGGCGCCCCAGAAGTCGGGACATTGTATCTGCTTTCCGCGATCCAGACATTCTCGACTGTCGCATGCACCATATCCTCTTCGTCATCGATACTGTAGTTCTCACCCAGCACCCGCACCTTATCACCGACTTTCGCAGTACCAGACAGCACCCGCCCATATGCATTGAAGCCTTGCGCATCAGCTGTGTTGAACAGCTTGGTGATGTGCACCACAAGCGGACCATCAGCATCGCATTCAAGCATCGATTGCGCAGTTTTGGTGTCTTGAGGTCCAGTGTAGAAGTTATCCAGCATTCGTTTCGCGCCTTCCTTGGGCGAGGGGATGTGCTGTACGACCATGTCCACCAAACCAGTCGCGGGGCCAAAGAACTGCTCGCAGACCATCCTCAGCAAATCTTTCGCGTTCGCCTTGAGCTGTGATGGCTTGAGCGAGATGCCCAGCTCTGCCAGGGTCTTCTTCAGATCGTCGGGACTCTCGCTGATGGTGTGTGAGTAGAGTTTGTAGATGGGCTCGAGAACGAAATGCACGAAGCTTCGCTTCGCCTTCTCCTCCACAGCTTTGCGCGTGAACTTCCGTGATCGCGGGTTGAAGAAGATGTCGCCCCATAATCGTCTGCTGAATTCGGTCGTGTCGAATTGTGCTTTGGGGTATGATTCGGCGTACATCTTGGCAAAGCTCGGGAGGGTGAAGCACCAGCTCATGCTGCTGCAAGCAAACGCAACGTTGCCCTTCTCCGGGGATACACGGAATGCCTCGCCTCGTCCGGGAATGGTGTTCTCGATGTAAGTGTTGACTTCCTCGACGACATGCTTGAGCTTGAAGTACGCGTCGCTAGGCGGCAGCTTCAACTCCAATATTAATCTGTCCATCTTGTTGATGAGCAGTACTAGAGGTAGGCCGGTCAGGACGGCATGCTTGATGGCAAGTTCCGTCTGAGTCTGCACGCCCTCGACAATATCCACCACCAGCACCACACCGTCGACCAATCGCATTGCCGCTGCAACCTCGTCGGCAAAGTTGACATGACCCGGTGTATCGATAATGTTCAGCAGATGACTCTTGCCTTTGGTCCCTTGCAGCACCAAGCTCATCGGGCTGGCTTTCACCGACAAGCCTCGTTCCCGCTCCAAGATGTGTGTGTCGGTATATCGCATCTGCGCATCCAAGGCCTTCCCCGTCTTCCCCTCCAAGTGCGCAGTCAAGTCATGCGTTTGCGCGACCAGCGTGTCCATCAGACTCGTCTTCCCATGATGCAGGTGACCGCAAAAGGCAATATTCCTGACTTGCTCGGGAAAACTCATCAAGCTGCTTAAGAATCCGCGATCGAAGGACACCGGCGGCAGGTCCTCGTCCTCGACGGTGAACTTCTTGTGCTCGACGGGCGCAACGATAGGCTGCTGCAGGGTCTGCGTATCCTCTTCCTGGATCAGAGTCTCGACGTCTGGGCCGTAGACTTGTGACGCTGTGGGATAGTACTGCTTGTCTTCATGAAGCACCACCGCGGTGGACGGCCCTTCATCCACGTCCATATCATCGGGTGCAGCGGCGGCGGCCTCTTCATCGTCGTCCAGATACTGCGCTCCATCGTAGGCGGGTTGGTGGTCGTCTGATGCTTCGCTGTGCTCTTCACCAATGTAGTTGCCGAACTCGTCGTAGAGATCCTCCATGTTGGGCGACCGACCATCTGTACTATCTTGGTCGTTGTCGCATACTTCTGTAACGCTCCGCTCGCGAGTCAGTCGGACTCAATGCGCGCCACTTTACTAGTAGCATTGTCTCAGCCACAAGCCTTGTACAGTACAGTACAGAAAGTGGGGCAAGAATTTATCGATCAACCGTACGAGACTTTCCCATCCACCCCCATTGCACCATTGCCGCTTGCCACGATCAGATTTGAACCCGTCGACCTCAGCAGCATGGCCCCACCGCAGCCCGTGTACATCCTCTCCGCCGCCCGGACGCCCGTGGGCATGTTCCAGGGCAGCTTGGGCTCTCTCTCGGCAGTCCAGCTGGGCGCCCACGCAATCAAGGCGGCTGTCGAGCGTGCTGGCATCAAGCCGGACGAGGTCGAGGAAGTCTACTTTGGCAATGTCCTCCAGGCAAACCTCGGCCAGAACCCTGCCAGACAAGCTACCATCCATGCCGGTCTGCCAGAGGCCACCGTCGCGACCACCGTCAACAAGGTCTGCGCATCCTCTGTCAAGGCCATTGTACTTGGCGCTCAGACGATTCTCACCAACACCGCCTCCGTCGTCGTGGCCGGCGGTGCAGAGAGCATGTCCAACACCCCCCACTACCTCCCCAACCTACGCACCGGTGCCAAGTTCGGCGACCAGAAACTAGTGGATGGCGTGCTCAAGGACGGCCTCACAGATGCATACAAGAACGAACACATGGGACTGCAAGGCGAGGAATGTGCGAGTGACCACGGCTTCGGGAGGGAAGAGCAAGACGACTACTGCATACGATCGTACAAGAAGGCCCAGGCTGCGCAGGAGGCGGGATGGTTCGGAGAGGAGATTGCACCGGTCACCATTCCAGGTGTCAGAGGCAAGCCAGACACAGTGGTAGACAAGGATGACGAGCCAAAGAACTTCAACGAGGCCAAGACGAAGACCCTCAAGCCCGTCTTCAAGCCAAGCGGCGGTACTGTGACTCCAGCGAATGCTTCACCACTCTCCGACGGTGCTGCGGCAGTCGTACTGGCATCAGAAGAGTACGTCAAGACGCACAACCTGAAACCCATCGCCAAGATCCTTGGCTGGGGCGACGCCGCCCAGAACCCCTCCAAATTCACCACCGCACCTGCACTCGCCATCCCCAAGGCGTTGAAACATGCCGGCATCTCGCAAGACCAAATCGATGCGTTCGAGATCAACGAGGCATTCTCCGTGGTCGCGTTGGCGAACATGAAGCTGTTGGGTCTAAAGGAGGAGAAGGTGAACCTGCACGGTGGTGCGGTCGCACTGGGTCATCCGCTGGGTGCTTCGGGTGCGAGGATCATTACGACGCTTTTGGGCGTGTTGAGGGAGAAAAAGGGGAAGATTGGGTGTGTGGGTATTTGCAACGGCGGCGGTGGTGCCAGCGCCATGGTCATCGAGAGGTTGGAGTAAGCGCGTTGCCGATCGGATTGTAGAACTGTCTTTTTGAGGCTGTGCTGTTGTCGTTCGCACTGTGCGAAGAACCATCAGAATTTGTCTAGAGCATTACGAGCGAGCATTTGCAGCGGGCGCGAGCTGTTCCGAGTAGAAAGTCATAGATACCACAAGAGCGAGCATTGCCTTCCACATCTGCTTCCCGCCGCCGCCTTTCGTATATCATCACAGAAACATCGCTGTATAACCAATACATACCCACCTGACATACGACCAGTACCTACCAACGTCTCCCGCACCAAAGCTCCCCCACTAATCAATCTTATGAGCGCCTCCCTCCCACCTTCTCCATTAAGCTTCTTCCCACGGTAACAACACACCATCATCAGCCTCCATCCACAAACCACGCCAGATCAAGTACCACACTATCCTACCTCTGCAATGTCATCGGCCTGGTGGACAACCGGCTGCCTCCTCGGCGCCTCCAGCGTCATGCTCGGCGCATTCGGCGCCCACGGCCTCAAAAGCCGCATCCAAGATCCGCAGCGCATAGCGAATTGGGGCACTGCAGCGCAGTATCAGGTACATGATTCCCATTCAAGGAAATTGGCAGTCGTGCTGCTAACCCTCCATCCCTAGCTCGTCCACTCCCTCGCCCTTCTCCTCGCGGAGCAAGCTGCGCCTAAGAACGTGTGGGCCAAGTCTTTCTTCGCGGCGGGCATCACGATGTTCTCGGGGAGTATCTACTGTTTGGTGCTGGATCCGCAGCGGTTTAAGGTGTTGGGACCGGTGACGCCGTTGGGGGGCGTTAGTTTGATTGCGGGGTGGGTTGCGTTGGCTGTGGCGGGGAGGAGGGGGGTGAGGATTTAGGAGTAGGAGGGTGGGGTTAGGGGTCCGCGGGAGTGCTGGTGGAATGTAGGTCTTGTTGTGTATGTATTCGGGTTCATGGGACTGGACTGGATTGACTGGATCTCAAGGGTGGTTCAGGCTTGGACTACGGACTTGTGGCATTGTTCGGTCTATCTGTTGGGTGTGGGGCAGGAGGTCATGGTTTGGGGAGGGAAATTGTGACTGCTGCTCAGTACTACTATCCCAGTCTTTTCTTGGCCATACAGCATCTGCGCCAGCTCCAGTCCGGCTCGGTTGACATATGGCAGATTCGGTAAGACACACCATTCGCAGGCTCTGAAAGCATTGATCTTTCACTGCTCAGACAGGACCTGGACCGCGCAGCCGCTTGGCCTGCTTGCATTCTCGACCGAGCTGGAATTTCCTCTACCGATGCCCAGAGCGTGCTCTAGCTATTGCCTTGTATCGGACGCAAGGTGACGTTCAACCAAGACTACACGTTTTCACGGTAATGTTGGCTATAGTCACTGAGTTTGTACGCAGACCCAGTCCAATGGCTCTACAGGATAATCAAATCCTGTTTTACTCTACCACCTCCCGTGCTTGCCGGCTTTGCCCACCAGAAAATCAAGACCGCATTCACTCTCACGTTGCCACTTCCTTTGCCTGGATCACAGGGGGAGCGACTATTGCAAAGAACGAAATGGGCCACGCCTTGAACAATACGCCAATAGTTGCAAATCCAATCAATGGCACAGAGACGTCGCAAACCCATCGCCAAACTCTACCAAACGTACCAAACGCACTACATGTACGGCTGTAGACGGCCTCAATCGCTCCCGCTCCGTCCAACCTCAAACGCCATCATCCCTGACCCTCTCGAACCCAAACCGCTCTCACAGCTTGGCTCCTCGTACTTCCACCAACACACCAAAGCTTGGCTCTGCACGCGCTATGGACCTACCGCGTAACACTACGAAGGGGCATGAGTGCCAACAAAGCCTTGCTTCCAGCATTACAGTCCCACCTTGCGATAACGGCGACGTGGGTCAGTGCAAAGGAGCGTAGGGAGGAAAGTACCTATATTCCTACGTTTGCATGAAGTGATATATTTCGTGAATCTTCGCTGCAGAAGTTGCCCCTACTCTAGTGAGGAATCATGTTTACCAACAGCAGCAGTAGTTCTAGCACGGGAGAGAAAATCGAAAAGTTCGATCAGATTTATAAAATTGTCACGGGCTATGTATGTATGCTGACCCCCCAAACTCCTCCAAGAGGCACCGCGCTGACTTTATGAGGCTGTGTAGAACGCACCGGCATGCCATCCCGATGCTTCACACCCCAAAAGCGTCTCTGTGACGACTTTGAGTGCGAAGAAGGCGAAGGAGTTCGAGGTTGTTGAGGCTGCTGTTAGGGACTTTGTAATGATCAGATAAATCATGCAGGTATTCATGTCTATGCTGACGATCGATCAATGCAGAATCAAAAAGTCATGGGCGCGAATCAAAGTGTTAGCATCGATAGACGTGCGCCGCCAAGTGCGTGTTCCAGCCGACGACGGCAGTGACAGAATGGAAAGGCAACTAGCTCAGTCGTCGGGCACTCCGATAATACTATCGACAACGACCAGGAACCTACAGATCGAAACGCCGTTATTGTCGAGAAATGGCCAGTAGACGAGATCAGCCTTCCCACGTACCGCAAAGCGTCGGGGAAACAAACCACCATGACCGACGGTAACACGGCCACGACATCCCAATATGAGCTCTCCATCAAACCAGAAACAGCGCAGCATGATTCCGCACCTACCAACCCGAAGTCTTCCGTCCCGGTGCTGAAACAGCCTTTGTATAGCACATTGAAAAACGTCCTCGCCACCTCAACTTACCTCCAAGTCATGAGCACGGCGATCTCCTGAATTTCCTTGGCACCTTGACTAGTCGTTGTATGCCTTAGCAAGACACACGGCGACAAAACGCCTGAGGATGTACAGGCAGCCGTCCGTCACTGAGCAGCTCCCCTCTCGAGCCAGAATCCAGATCGAATTGGTAATGACATAGAGTCATGGAGATGATTGAGGCGATCTTCCCCGATCGAGTTTCAAACCGGCAGAGAAGACGGGTTACTTGGTCTAGCTATGGATTTGCTTTTAGTGTTTCAGCCTATGTTGAGCGCTGGGGAGTAGGCGGGGGGGTGATCTAGTGTTGATCAATGATCTGCCTCACGCCCCCGGATAGCGAGAGTCAAGTCGGCGTTGCCTCTTGCTGTTGTAGTGGCCAACTGAAGCATGAGCAAAGTCATCCATCTTCCTCAAGGAGCCTCTCCAAATAAAAGGTCAGGTAGTCGGCCCTGGCAGCCAAGTGATACAACTGCAAACGTGCTTCAAGACACTAACCTAGCACAAATCCATCGACGTCAATGCATCTACGAGAAAAACGCCACGCTATGCACCCCATATGTAGTCATCCCTCATATACACCATCCATGCCAAGATCCACACCCCTCATATGATCACAGCTCATCAACCCTGGGGAACCGAAACTCCCAGTTCCTCTCGCGTACCCGCAAGCCCAGCCAGTACTCCGTCAAGCGCATAAACTCTCCATACGCAATCGTCGCGAGCGTCCTGGGAGTGTTATACCATTGTTTCAGCACGAACGAGATAGCCCTGTACATGTTGTTGTACTCGGTCCAGAAGATCTCGGTCAGAGTCTCCTCGGGAGGCGGTTGACAGGATTCTTGGTCCGAGTTGTCGGTGTTGGGCCAGTCGTCTACTTCCGCATCTGAGGGTGTTTTGCCACTTGATCCGGCTGAGTCGGTAGGGTTAGCTCGTGGCGAATTTGTGGAAGGAGACGGAGGTGAGTCGAGGGATTCGTCCTCTATGAGCCCACGGAAATGCTCAATAGCCTTCAGACTGGTGCTGATCTTGTCCAGAGTATTGATCAACGCGACCAGATCGGTTCGTCTCAGTAGCGGTTTCTCCTCTCCAGCATGCCCATTGCCGAACTCGAACAGCACTTTCAATGCCGTGCCGAACCCGTTGGTCTGCAGCTTGCCCCAGAGGCGACATTTGTCGCAGCCGACGCAATCCATAATTCTGCTTACATTCCTGAAACGATTCCGGAAGTCCTCTTTGAGAGAGATGCCGTTCTCCGTCATGGACCCATCCTGAAACATGACGGACTCGTCAAAGATCTGCGGACCGTCTGGAATGGCGGAGGACAGCTTGCGGATCATGTCCTTGGTCTTCTTGTCCTGAACCGGGTCGCCGGTGCAGAAAGTGTAGTCTTGCACGTAGTCGCGCAGCTTGCCGACGGCACGGAGCATGAGTGCATAGTTGAAGTAGAGATTGCTGACCCATTCTGGGTGCTCGTGTAGGCGCTCCTTGTAACATTGCAGATTCGGCGACCATTCGCCAGTTGTCTGATTCAGGTACTCATAGCACAGGTGTGTCGAGATGGAGGCGTGCATACCAGAAATGACGCGGTAAAACACTCTCTTCTCCAAGCACTCATCCTCAAACTCCAATTCATCGACTGGCACACCGGATCTGATGGCTTCTTGTCGATCGTGCGCCTTCACGATCTGCTTGAAGTCCAGCGCTGCCCGTGCTTGGTTTGGCGAGAAGCCGGGACGGGGCGCAGACAGTCCCGGTACTGCCGCACTGTGAGAACTGCCACTGGGCTTCGAGAAGCAGTTTTCCCGATATATCGCTTCCCATATCCGGTGCGAGGCCTCGCCGGCATAACCAGTAAAGCGTTCGGGATTCTCCGCCAGACTGACATAATCTCCCTTGGCGCTTGCGCTCTCGTCTTCCGGCACACAATAGTCCCTGTCGTCGCATTCGTCGTCGTATTCCACCACGCAACTCTCCCCAACGTCCTGACCCAGCTGATTCATCAGCGGCCGTTGCCGCTCTCGCTGCTGTTTCCGCCCTGGGTGCTCTGCCTTTGGACCTTCCAACTTGCTCAACTCTTCCGCGCGCCATATCTGCGGTATGTCTTCCTCGTTCTCCAGCGTCGTCACTGCACATGCGATATTGCCACATAATCCGTCATCATCGTGCCAGAACGGACAGTCTTTGTTGTAGAGATTGAGGCGGTAGTATGAGAAGAAATCGGTGTTGTTGGCCAGGCTCTTGACATACGGTTGCAGCTGGTGATTCAATCGATCGAGATCGGCGTAGGATGCGCAGGCGTCGGAGACCTGGGCTTTGGGCTGGAGCTGCGATACAGTGTGAGGTTGCTTGCGCGATTGCGAGGGTTCAGCACAGGTACCTACAGCGCAGGCGTCTGGGCTTGAGTGCGTCGGTGAAGCGGCTTTGCACGCGGCGGAGAACAGGGCGAAGAAGGCCAGGTAAAAGGCTTGGGCCGGTGTTCTTCGCCTCATCTCGGCAATTGTGCGATGAGTGATCTCTTGCCAGACGTCAGCGCTGTAGTGTTATCGCGACATTGCGACATGTTTGGGGATGATAGGAACGTAGGAGCAAGACTCACCCGTCGATGCCAACAGGCCAGATTGCCTGATTCGGGGTCGTATACGGCTGTCTCACTTGGACATGGATGGTCAAAGACTCTCGGCGAACAAAGCGGCTGTGTTTCGAGCTGGAAGTGTGTGCTCCGCCTGAAACCAAGAGTCGAGAACTCTGAACATGAAGGGCACGAGCGCGTTAAATACAAGGCCCAACCGTGATAAGACTTGTGGGAAGATGCCTACACGCCACGCCATATACAACACTGCAATTATAGCAGAAGCAAACAAGTGGCTTCACCAACCCGACCTGCGGGAATGTGGCGGTGCACGCTTAGATCCGCGATAAGCCCTAGCATGTGAAATTCTTTGATTTCCCGACTTCAGTCTTGATCACCTGCACATCAACACTCCGCAGTGCGTCCGGCGCTGCATCATCACAACGGTGGTCCCAGAACTTGACGATATGCCCTCGACCATAAATCGCTTCTGACGAGCCTGATGAGGCGTATGCGTCGGGTAGACCGTGCATTTCGCCTCAGCGCCCAGCTCTTGGACAAACGCCTCACAACAGATAGGACAAGACGACGTGAATACACGGCATAAGATCCCCTCCGAGCACGCACTTGCGCAGAGAATTGCCGACAAGCAGCACCACCATGCACCTCCAATCTCGAGAGGTACGTACGTCCCTAAGTCTCTCACACCACACTCACACCAAATGATGAGATCCATACATCCTTATACAGCTTCAGGAAGAGCCGTATGAGTGACTCGTCTGCTAGTATCGCCACATGCAAGCACACCCCACAGCCGATGCTTTAACGCTAGGATTCTGATACACCCCGTCAAATCTTCACGCCCGCCTGATCTTTGATGACGAGGAGAGTGGATGAGTGCTGATGTTGAATCTTAGGGATATCTACGTAAATTGAATGTATTGAGGACAGCACACGAACTGCGTACTGGCTGGCTGGCGCCATTATCATTATAGTCGAAGTCTAGATTCTCACAACTTAATAACTCGAAGCACATCAAACCTCTACACGCTATGCATCTTTACACAAAGGACACTGATACTGCTTCCCGCCTCTCGCTGCGCCATCTCCACCCTCCCCAGCCTTATCCTTACCATGCAAATACCCCAGATCCAAACACGCCCGATGGAACGTATGCCGACAAGCAAACACCACCAGCGTCAACTTCCTCCCCTCCACCGCCTCCTCCCCACCCTGCCCCTCACCCACACCATCGCTCGCCCGCCCCTTCCCCCTACTCAACCTCCTCGCACCTTCCCCACCACCCCGCTCGACACACTTCCTCACCTTCTCAGCCTCCCTCGCTTGTTCCTTCACCACAAACTCGTCCCAGACTCTTTCTCCCACCCCCTGCCCGAACGCCCTGCGCTTACAGATTTCACAGACTTGACTTCGAGGCCGCCACCCTTTGTGCCTCAGGCGATCGCACTGTTCGATTTCGGCGAAGACGTCGGAGCCTAGGAGGTCATTGGCGAGTGTCAGGACGCTTTGTTCGAAAGTGTATGCGGAGAAGATTTCTGCGAGCACGGCGCGCAGGTCGGAGAGCGAGGGGGCGTAGGTGGCGGTCGCGCGGGTCAGGAAGGCACGGAGGATGCGGAGGAATGTGGTGTTCTGGTTTGGAATCTTATGCTTGGTCGTGGTTTGGGAGGCTTGTTGGGGTGCTGCGGCGGTGGCGGACAGGACGGATGTGAAGGCTGTCTGCACGATGCCTCGAAGACTCGACACGACTGAGTCGAAGCTTGCCTGTGCATGACCGGCTTCCACTAGCTGCTCGTCTGCGCGCTGCACGGCCGAGGAAGCATCTTTGGTGATTTGAACGACGGTGTCTAATAAATTGAGCCACAGATACTCGTCCAGATCGAGATCATCCTCTTTGACGTCCCACGCAAAGTTCGTTCGGGGCCGAGGCTGACGCTGCACGGTAGCGCTCTGGCCTTGACAGAGCCAGATGCCAACCTTGGTATACTTCTGTATATCCTCGACCAAATCTTCCGCCGCTTCTTGTGACGCCGATGGATCCGGACCATCCGACGCCGCATGGACGAGACCAACCAGTGCCTGCCGAAGGCTTTGCAGATGCTCGACCAACCGGTCCATGGCATCTCTCGCCAGTCCATCTCGTGCCAATAGGACGACGGCTGCATCGACGACCCCAGCATCCTCCATCGCTGGCAGCACTCTGCCCAGCCGCAAATTGCTTGATGGGAGGACGTTTACATAGTCGGCAACGTGTGTCGGGTCATGTTGGCACATCAACTGCACGTACTGTTCGCTGAACTGTGCCTGGTCTTCGGCCGGCAGTGGGGAGCTACTAGGCGTTGCAGTATCCCCCGACATCAGAGTAGGCTCGATAAGGCATCGCAGGAACTGGAACTGTTGATATGAATCATCAAGTGCATCGACAGCTGAATGCAAGATGTCGCGAGAATATACTGCGAGTGTTCGTGCGGTAGCAGTGACGCTGAAGCTCGCGATTTCTCGTATATGATTCATGACGGTTCGTTTAACGGCCTCTTTTTGCTTTGGGCTCACAGGAGTGCTTGGCCGAAGGCAGAATGCGATCGCATCAAAGATTCCGTCCTTGTCTTCGGCATCTTCGAAATACAGCTCCAAAAGCTCTGTGAATAGTCGTTCGGTGCGGTAGACATACTTCAAGACGCGATAAAAGCGAGCTTGTTTCAATGCCTCGGTGAGTCCTGATACATCAGGCGGTCGGTAAGCAGAGAGCAAATACTCCACACTTAGCTGACAGTCATCTCGAAGGGCTTCCGATGGCGGTTGACACAGCTGGCGAAGTACTCTGTCCAGCAATGCTCCAGAAAGTACAATCTGACCAGGATACTTCGGCCTGCTGCGGGCAATGAACATATCCAGATAAACGACTTGCTCGTAGTCGAATCCGTGCTGGTGCATAACGTCCAGCATAATGCTGATAATATGCTGTCTCGTCATTTTATGTCCCGTTCCGCTGTTGGTTCCATTCACCTGAGCGCCGTTGACACCAGACTCTTCTTCTGCTTCGTTGAGAAAAGAGTCCTCGAATGCTTCGTTGAGCATGCTCATGAAACTTGACGCGTCGAACTCTAATAGCATGACAAGGTAAGGGAATGCTGGCTCTTCTTGCACATTCGACGTGGTCCTGAATACGGTCTTGCTGCCATGCGGCCAAGCTGTGGGTGTGCCGGCGAAGAGGTATTCGTAGAGGTCTGCTTTGATTCTGGCAGATTCAGGTTCATCGATGATATCCCCACTGGGGTACCGTCGTCCGGTGAAAGCATACGCAAGATATGGGAATATCTTTACCGCTGACTCGTAGAATGGGTTGTTCGTCCAGTCTTCGTCTTCCGGACCTTCTTGCAGCATCTTGATCAGACCAAGCAAGTCAATGAGAGGCGTCACAAAGTCGCCGATGCCTTGAGTCCAGACGTAGATCAAGGCGTCATAGAGCTGATGTTGCCGGCAGAGCATCGTAATCTCATCCAAGTCAAACGACAGTGGCTCAAGTCTGCAGAGCAGCTCCTCCAATCTAGCGGCTTGATTTTCGCCAATGAAATATGCCACCACGCTCTTGACAACTTCAGGCGGCAGCGCCTTTATATCCCCGTCTAGTACATACGACTCAAGAGTCTTGTCGAACACATCCTCCTCCTCCGCGTCTTCGAACAGCTGAAACACAGTGCTGAACAGGTATTTTGTCTCCTGGGTACTGATGCACGCATCAAAGCAAACGTCCGTCAGCTCTTGCAGTCTACTCTGCTGTTCATGGTCTCTCTGTGCGAATGTATAGTTCAACGAGGCAGAGATCATAGCAATGATACGCTCTCGCACCATTTCATGTCTGGCATCATCATCGTCTGGCAGGCCGATGGTAACATTATTGGCACCGCCTGCAAAGTAGTCCGTTGCTAAACGGATGGCGGAAATGTGATCACCATTCTCCATCAGCGCCATTAGTCGATCTGCCCAGTTCGACGGCGTCCCAACCGTGAGGTCGTTGAATCCTAGCAGGAACGTGCGACCTTTGTAGGCTTTGAAGCTCATGTAGAAAGCGTCTGCCACAACACCGTGCAGGGATGGATCTTCAGAGTCCGTGTGCTCGACTATGGCGCGCAACTGCTGCGAGAACAAGTCTTGATGATAGATGTGTCGACGTAGTAAGTCAACTGAGTCTGTCACCTGCAATGAGCCATCCTCGACGATCAATAGCCGCTGGCTGACTGTCAACACAGCGAGGACAGATCGGCCAAGCCATTGGACGGCCACTATGGCTTCGTCTGCGCGCCATCTGCTGCGTGGTCGAAAATCAAGTGTCGGTGGTTTGGCAGGGTCTTCGGCCTCCTTGACTTTGACGTCGAGCACCGTGAGGATATTGGACCAGCAGTACACTAGCTTTGTATCCGAGTTTCCCGACTGGGCGCCTTCGCTTGGATGCTTCAGCTTGACCGCAGGAAACCATGCCAAGCAACCACTGAGCGTACCATGCGGCTGGACTTCCTTTGGTCGAGACGACTTGTGCTGGGTATGTGCCACTGGAGTAGTAGACACGATGACCAGTAAATACGGCGTCAAGAGTGCGGTGAGACCCATACTGTCGGTAGCCTGCTCGACGTTCCCGAGTGGTAGTGGCGAGAAGGCCAGGACCGAGCTCGGTTTGCGGTTCGCCTGAGCCGCTGGGTCTGTCGAGGGATACCTGCCGAGCAGTCGGGTGGTCTTGACGGTTCTTGTCACCGGTCCAAGGCCACGAGTTGCCAAATGCGAGAATGCCATGCCACCGGCGTCTGCAGAGACCAATGCTGTGTGTCGCGTGCCCAGGAAGCCAAGATGCATGATAGCCTGTCCGAGAATGTGACCGTCGGGGTGTTGCGCTTGATCCAGTACGCTCCGGTCCAGTGGCGGTATCTGGAGAAACGGGCGAGCTGGCCTGCTGATCTCCCAGGTGAAGATGTGACCGTTCGCGTGACCTGCCGCGACAGTGGAGTAATCCGCAGAGATCGAAAGCGATGTCACGCTACCACATTCTGTGGCCTTGGTGCCCTGCCCGATTATGATCTTCAATGTCTGATGGTAGTCAAAGCCCAGTACGAGTCCCTTTGAGGTTCCCACCACAATGAGCGCCGACACTGCTAAACACGTAGGTCTGCCAAAATTGCGCTTTCCAACTTCGGAGAACGCCTGTCCTGTGATCTTGCGCAGCTTCGTCCATCTGATCACCTCCCAGGGTACTTCAGCCGTTTCTTCGTCCACCGTGCCACCGTCTTGTGATGAGATCTGGGAAATCTGCGATGACAGAGACACCTGCCTGGAGTGTGGACCCAAGAAGGCTGGTGAGCCAGCTCTGGGTGATGGCGAAGGAGAGGCTGAGAAGCGCGACTCAAATCGCCTCTCGAATGGCTGCAGCGCACCAGAAGGAGTGCGCGAGACTACACGTCGAGAAGCGGGTGAAGCGCCACGTAGCGGGGTCGACTGTAATGAGCCCTTCAAGGAAAGCGTATCATCTGGTATCGAGCTGGAGCCTCCAGGGCTTGCGAGTGGACTTTGTGCTGTGGGCGTGGTAGGCCCAACGTCCGGGCTCGTGGCCACATCCAGACTCTCAGAGCCGTCATCCTGCTTAGTCTGTGGACGCAAATAGTCGTCGTCCGCTAGCTCGCCTCTCAACTCTTCCTCGAGAGTCAGCTGGCTTGGTTCATCTGGACCATCGTCTGCGCTTCCCTCGGCGGTTGCGAACGACTGCTCTACCCCAGCGTCCTCTTCCAGCGCATCTTGCCCACCCGTCGTATCATCGTCCTCCATTCCTATCCGCCCATTCTGTGTCCTCTGTAACTCGTCCGCCAAAACATCCTCATTGGCCCCGCCATTCTGGCCTCCAGAGGTGGAGCTCATCGGGACTCTCGAGCCCAACACATAGCGTCCCTGGCGCCTTTACCAATACAGCACAATGCTACGTCTTATCGGTCGCAGCTGGGAGCACCGGTCGGCTTGGAGGTGTACAGGTAACAAACGCGACTCTCGACTCGAGTTGTGCTACGGCTATGCTGCTGATCCTGAAGTCGTGTGCGACCTGTGCATGCCGCTGTCATACACTTTGTAAATCGACACGCATGCAGTCTCCCGTCGCGAAGAACCTGGAATGGAGCATATGGGCATTCGCATTCGCGTCGCTTGGGTGTGGACGTCGCGCATCTGATGACGACTTCCCATCCTTTGGCTTAGAACTAGCTAGCTCCCTTCAGAGTGCCTCGACGACACGATCAACACTTTCCGACATTGACAACAGCAATACCTACAGTATCGATGTCGGCACTAGGCCCAGATTTACCGCCGCATCTACTGGCGAAGAGGAAGAGGCGAGAGGAAGAGGAGGACAGAAATGAGCCAGCCATTGCCTCCGGCGCATTGCGTTCGCCGAGTCCACATGAGAAGCGACCGAGAGTGATAGGACCAGCCATGCCGCCAGCGCCCCTCGATGAACGACCTACGGAGCCGCCCGAGGCAGAAGGATCAGACAGTGACGAGGATGATGATTTTGGACCTGCACTTCCAAATGCACGTGCAGGCAGTACGGTCGAAGATGTCGACAAACAAGACAGCGTTAGCGCACGGCCAGCTCTCACTGCCTCAGCTGACAAGCCAAAGAGAGACGACTGGATGATGTTGCCTCCTCAGCAAGACGATCTGGCTGCGCGGCTAGATCCATCCAAGCCCAGAGCAAGAGGTTTTAACACCGGCAAAGGCGCGAAGGGTCCCAGGGCAGGGCTACAAGATAATTCGTCATGGCACGAGACACCTGAGCAGAAGCAGAAGAGATTACAGGATGAGATGATGGGTATTAGCAAAGCAGACACTGCAGCATCTGGGAAGCCAGCTCGTCCCATAAAGTCGGCAAAGGATGAGGCGGCTGCGGCAAGGCAAACGGAGCAGGTAGTAAGTTGTCTGCGAAGCTCTTTGGAGAAATTATGTACTGATACGAAGCACAGGAGAGATCCCGCGGACCATCGCTCATGGAACAGCACAAGCAGAGCAAAGGTGCTGAGGCGGAAGACGATCCCAGCAAACGTGCCTTCGATCGAGACAAGGATATGGCTAGCGGATCACGCATCAGCGGCGCTCAGAAGAGTGAGATGCTGAAGAAGGGAGGAGGCTTCTCCTCGAAGTTCTCCGGCGGCAGCTACTTGTGATGGGCCAGGCATGAGACTAGCGACCATGGTCATCCCAGGCTTCATTGCGACGAACGAAAGCGACCTCCATTGATCAAGCAATCTACCCGACTCTAATGCCGCAGTCTGCGATTCGAGGTGGCAGTCCTTTGCCACGCGCTATGCTTCGCGAAGCTAGCTTCGCATTCTGCCTTGATGGCATACCTCGGCCTAAGCGCAGGGCCAAGGCGGCGTCTGCATTCTCGATGCTCCCGCGAGTCCTGCAGCCCGAACCAGCCTACGTTGGCGGCCGCGCAGATCATGCAGAGATGCTATCGCAGATGCGAATCCACATGTCCCCCCCCCTCATGCGGTCTTGTGAGATCATCGGACGAACCGACGTCCTCCACCTCCCAGCTGCCAGAAGTACCTATGTAGACTCCCAAAAAGACTTCTTCTAGTGGCCTTCCGAGGTCCTTCCCTGTAGGTCCCGAGGTGCACGTTTTACGTTACATCGCAGCTCGTCTTCGTACACTACCCGCGCCAGGCCCGCCACGCTGCAGGCTCTGCAGCCCAAGCAAACACCCAAACATTATGGTCCTCTAAGGTCCTGCACAGGTCGCTCGTGCAGATGTCGCCAAGCTTGAGAGGCGACTAAAAAGCGGACCGGGATCAGACAAAGACGAGATCCGAGAGTTTCCCGTGCACCTGCGTCACGGGCGGCTCTATCCGTGTGTTTCAGGCACTAGCGCCTGTCCAACCACTTGACCTGCCTCCTGACCAGACACCTCACTCTGGCATCTGTAACCAGCTCAGCACACGATTGCTATAGGCAACCTCATCAGGGTCGAGAAACGCTCCTTAAGATTGGATTTTCACATGCACACATTCGATCTGATTTCGGTGCGCGACTGATACGCATTGTGAGAAACGCGGACAGGAAAGGAGAGACGTGAGATTCGAAATTGGGAGCTTGAGTTGTAACACTCCGGCAACTCGGGCACGCTGCAGAAGGATCGTGGGGTGCTGAAGTATATATTGCCATCGGGCAGTAGCAAAAAGACTTCTTGGGCAATGCTTCGAGCGACGGCATATTTGTTGTGGAAGCGACAAGGTGGCAGTGTCGGACAGATCAGCAACGGCGACCTCAGTAATTACGGCTACGAGGGCGACGATAGCGGATACTATTACCCAGATGACGATGTGAGCTGGTGGTGGACACCGGTAAGCCATGCTTGGGCACTCCCGTACTTGGAATGCTAGAGACGATGCTAATGCACAGGGTCCCAGGCCGGCATGGCCGTCAGGTATACAGTCGTAGCCGTCTTCTTCGCCGCCATCCTCTTGTACTTCGTTGGCGGCTATTGGCACGCCAGACAGCGCGTACGCAAAGGTCTCGCGCCTCTTCCCTACCACAGGTGGATGCACCGTTGGCACCGCCCTTACAACTCCGAAACCCGATGGCAGAACTACCAGCAACCTGGGCAGACGTATCAGATGGAGAGCTATCCTATGCCGCCTCCTGCCTACAATCCTGCGGAAGCACCGCCGCCCGTGTATCAGCCGCCGGAGGGTGGGAGTAAAGTGATGGCGGATCAGAGCTATGTGCATGTGCGGCCAGTGGAGCGGGCAAACAATCAGCCGTTGCCGCCGCCGCCACCTCCGGCTGCAGACTCGACAGTCGTTGGTAGGTAATAATATTGCGCAAGCATGATTGGCGTTGGACGTTTCAGAGCAAGAGGCTTAGCGACAGCATGAGCGGGGGTAGGCGTTTGGACCTGGGAGTAATATTGCATGATACCAAGGGCGCAGGATGTATTGTATATCAATCTAGCAGCACGGAAACCACGACGTCATTGTTCGATCTCGGCCATGCGACCAGACTCTGTCAACTACGCTTCCTCTTCCAGGATTCCGCTCTTGACTGACCACGTGGTGCTTGGGCCGCTTTCCATGATGACCGGAACGCACAATTTCTCTGCCCAGCATTCGCAAATCGGACGTCAAACACTCGACTCGTGAACCATGAAGTCGGGGCTCCTGCCGTATTTGGAAAGTGCGGACCGTGTTTTGCGACAATCGCCAGGTGACCGTATGTCGGCTAATACTCTTAGACCTGATACCAAGAAACCCCGGACACGTTAGCGGCGATCAATAACGTTCCGTGGTTACGTGCGAAAGTCTTGGGTACCAGCGTACAGGCCGCTGTTCTCCTGCGAAACCCTAGAACCGAGCCAGAAACCCCTGAATGTTGATGAACTGCCGCGTATAGCCAGATTAGCTAGTTGATAGTCTGTTTGCCGCGATAGATGAGGTGCGCGCTTGTGCTGTTTCACTCGCACGTCGCCAGCATGGTGTTGACGACATTGACCAGCGATTTATTCTCCATTGCCGCGGCCACACGTTCCTTGTCGCCCAGCTGCTTGTTGACCTCATCTGCGGTCCGCGACGTGCCTTCCTTGATCCGGACGTCCACACGAAAGCGCGGCGGGAGTGCATTGACCAGGCGCACCTTGACTCCTAAGCCGATGACCGTGGTCAGAGAGCATGCCGACGTGGTTGGTGTGATCAAGACCGTGACAGTGCTAATGCGGGAGCGAGGAGAGGTGGGAGGAAGAATCGCAATGTCCTCGATCTTCACAACTCCTAGCGAGCCCAGCGACAGCGGATGCTCCGGGTCTGAGATGGTTGAAATCAAGTCGTAGACTTCCTGCTCGTCGATCTCTTCGCGCTCCTCGTCTGACCCAGAAGAAGACTCTTCTGATGAACTCAGTGCCTCGGCATCACTTAGCGGGTCAGCAACGATGCTCGGGTATGCAGGCACGAGGGCATCGAATATTCCAGGACGCTTCGCCGTCGGCGTGGACCTGCGACGCGAAGGTAGGTCCTCTGGATTGATTATCAGTGGGTTGACGTTATCCTTGTCGGCCTCCATTCTAAGCGGTCGCCGGTGGTGTCAGCGGCGTGCGGAGTAATGTATGTGAAGAGGAACACTGTTCCGGGGACCGGAGACCGTGCGCGAACGAGGAGAGTGGGATGAGCCAATACGCCATGCAATGCTTCCGCGTGTTAGTATGTAGGGTGCCTGGGTGCGGTTACCAGCAGAAGAGGGAGGGTCTCAGGTTCGTGGGGTCACTTGAAGCTTGTGGCGTTCTCGACGCAATGCTGGCAGTTGCAACGCTTGTGGATGCAGACTGAAAGACTTTGCGCGCTAGCATTTGTGCCGCTACTCGCCGTTCTGCACGCCACGACATGGATGCCGGCCGTAGAAACATCTCGGACCATCCCGCTGCTGTGCGAGTGTTGCTGATACATGTACAAAATACGGCGTGCAGTCCTCTCGGGGTCTGACAAAGCGCTCTGCACTTCTGACGCGTGGCGTGCGGCCAAACCCTCGCCGCCCCCAAGCCTTGGGCCGCCGCCCGGCTCATTGGCTGCCGAGGGAGCGGTCCAACATCCTTGCCGCTTGCATGACGGGTTCTGCTAGGGTCAGGCCGAAAGACAAGGTACCGCATCGACGACCTGGCCGCCACGCAATTCCCTTCAAACTGTACTTCTCGGGTGATCGACAGCTGTGTGGGGTCGATCACACACCTCTCTCCTTGAGCGCGAGATGAGAGCCCGGGATGCTTCTACCACGAGGACGACAGCCGCCATCACTTTCACCTGGACGCTCGCAACCAGTAAGCACCGGAGTGGCCGGCCCACTCGACTGCGGCTCCTGTGAGTTTCGTCCATAGGTCCCTGGTAGCCACAAGGAGCTTGCTGTTCATCCGACTATCAAATCGACGAAAGCAACACAATGGAATCAACTCCTGGTGCGCCGGCCGCGACCGGGCATACGAAGCAATATGTCTTTGTCGACGAGTATAACCGACACAAGCGCTTGAAGGTCATGCGCGCTTGTGATGGCTGCCGGAAACGCAAAATACGGTGCGATGGTGCGCTCCAAAACGGACCTTGGCCATGTGGAGCATGCCAACGACTCAAGCTGAAATGTGTACCTCCGACACTAGATCCTGATGATGAGCAACAAGCCTCACATACAACTGGACCAGGGCAGATCAGCTTCCAGGCCACGTCCTTCTCAAGCACGCCTATCCAACCTAAAACAGCGCCGCCACTTACGCAAAAACATCAAGAATGGCAGACTGGAATAAATCTGCCCGCGCAGCCCTCAGGCACGCCACAGGCTTTGGACGGTCAAATGTATGCACCGCAATATTACACTCCGCAACATCTTCCAAGCTACGCAGATGGCGACTATCTCGCAGGCCTCGGGCAGTACCAGCAGCGCATACAGTCAACCTTTCTTCGGTCCCACACCGAGGGCTCCCAGGGCGGCACTGAGGCTTCGGGAAGCTCTGGGGGCGATCCGAAGGAAGTCGACGCGACCGTCAAGGAGCTCAGCACGCAGATGGGCGAATTATCGATTGATATCAATAGCAGTCTGCCCTTCATCGCGAATGAGCGCAAGACTCTCGCTGAGACTCCAGCCGTGGAAGAAGTAGAGGTGCTTCTCCCTGCCTCGGTCGGTACCGACACCACAGTCAGGATACCTCCGGAAATGATGCTGGACGAAGATCGTGCCGCTGATTACTTTGGGTATTTTTTCAGCTTCATCTATCCATACGTGCCAGTCATCAACCGGAGTCATTTCTATGAGCAATGGAGATCAGCACGTCATTCCATCTCACCGTTGCTGCTGGAAGGGATATTCGCGTGTGTAGCGCGATACTTGGACAAGCCAATTGAGGTCCGAAGATGGCTGGCATTAGCCGCAAGACACGAGGAGAGCTTCAAGGACGTGCCACGGCTGAGCACAATACAAGCAATGATTCTACTAACCAAAGCGCGGGAATTTGTGCCAAAGCGCGGCTATTACTACCGCTCCTGGATGGCTGTGAAGTACATGACCACTATGGCATGCGACTTGGGGCTTGATGAGCATTACGAGAACCATCGCGGCTTAAATCGATGCAAATTGAGCAAGTCTGACTGCCTGGTGCGGACGAGGATATGGCATACGTTGTTCAATCTCGAAATTCTGGTCGGCGCTCCTCAAGCTCGTACAGACTTCGCTGTGGACATCGACACTCTCGACTTCGCGGAACCAACGCCTAGCCTAGAGGTCGATGCATTCGAATTGTCAACATCTCGTAGATTTACCTACTTGGCTCAATGTTTCCGCAATATCAAGGTGACGAACAATCTATGGCAAGGGTTGAAGAAAATCAAAGATGACTGGGCGTTGGATCCAGCCTTCGTGAGGCATAATGAAGATCTATTTGTGTGGGTGCGCGGGCTGCCCCCTGACATTCAGATTACATACCCGGGAGATGGCGGTGCTCCATACATTGGTGGCGACCATTTCGTAACGTACATTCACGTTTACCATCACTTGGTTGTCATCATGCATTACCGTCCTCAGCTTCAGGCCATGTTGGAGAAGCGCGATCCGAATTTCAAGGATCCCCTGGAAGTCTGTCTGAAGTCTGCTGCGTATATGTGCAGATTGCAAGAAGCTCTGGTGCGAGACTTTGGGCTACATGGATTACAATTCATGCAAAGGGGCATCAACTTCTCTATATATTGTGTCCTCACCTGCATGATGCTCCACTTGGTAAGTTAACGCATGGCTGATGATTGGCACATCTATTGACTTAAAGAAGGCAGCGATCACTTCACCCGATCCAGCATTGAACGCTGATGCGAGAATGTATTTCACACGGCATATGCGTGTGCTCGAGCAATGCATCATCAATGCCAGTCCGGAGATGCAAGTCCAAATCAATGCACTACAAGAGGCTTTCAGCAACGACACGAGTAAGCCATTTGAACTGAAGCCTACCCTTGGCTTACGAAGCCCGTCTGTCGAGCACCAGTCCACTCCCCCGGAAATCAGGGCTGTGCCCTCCAGTTCGTCCATGCAAAGCACCGCTACGTGGGCCAGTATGCAAGGCGGGGACACCTCGAAGACAATCAGTCCAGCCAGCGAGTATGTCCAACCTTTCGATCACGTCGCGGTCACCGGCCAACAGGGTCTGGCATATCCGTCGAGAAGCTTTCAAACATCCCCACAAGACCAATATGCACACAGCTTCCAGAACGTCACCTCCACCTCCGCCTCACAGACTGGTTATGGTCTAGAGCCAGTGATCAGCAATGATCAACAGCCCACCCCCGTGTGGGATCCAAGCCAGATCTTCCAGCAGTGGAACTCAGCATTTGGAGCACCACAGCCTCCTCCAGCAGCTACTCCAGTAACGAATCCTGTGACCTATCCGACCTCTGCTCCGCAAATGTCTCAGCAAAATTCACCGGTCAGCCAGCAGAGTATGTATGCCCCCCAACAAATGTCAGGCAACCCAGGACAGCTTGTACCCGAGCCCGTCATATCAGCGATGCCAGTCGTAAGTCCAGCTATGTGGCAGGATGCCTTCACGACCGCATATGTGTCAGGACATGGCAACAAAAGATTCCGGCAGGAAGACCCGTACAACCAATACTCGAAGCGACGAGGTTGATCGCCATGTTGAAGATGACAGATGACGACACACAACATTTGATGGCCGTACGTTGCCTTGGCATGCAGTACGAAATGGACTGGATGACTTCTTGGTGGCCCAATGCTGCTGTTATATACGACGGACTCTCTGTAAGGTCACTCGCCACACTTGCCACATCGGCTCCATCTTGCCCGACGGTCTCCATCGGCATGTAGCGGTACAAATCACAACGCCGATCAGTTGCCGTTCCCAGCATCCCACAGTCCTCTATGGAGCCACCGAGCGGTGCGGGGACACATACTTGCGGGGTGCGTTGAAAGGTGACATTGATGACCAACACTGTAGCGCGGTGACGAATCGAGATATGATGGACGGAATGGCGGCGCATGGCACTTGACGTGTCAACATGCAAAATGTGTGCTTGATGATCAAGAAGAAGCTGCATGTACGGCGGTCCTCCAGTGGGCATTCTACATTCTTGTACATTATTTAGTGAATCACTTGTCTTCCCACAACCATCGTCAGAAATCAGTGCACGAGTTTGCGACGACAGCACCAGCCTAACGCGCTAGGCGCTGCTCACAATGGGCTTCCTAGACCGCATGCGAGCACGCAACGAGGAGATAACGACACCAACGACCACCTCACGAAACCGCAGCCCAGAGAAGGATGTCGAGACCGACCACGCAGAGATCACTTCTGGTGCAGCGACGACCCAGCAGAAATGGAAAGTCTCGAAAGCTGGGGACGGCGACGTGGCTATGGCCCTCTTTCGCGACCCCAGCGAAGTCCACGAGCCGATCGACCCAGCAGAAGAGAAGAGACTAGTCCGCAAGATCGACCTCATGATCCTACCCTACCTGGCAGTCTGCTACGCCTTCTTCTACATCGACAAGACCACGCTCTCGTACGCCGCGATCTTCGGGATCAAAGACGATCTCAACTTGGTGGGCACAGAGTACAACTGGCTGAGCTCGATCTTCTACTTCGGCTTCCTGGCGTGGGCATTGCCGACGAATCTGCTGATGCAGAAGTTGCCTGTCGGCCGATACTTGGGCTTCAATATCTTCTTGTGGGGCGCCTTCCTCATGCTGCAAGCCGCGGCGAGGAACTTCTCTGAGCTCGCCGCGCTGAGAGCGTTGGGAGGGGCGGCCGAGGCTTGTTCGGACCCGTCGTTCATGTTGATTACGAGTATGTGGTATACTCGACGTCAACAGCCCGTCAGAATAGGTGACTATCAAGCACGTCCGGGACACTACTGTGTATGTACATGCTAACGTAGATCGTACTGCAGGCCTATGGTATACAGCCAACGGCTTCGGCATAGCGTTGGGCGGCCTGCTAGGCTTCGGGATCGGCAACATCAAGGCCAGTCTACCAAGTTGGAAATTCGAATTCATCATCATCGGAGCTCTGTGCTGCATCTGGGGTACCGTTATGTATATCTTCTTGCCTGATAGCCCGGTCACAGCCAAGGGACTCAGCCCGCGTGAGAAGCGCATGGCAGTAGAGAGACTGAGAGAAAATCAAACTGGTGTTGAGAACAAAGTGAGTCCCCTTTCAATAAGACAACTTTTTCCAAAATCGTGGCTGACCTGAATCCTAGCACTTCAAATCATACCAAGTCATCGAGGCTCTCACAGATCCCAAGACCTACCTCTTCTTCTTCCTCGGTGTAGTAGGCAATATCCCCAACGGCGGCATCTCAAACTTCGGTATTCGCACCCCCTACCCATCACCGAACCCTCCAAACCCATACTCACCCAAGTCCACAGGCACGCTCATAATCCAAGGCTTCGGCTTCTCCACGCTCGTAACAACCCTCATGCAAATCCCCTACGGCGTCATAATCGCCCTCTCAATCCTCGCCTGCGTGCTCCTCAACGACCACCTCGCCCGCCACGGGCGCCAAACCCGCAGCTACTTCATCCTGCTCTTCCTATGCCCCAACATCGCCGGCTCCTTCGGCCTCCGCTTCCTCGCCCAAAACAACCAAGCCGGGAGACTAATCTGCTACTACCTCACGGGACCCTACAACGCAGCCTTCGTGATGATCCTGTCCATGACGACGGCCAACACGGCGGGCCATAGCAAGAAGGTAATCACGAATGCGATTTTGTTCCTGGGATACTGCACAGGGAACATCGCCGGGCCGTTTTTCTACAAGACGTCGCAGGCGCCGGGGTACGAGCTGGGGATCTGGTCGATGATTGTCTCGCATCTCCTCGAGGTCGTGACGATTATAGCGCTACGGGTGCTTTTAGCCAGGGAGAATCGGCGCACGGATAGGCTGCAGGGTGGGTGGGATCAGCGAGATATCGATGCGACTGCGTTTAGTGATATGACGGATCGGGAGAACCTGAATTTCAGGTATATTTACTAGGCGTGAGTAGACGATTGGTAACGACGTTTTCGATGCCTTCCAGAAGTGGCGAAGGCTCTTTCAGTGCAAAGTGACCGGAGTACGCATGCTACGGACTCAAGTCCGACTGAGATTGAAAGTGAATATCATGCGCGGCATGACCATTCGCGAAAAGGCTTGCAAAGAACCGCAGATGGGCACGGCAAGGTTGCATGTGATATCAGCCCACCTAAACCAAACACCAACACTGAGATGCCTAAGTAAGGTAGCGAGCCAAAACACTGCGCAAAGCGAGGGCCTACTCTACTACAGAGTAGGAGGCTTGCAGATCAGAGTCGAACAAACGCTGGAAGGAGGGAGAGGATCCGTGCTCTGAGGATTTCGGACCACATACGCGCTGATGCAACCCATGTACGCTTTTGTTTGAACCACGCTATGCATCTATCATACCCTCTCCTGCCGTCCACAAAGAGAAACCTCACAACCCATGCACGGGCCCCCAGTTGACCTCGACTTCCACGCTCTAAACAACCATGCAACCAAACCAAAATGCTGCCAAAACGCTTCAAGTTGACCCAAGAAAAATGCTCCGCTTCATCTCCGACCCTGCCACTGGCCCTGCTGACCATACTGCTCACCACCTTGCGGATATTGATTCCCATACGCCTGCTGCCTCTGCCAATTATCCTGCATATTCAGACTCAAGCTCTGCACGCTCCCAGGCGCCTGCACCATAGGACTTTGAATCATCTGGCTGCCTCCATACACGCTTTGAGGATACACGTAATCCTGGGCCGGCCCATGAGGTCTCTGCTGCTGCTGTTGCTGCTGCGCCAACATCATATTGCTCTGAAGCTGCAGATTTTGCATCTGCTGCATCATGCTCATACTCTGCTGCTGCGCATGCTGTTGCATTTGGGCTTGATACGCGGCCTGAACCGCGGCTTCCGCTTCGTACTGCTGTTGCTGCTTCATCGCGATGGCTTGCTGAACATTTATTGATAGACGATTGCCGCTCGAGCTTCGGACCTTCTTGCTATCTGCTTTCTCCTTCTCTCTGGCTGCCATTGCACCAAAGAGTCCTGGTTGATACGGTTCTTGGGCTTTCTTTTCAGCATTGGTGGTGTAATTGACAAGCGGTGTATTAGTCGCCCGCGCAACCTGCATCTGCTCTTTCGCAGTGAGTTGAGAGGATGGCATGGTCGTCAGTGTTACGCTAGCATCCCGCGAGTGCGGTCGACTAGGTGGCGTGTGTCGCGGCTGAGTCCAGTCTCCAGAAGGCGTGCGCGTAGGCGTAGGAGGCGTTTTACTGATCGGCCTATTGTATATCTGTGGTATCAGGTTTCCAGATGCAGTGCGGTTATGCGCATAGTTCGGTATTGGCTTCCGTGGCGGAGCTGCTTGTGGCTGCGATGCCAACGCCGCTCGGTACTCGACCCACTGCTCTGGCGTTAGAGGCTTCTTACTCCCACCTGGCGTCACGACAGGCGACGAAGTGGGCTGCCACGCGATACTGTGTCGATTGCCAGGCGTGTGCCATCCATCTGTAGGCGTTAGCCCGCCAGGTCTAGGTGTCGTCCGTCCACCAAAAAAGGAATGGCGATTAGCCTCTCCTACGGGACTGAAGTGGCTCAACCTGTTCTGCGGGCTCTCTTGCAGGCGGTCGCCCGAGCGCGAATGACTTCTGCTTTCCATACCAGTAATAGTGCCGCTCGTACCAGGTCGGCTGATTGGCTTGTAGCTGTACGTCGGGCCAAAATCGATCACAGGGGTCTCGGCAGCTGCTTGGGCATTATCTTGCTCCCAAGTGTCCAGCCTGCTGGCGCCGCCCGGACGAGGCTCAGGTTTATACTCTGGATTTCCCACCGTTTTCAGCACCCCAGCCCGAGGCTTCTCTGTTGGCTCTCGCCTCTCGTCACGCTCCGCCGGAGCTGTGCTCGCGTAGTCAGGAGTGGCCGAGGATGCTTGGCTAGTTTGGCTCAGCATGGTATCAGCTCTAGGACTGTTCAACATCGCTGCTAGAGCATCCTCGTCAATGAGGTCACCCGCCCAACTGGCCGCAACAGGTGAGTCTGGTGATGCGGGCACCATGTCCTCGCTTGCAGCAGGCGGGAAAGCAGTTTGCAACCGGCCTGCCGGTATGGGGTCACCTCTCACAGGGACATCGTTTTCGGAGATAGACTTCGGGATCGGCTTTCTCTCGATACTATGGCTGGACCTCAAAAGACTTGGCGGGCCCTGCCGCTCATGTCTTGCTTCACCCCTCTCTGCCTGCTTCATGCCAGCACCACCAAGACCTTCAGTTGCCACTTGTATTGTTGTCTCCGGTGACCGAAAGTAGCCAGCCTCTTGCCCCGTGCATGGACTGCCTGGTATTGTAGATAGTCGCTGTCTTGGATGGCGCGTCGGATTCTCGGTCGTCGATGGATTCAATATTGCTGAAGTTCCTTGCGAACGATCAGCACTGAGCCCACCTTGATTTCCATAATTCGAGTGTGACGCTACCGAGTTCATGTTGTGCCCTTGGCCATTGACTGTGTGCTGCATCTCGGCCTCCCAACCCGAGTTCAAGTCATCCTCCTCTCGTGGACGCGCTGCGTCTTGCATCTGCTTCAGGGTTGCCTCATCGACATTCGAATGTTGACGGCGCAGCTCTGCTGGAGCATAAGGCTGAGTCGCAGGTCTGCTATTGGCTTGGTGCATGAAGGATGGCGGAGTCGCCACAGGCTCGGGCGGCAGCAAAATTGGTGAAGCTGCGGCATGACTTTGAACGTCGGTGTCAATGGAGCCAAGAGTCGGCGTCTCAGCTCCCGATTGAATGCGCTCAAGTGTTCCGGGACCGAGAGGCCGACCATGTCTTGGAGGCGGTGGAGGTTGATCGCTATCGTCTCTGTCGGCCTGATAAGACAAGCGCGATGGCGTCTCGCTCTGATACTTCTTGTAGCCGTTGAGCGCATCGGATGCAGACCGCTTATGTGGACTCGTGTGCTGCGCCGGGGGGGCCGAATCAGTGCGTCTGGGTGGCGTGTATCTTATATCTGCGGCACCCGCAATCTGCACCGGCGACGCAGACCTTGAACCGGGCGTAGAGTGCGTGCTGGGCACGTCCTCGAATCGAATACCAGTAGCAGGTGCTACAGACGTTCGACCAGTCATCGTGTTACGACGCTGACTGAAATGTCTACTGGTCCGTCCACCTTCAATCTCAGCGGTCATGCGCTGGCTGACCAGCTTCTTCATCTCTCTTCTCCACTGGCGCTCATTCCAGGATTGGCTGCCTTCCGTGTGAATAAGTGCAGAGACGTCAAGAATATCCAGGTACCCGTAGCGTCGGTCTCTCGGCATTGCAAACATCAGACCGCGCTGGTCTAGGGTATCTGCAATCAATCTGCAGGGTCTGCCGTACAGGCAGAAGGTATCGAATACTGGGAACAAGAATTGCAGCATCATCTCGAAACCAGAAACAGCCGGATGCACTTCCGGCATGATAAACACGAAACCTTCCGAGGTTGTCGGTGGCTGTCCATGAACCGTCACTAGACCTTCCAGCTTCACCAGGGTGCTCTGGTCGATGAGCGGCTTGCTTTGTGGGTATATCGCGTAGGCAGCGTAGGCATCGGTGACGGTCGCGATCGGCTTCGTCTTCTTCGTGACCTTTCTGGTGTCGTAAAACTTCATCTCGCCCTTGGGATATCTGATCTTCTCGTATGCGCCTGCCTTCTTCTGCTCTTTCACTGCTTTGGCGTATTCCTTCTCGTCGGGCGGCGTAACGACGCACCAGCACCGCTTCCATGGGGTGCCAGCGCCAAAGCGCACTCGCGCCCAATCTTCATGTTGAAATTTGGAGCGCTCCATAATGGCTTTGATGTTGTTGAGAGTTCTGCCCTTGCCCGCGATCAACGAGCCAGTATAGGCTACTTGCAGCTGAGCATGCTCGAACATGGCTAGACGGATCCCAGCAGTCCACTGCGTGAGCGAGTTGAGCGAGTTGAAATGCAGTAGGTATCTATTGTTCGCGGCGGTCGACACAGAGAGGACGTTCTGCAAGCTGCCTCCGTGTGCGCCGTTCATTGGCAACGACTCGATCTAAAAGACTGTCAGTCCAGTCGGGGCGCCTGCATGTCTGAACGTACCATCTTAATCGAGGCATCGCTGAGATTGATGAAAGTCGGCACAACCTCGCCGTCCTCTCCTGCTGCGTCCAGCGCAGCAGCATCCCAGAGCGACAGGACTGTGCCGACCAACTGCGCAAAGCACTCGGACCAGGTCCTGTCCGCGCTCGGCCTTCCCCTGGTGTCCAAGTCATGCAACTTCAGAAAATAACCTTCCTGGTATAGCTTATTACTGTGACTGTTGAGAAACGTGAAAATGGGCTGCAGCTCCGGCGGCGTATCGGTCGCAACTTCCATCTGCGGCGGGTTGTACGTTTGAATCATGCTGAGCGGCCTTGCCTGGACCCTGCTATCCCCTCGTGCTCGCGACGGTGTAGTTGGCGATCGTGGCGAATTTGGCGCGTGGAAGTCGTGTTGGCTCTTCGCAGCTGGTGGTGATTCCGTGTTGATCCTGAGCGACTGCTGCTTCTTGAGCACGCCGCGCGAAGGCGGGTCGTTCTCGGCCACCGGCGGTTTGTTCGTGGTGGGTGAAGGGGGTGCGGCTTCTGCAGATGGCGAACGGGAGCCAGGAGCCCACTGGCTCATGAACGAGAGAACTATTGAGACGGTCAGTCGAGCTTGCCGCTGCAAGGGATTTGTGGCAGATATCAGCTGCAGCATGATCCCGCTGCCTTGGGCGTGGGCGACGTACCACGAGAGCGAGGCATGCTGGACAAGAGCCCCTGCACAAGTAAATGCCGTGATGCCACCAAACTCCTCCCGTCACTCACGTCTCGCAACTCCAGCGTGCGGTGTTGATACCCTTCTGCTCAGACTGCTCACCAAGGGCGACTCTGGGGTGCTTTTGTCTGTCGATTTCTGGGGCGTGTCACAAATGTGGAGGGTGTCCTGGCAGAGGGCGTCGAGGAGCGACGGGGTGATGCTGGAAGGGCACAAAGGAATCACCAGGCTGATGCCCGGCACAAGCGGACGGTGTCGTCGATGGCGTCTTGAGCACGGAGGGGGCACGAGGGAAGGCGCGGCGTTAAGACGGACGAGGGCAAAATGCCTGCGGACCTCAGACGTGTAGCCTTGTCATCAAGGCAGGACGCGTACAGTCGCTCGCTATTCTGGACGTCTGCGGATCGCCGCTCCCCCAGATTGGAGTCAATGACGTGGGCCAATGCTTTGCAGACGATCAACGTCTCTGTTTGTCGTGCCAAAAGCAACAATCTCATCCACTACAAGATGATTGATAATCAGGGGATCAGGAGACGGGCGGGAAGACATGTAACCTGGGCATCTGTCTTATGATGATGCATTTCCAGCGCCGGCGGTCGCCCGTCGGAATCCGCAGGTCTGGATGAGGAGCGACGCGGATGGACCGGAGCCACGTCGTCCGCACGGCCATCGACGCTAACGGTGTGGCTTGACGTGCCAAGAGCCTCCTGTCTGCACTTGGATCCTCATCAGCCATCGTGCGTACGTATGTCGAGCCGATCCTCGGCTTGGCGATTATGTGCCTGAGGACTGCTTGTTGGCATTGCAGCAATACCTTGATGCTCGTGAAAATCACATGCTTCAGCAGAACAACCTTAAGCTGATGACTAACACCAGTGAGTATGTCGGGTACATTCCAATATCAACTTCTCTCGCCTTCGTCGATCCACTATCCACTCGATTTCATCACCATCTCGGACATCTCAACAACCCCGGCTCTGACCGCGTGCCATCTATCTCTCATCTCGCACAGTGGCCGTGATTTGCTCCTCAGCCAACTCCCAAGCTACATGTAGTGAAGCTTGGATCACCCGCGAGCGCGACACGCGCTTTGAAGATCCAACGCGGTCGATCACTCCATTTTATTATCTGCATAAGGTACATACAGTTCGGCATACCGACACCATCACCACCTCGCCGCCGCCACATCTTGTGCGACGTTGCCGGACTCTTCGACTCCATTGGAGTTGCTCCGGGCAAATTCTGGAACATCCCTCTTCTCCAACATGAGAACCAAACACGCGAGCACGCCACGCACGCCTCCGCATAAGCACGGTCATCCACTCTCCTCGTCTGGAAAACACACCCACAACCTCACGCCGCCCTCGGCAGCCAACATGCAGTCTCCCACTCAACCCGTGCCACTGTCTGAAGATGAGACAAACAATCTGAGGAATGTCTTGGACAAGGGCAATGCTTTCAAGATCATCACACATCCACTCAGCAAGAAGCGCAAGCGTGGGTCTGACAGTTTCTTCACGGAAGCCGACCTGCTGGACTCAAGACTCAACGTGCAGTACGAGATCAAGCCAGCCATCTGGTACAGGGTCAAGCGTTACAAGAAGTTCAGTGTGGGCAGCGATTCTATCGGCACGGGCGAATGCGTGCTGGTCAAGCACGACGATAGTCTCGAGACGAGGTTTGACGATAGCGGAGAGCTACATGTGGATTACGCCAGTCAGTGGAAGGCCAGAGTGCTAGAGGTTAGGGCGCTGGATCCTGAGCACGTCTATCTGAGGGTGGCATGGTTGAACAGGCCGGAAGACCTGCCAGAGGGACGCCAACCCCATCATGGGACAAACGAGCTGATCCCGACCAATCAGCTGGACATCATCGATGCCATGGCTGTAAATGGGCCGATCAAGGTTATGTGGTGGAAGGAAAAAGACGACAAGGCTGAGATGCCCGGCAAGGAGGAGTAAGCTATTCAACCTCACATTGGAGATCATGATCCGGATCAGGCTAACAGACACATCTAGGTTCTTCTGGCGTCAGACGTACGACCTGGTGAACACCACGAACTCATCCGAGGCTTTCTCCAAACTCCGCCACCTCTGCATAGACGATGCACCCCAGAACCCAGACGAGATGATCATACAGTGCAAGAATCCGGCGTGCGAGAAGTGGCTCCACGTCACCTGCATAGCCGAAGATGCTCTTGACAGAGCCCTGCAAGACATGGACGGCGACGAGATCAAGGCCAAGGTCAAGCGCAAGTCTATCGCTGGATCGGGCAAGAAGAGAGGGAAATGCAGGGAGATCATGGAAGGCGACGACCAGGCGGGCCCAGTCGTAGCGCCTGCGGCGACTCGCACAAAGAATCGAGTGCGTGTGCAGGTCTTTGTGAAGAACGATATCTCGAGTCAGCTTGTCAGCAGTAATATTGTCCCCGACAATGGCGCTGAGAAGACTGAGATCGTAATCACAGACGAGAATGGCGAGAGGAGGGAGCCAGTTCGGTGCTTGTTTGAGGATTGTGGCGCTGCGATTGATTAAGAAGGAGAGAGGGGCCGAGTCACGTACGTCTGCGGGAACAAAATCACGTACGTCAACGAGGTTACTTAGGGTAGGATTACGTACGTCTACGGATGACCTTAGGAGGTCTCGAGCAGTACCAGATGTGAACATTTAGGTTCATAAGATTCTAGCGATACTACAGAGATACCTAGATGGCGATGTTATTTCTAGGAAATTTCTGGGGCGTAGACAGAATAGCATAAGTGCATAGCGTGAAGCTAGAGACTTGAGCAGTTTGACTATAAAAGGTTATTATGTTCAAATCATTATTTTGACTTCTCTTATTAATATAGGCTATTATAAAGATTTTTAGGAAGAACACACAGAATTAATACTATTTATATAGAAAGAGACACTATAAAGCGGACTCTCTTACTTAGAGGGTCTAGCATATATGTGAGGTTAGGTAATCTAGACTCGAGTTCACGTGGTTTTCCTTAGGAAGAGCCGGGTGCTTGTGTGAAGTCTTTTAGGACTTGCCTACCTAGGTAAAGTAGTCGCCTTAGCGATATAGAAGAAGATAGGTAGCAACTAATACTAGCCTATAAGAAGCTCTATTGGACGAACAAAGGGAGTAGTTTAAGCTGATGTCACAAAACGTGATGACAGGGTTATTGCTCTGTTGCGAGTCGTCCGACTCTACCTCCTATGTCCGGGTCGAATGGAATGAGCCATCAACTCTCATGGCGACGCAGCTGGGTGGGCTGTGGTCGACCGCTTTGTTGAGTCGCAGCGCGCGAAGGCCGAAAAGACGCCTATGAAGCGTTTGATGCACGTTTTGCACCATCATATCGATGGCATGATGTAGAAGGCGCTTCGGAGTGCCGGATGCCTCCTACCAGAACTTTGAGCAGTCACATGCAGTCAGGCGGGCCGCGATCAGGAGGGCTAACGAGACCAAAGATGAGGTTGGACGAGACCAAAGATCAGTCAAGTGAGAGCTGCTACCCGCGGCAGTCAATACAGTACACCCTTCGTCCAATCGATAAAGGCACCGCTTCTATCACAATTTGTATGGCGACCCAAAGATCAACATTCCCGGTGCAACGAATTGCTCTGGTTCGTACCGTCTTCGAATTGATCTGGGCGAGTAGGGACATCTTGCAGGGCACTGAGCGTACCTCCAGATTTCCGACCAAGCTCCAGGCACGAATGCTCGTGTAGTGGCTTCTCGAAGCGACAGTTTCATGGCCACCGCTTAGATGGAACAGGAATAGAAGTGCCAAGGTGTGCTGGGCCGCGGTCGGGAACTGGGCAAGGCCGGCTGCGAAGGAGGCCACGTGTTCAGGTGAACGAGTGCTTGGTCCTCCGGGCGCTCTGCTGCTGGTGTGCAATATCGAAGCATCTTTATCAATGCCTTCATCATTCAAAAACAAGATGCGAAAGGACTATCGAACGAATGTCATCGGATTTGTATCTCCTAAGCGACCCCTGCCAATGCGGCCAATTTCGCACAGGAATCCGCCCGACGAGACAGCCCATGTTCCCCCCAGAGACTCAACCCTCCCTCCATGCCTCCGCCAAGAGCATCTGAGAGCTCACTCATCGCTGGACACCGCCACTCCTGAGTCTCTACACATTGGAACCCAGACATGCCTCTACTGCGACTATCCCCTCACACCTCGTCCCTACATCGTACCCCAGAAACCGAGTCGGCAAAAAACGACCTCTTCATACCCCCGCCTAGCACCGCCAGAAAAGTAGCAGCAAAAAGTCAACTAACAAATGGGGGAAGAACATACACAATAAGTCTTCAGCCACAAATCCAACCTCACCCCCATAAACTCGCAGCTATTATCCGGTGGTCCTTTCGTCATGCTCAAGTCGTCTTCAGAGGGCGTGCACTATTCCTGTCAGCATAGCATTCCCACGTCCAAACAGAAAAAAAAGAAAAACGATAGTAGGATTGTGAGGGGCTGGAGGGGATACGCACGTGCCATTTGTACGGCGGATACGGATGCCCGCATCCCGTGTTGTTGGCCGCGAGGTCGCAGGCCGCGGCGTTGGTGAGTGCATGTGCTACGTAGAGGACTTTGTTATATTAGGACGAGTGCAATGGGACAAGCCCGCTGGACTAGCTATTTTTGTAGCCTCTGAGGCTGGTGGCTGAAGTTCGAAGAGCACGATTCATGAAGAGCTTGGCACGCGATGGCACATTGATAATTGCAACAATGAGGTACGGCGGCGGACGTGACCGGCACCGAATGCGGCATCTAGAATAACGCCTCCGCGGACGACTTGGCAAAGGGATCCGTCAATCAACCGGTTGACTTGTTGATGATAACGGCCATCTGCTCCATGTGATCCGGTTGACTGCTCAATAATACGTTTGGCTGTTTGACGGCCGAGTCACCTGATCTCATCCGGCTGGCGGTGGGAGCCAGGTCCAGATCCTGGGCGACGGAAAGCCGTGCTGGGCAATCATCCTTTCAAGCTAGGATCTGTCGTAAAGGGAACGCTAAAAATGGCAAAGCACTATCCCATTCGTCACCACCTGTGCCCACCGCAGCAACGCCCGACAGTCGCATAGCAGCACTACAGCTGCACCCACCCCTTACACACAGCCGTCAGATACTCCTGCTCACTCACCGCATCCCAATACTCCTCCTTTCCATACGTGCCCGTCTGCCCATAAGGACCCCTCGTACTCCCGTGCTTCATCTCCGGCCACTCGCCCGCCGACCTGATCTCCGCCATCGTGAAGTCACCGTGCACGAGTTCATCCGCTGGCAAGAATATGCAGCCCGCGAAAAAGAGCTCGATGTTGAGGTTGCGGTACAAGCGTCGCTTGTGCTGGATGAGCCCTCTTGCGCCGTCCAGCGCGGCTTTGAGTTTTGTGACGCGGTCGGAAGGTTTGCTTGCACTTTCGCAGCCGCAGAGGTCGGTGAAGCGGACTTGAAGGTCACCAGTCCATTTGACGTCTTTGTTTGCGAAGATGTCGGCGCACATGTACGGGATGCTGAGCGAGAGGTCGCGCATTTGTGGCAAGCTGGTGAGGAGTTCGCAAATGTGTTCGCCGGATTTCAGATGACCTGGCCAGGGGTGGTAGAAGCCATCAGCTGAGCGAGGGGAGTGCTCGAGGACTTGGAGTGTCTTGTGGGAGGCCTTGACAAGGGCTAGCATGCCTGCCACTGAGACGGTGGACAGGTTGGTGATGTCCAAGCACTCCAGATTGGTAGCTGTGCGAGCCATGATCTCCAAGTCGCGGTCGCACACAGGTTTGTGGAGTGTGTTGCCGAAAATCTTCAGCCGCTTGAGTGAGCTGAAGTCGACTCGTGGGTCCTCGAGCGGGCAAGATGTCTGGTCTGCTTCGAGTGCTTCTTTCTGCTCCTTACGCAGACATTGAGCAGTAAGCTCCAGTGAGTACAGCGGCTTGCCTTTGCCGGTACTCTTGTTCAGCAAGTCAACCCAGTCATTGACTGTGCCGCGTCTCAAGATGGTCCAGGGCGCACTTAGATACTCCAGCTGCCGGCAGCTTGCCACGATAGACTGAATAAGCTTGTCAGTTTCCTCCAGGAAGAAGCCGTTGAACCAGAGCCGTCTGACACATTGGGTTGCATGTGAGGATGTCCGAAAGAACCGATCGGTCGATTTCAATGTCCCGAATGGATCTTGCCTAACGAACGTGCCAGAGGGTCGATCGATCAATTCGTACAGCCCGTAATTGGTGCGCTTCTGCGCCAAGTTGGCCCACCTCTCGCCTCCGCGCCACTTCCTTTCGTGGACATGTTCGAGATTGTAACTCAATGCCCATTCGTGCCATGAAGAGCAGACCTGACGGATAGAAGCTGTGGCGTCCCATCGCATAGATTCGGTCGACAACGGGCCACGAACATACTTCGTAAGCTTGGTTTCCGTCAAAGGCAGGGGCGCTTGCGAGAGTCCATAGGTAAAGTGCGGCCCTTCGGCCTCATTGAGTTTGGTTGCCCGATATAGAATGTCAGAGAGGATTTCTTGGGGAAGGCCGTTGATTAGCATCCCTCTGATGGAGAGAAGTTCGGTTGACAATCGTTAGGAGGTAGAGTGGTCAAGGTCGTATCAATGGTCTAATCAGGAACTGTGCAGAAATCTTGCTCTTTGTCGTCGACAATTCAGAGGATCACGTTGTGCGCGTGACCGACACTTCCTTCCAGCACTCGTCAACGTGATGCTCTGCGCTGCCCTTACCACGCCAACAGCAAAGCCGAAGAAGCGGCAAGCCGTGCATCATACATATACATAGTCCAAGCGGAAAACAGCTACATCGTCACATGAGCAGTTCAAGACTCCGCGACCGCAGAGCAAATTTTCTCTTGTCGTGCTCGTAAGCAGAAATCGCACGAGATTCCTTGGAATACCTTTAGTCATACAAACCCTCACCGTCAACACCCGCCATCCGCGTGGATTCAAGCTGGGAACGGCGGAAGGGTGCAGAGCGCACACGGCGCGCATCAGCCAAGCCGGTACAGCTCTGATCCTACCTCCAACGCGCAAAAGGACAATTATCATCTGTGCTTAATTGATGAAGGAGGAGAGACATGAGCACGTGGAGCTCGTGCGCGTGACGCAAGCTCCTGGTGATTACGTTTCTGCATCATTTTCTTACCCCCATGAAACTGCTCTCAGGAGCCAGGGCTCACGCACGGTAGAGCCCTCCGCATTCTCCGCATCATGTTCCCTTGGATTGGCAGCAAAGCGCTGGGCCAGCTGAGTTTTGATGGGGTAATAGGTGCAACTGTGGTTCGTGAGAGCTGCGAACGGCGAAGATCTCGAGGTACACAGAGCATGTGGTGGAAGGAGTGAGGTCGAAAAGGGAAGAAAGAGGGGAATCCAGTCGGTCTTGAGCCGCGAAAAGGCGAGGTCAGTCTTGTCCTCGGCTATGCCCGTTCGCGACCTTGGCGGCATGTGTTGTTAGAGATGCGTGCTCTTGTACATAGGTAGATGTGCTCATTTATTGGGGGTGGGTTGAGTCGTACGGTGATCAACTGTTCAGCAATCTTGAGACTCGATGTTTTGACCCGACCTTCACTGCGAACAAGACCGCCTAGGTCAGCATTTCGGTTCGGACCAGTTGCATCACCCGGCATATACAGCATGATCGACGATATCGTATTTCGCTGTCGGCTGATCTATGTCCCTAAGAATCCAGACCTCATGAGTGGGCGTCGCATGATCATACCGACCAGCGCCCACACCACCCATGCTTCCCAATGCACCCAACTCCCGCTAAAATCACATACATGTCAACGCGACCAGGATTCTGCGGCTCATTTCTTTCCCTTTTTCCTCTTGCCGCCTCCCTGCGTCTCGCCTGGGGTATCTGCATCAACAAGTACAGCATCATCGTCGCTGCTGCCATTCTTCTTTGGCGGCTGTCGGGCTGGGGCCTCGTCCACACCAATCTCCTTCATGAACTCGGACTGGATGCCTGCACGCTTTGTATCCCACCACGTCTTCTCCTTCTCCAATTGTGCTTGAATTTCTGCCATTCGCTCCTTGAGTATCCGGTTCTGGTTCATTTCGTTTGCTGACTGGAAGATTACTTGACCCCATCCTTGCGAGAAAGCGTTGGCCTGTAGCTCATTAGTATGCCATCGCCCATGGATCTACAGTGGTCCAACCTACCTCGTTCACTACGTCCTTGATCTCCGCCTCCATCTCCTGCTCGGCCCGCAAGAATCGCTGCCATAGCTCATCGCCCACTGAGCCTCGTTGTAGCAGCGTCTGTAAAGCAGGCTTGGATGTCCGAAGCACGACTATTCTCTTCACATCCTCAAGTGCCCTCTGCAGCAAGGCGGCTTTCAGTACCGAGTCGGGCACCTTCTTCAGCTTCTTCTCATCGTGGCCCCCGCTGCTCGCCTCCTCTGGATTCAAGTGCAGCAGGCTCAGATATATGTCTCTCGGCCGATGCGCTGGGAACCAGGGTTCTAGTTTTGCTTGTCTTGCCAATTGTCGTTTTCGGTAGAGTGTTGAGAAGGACCAGAGACCGGCGATGAGGAGTGAGATGTATATGGTGGGTGCTATGAGGCCAATCCAAAAGTCTTGCCATGTGCGCGGCTCCCGGGGTTTCCAGTCGAATGTGGTGCCGTTTGTCGAGTTCGAGCCATTGAAATTTGTGTTGTTATCCATGGTGGAGGGTCTGGAGTGCCACGTTACCTCAAATGCAATTAATCATCCCCCGCGCACTGTCGAGGACGTCGATGTTCCGAGTCGAGGGACCAGATATGTGTACGGAATCGCAAGAGCCACGTTCCCACGGCAAACGCGACCAGGTGGCCTCTAAAAGTAACACAGCACGGCGGCTAGCGCACCCTGGCGGATCTACCCATGCATAATTAACGGCGGTACCTTGAAGCCGGTACGTCACCGTTTGGCACCTCTTCTTCACAAATGCGACTTCACTTGCAGCACAATTGTTTGCTAGGTATTCACACTTATTACCAAGTCGAATCTCGCAGACTTGCTTCGAACCACACACTGTAACCTATAATCAACATGCTTCTGCTTCGATAATTGACAGCCCTCTCACCAACGCTCTCGTCGGCAAGGATTAAATTACGCCAAGAGCATTCAAATAGAGCTTTCCGACTTCGACACCTCCTGTACTACCTGACCGAATACCGCGCGCCACCATGATTCTCAGATTTCAGAGCCGCGAGGGCCAATTTCGCCTGAACGTCGAAAACAACACCGACATCTCATCCATCCTCGATGACGTCCGCCAGAGACTCCCCAAGGATGTCATACCATCAAGCATTACCATCAGCCCGAAGCCAGCAGGTGCCGACTCACGACCGATAGAATCACTGAAAGGCGTCACCTTCGGCAGACTCGGCTTGACTCACGGCACGCAAATCTTCCTCGACTTCAAAACCCAGGAAGCTACGACCAATGGCCACGCAGTCGCATCCAACAGACTGAACGGGAAGGAAGTGTCGACGGCGGAAGACAAGTCAAGCATCGCGATACCGAACGGTGCGCAAGGTCTCATCAAGAACCCGTGGGAGACGGTCAAGCAGTCGGCACTCGATGACCGGCTAGATCAGAAGGATGGCAAGATCCACCGCAAGAAGGACGAGAAGATGTGCAGACATGGCCCGAAGGGCATGTGTGACTACTGCATGCCGCTGGAGCCTTACAACAAGGAGTATATGGAGGAGAAGAAGATCAAGCACATGTCATATCACGCGTATCTGCGAAAGGTGAACCAGGGCAAGAACAAGTACGAGTCAGGCAGCTCCTACATGCCACCACTCAGCGAGCCATATTACCGAGTCAACCCGGAGTGTCCTTCAGGTCATGCACCGTTCCCAAAAGGCATCTGCACCAAATGTCAGCCTTCAGCTATTTCGCTGCAGCCGCAGGAGTATCGCATGGTTGATCACGTCGAGATTGCGAACCCAGCCATCGTCGAGGGTCTGCTGAGATTCTGGAGAACGAGCGGAGCGCAGCGTATCGGCTTCCTGTACGGTCACTATGAGGAGTACGAGGTAGTCCCACTGGGCACCAAGGCAATTGTGGAGGCTGTGTATGAGCCGCCGCAGGTCAACGAGATTGATGGCGTGACGCTCGGGGAGTGGGACAATGAGGAGACAGTCGAGGAACTGGCTGCGATGTGCGGGCTGCAGCGGGTCGGTGTCATCTTCACTGACTTGATGCCACCAGAGAACCCGGAGCAGGGTGCTGCTGTCTGCAAGCGCCACATCGACTCACACTTCTTGTCGTCCCTGGAGATCTGCTTCGCGTCACGATACCAGGCAAAATACCCCCGGCCATCCAAGTGGAGTGAGACTGGCAAGTTCGGGAGTAACTTCGTCACCTGTGTGGTTTCCGGCGACGAAGAAGGAAACATTACCATTTCAGCGTACCAAGCGTCAAATGCCGCTGTCGAGATGGTCCGCGCCGACATCATCGAGCCATCTGCTGAGCCTTCCGTCATGCTGGTCCAGGATGAGGAAGAAGACGCGAGCATCGGCCGCGTGCGGTACATCCCAGAGGTCTTCTACCGTAAGATCAACGAGTACGGTGCGAATGTGCAAGAGAATGCCAAGCCTTCGTTCCCGGTCGAATATCTGCTCGTCACCCTCACGCACGGATTTCCGAACGAGATTGCGCCGAAATTTGCAAGGACGACTTTTGCGATTGAGAACCGAGAATTGATCGGGGAGGCGCAGGAGCCGAGAGATCTGTTGAAGCAGCTCAAGGCTGGTGCGAACAGGATTGCATTGGATACGGCGGAAGGCACGCTTGCCGTGTCCGACTTCCATCTGCTGGCTTTCATTCGTCAGCTCGATGTTCTCAGCAAGGTGGGTGGTCCGATACTAATGCAGTGATGTGTTTGCTAATGACATTCGCAGGATGAATTCCGCCTCCTCTGCCAAGTCGCCACCACGCACGACGCCTCTCAAGGCGCGGCACTCATGCAAACACCAGGTTGGGCCACTCTCCAAACTATCCTGCAGCAGATGTGAAAGATGAAGACATGCATCAGATATCCCCGCGTCGCCACTGTACACACTAGCTCCCCCCTTCCCCTACCCCTTGCCGTTTTCTTTTGCGGTGTGTACAGTACAGCGTTAGCGGTTCAATCTCTTGCTTGTACTTTCACGTCGCTGTTGTTTGGAGAGCTAACCTGACTTTTTTGCTGCGCGATTTAGGGTGGCAGACTATTGTTCTCATGATTCAGGATCTTCCGGAGAGAGTTCCTAAGAGGGATGGTGGGGATGATGTTACGGCGGCGTTGAGTAAGAGGGTGAAGAGTGTGGATTTGGGGGGACGATAGAAGGGGTTTCTTGCATAGGTAGCGGTGGGGCAAGGATGCATTGATGGTGGCGCCAGAGGGAGGAGCGGAGGCAAAGTGAGCCTACTCATGACGCAGGCGAAGGAGCTCCGTGATTGCTATGCAGCAGTACTGCGTCGCGACGAGCATGGCTGAAGACGACGAGGTCTATACACTACAGAGCTACAACTGTATACTACCTACATGTATCGCTCACATGACCTTGCTCCATCTCGTACTCACTTCCGCGCACGCCATACTCACAAATTCGCACTTTCCTCGTCGCGTCCACGACGCGTCTACCTGTTATGTACCGAGAAAGCCCCACCTTCCACTCCCTCTCACTCCCACAGTCCTCTCCACCACAAGACTTCACCATGTCAGACGACACCGCCACGCCCGTCCCCAAACTCAGCCACGACGCCCCGTCCCTCCCCGCCTCGCCCCTCCCAAAGCGAACCAAATACACCGAGCCCGCGCCGAACCTCTCCGTCGCCTGTAATCTCCCCTCTACACCTTCCCCAAACACACCCAATCCCGACTAACAGCCCGATCTCCAGCAATCCTCAACGACCGCGCCCCAACCCCCACCCCCTCAACCATGGCCTCCTCCGCTCCTCTCGCACCCCAACAAAACCTCCCCTCCATGCCCCCCATGTCCTTCGAGCCTCCCCCACCACCCCTGCAAGTGCAACTCCTCTCGCCCACCGCCAAGCCCCCGACGCGTGGATCCGCTTTCGCAGCCGGCTACGACCTCTACGCCTCCCAGCCCGCTGTGGTTCCCGCGAGGGGCAAAGTGCTGGTCGAGACGGACATTTCGATCGCGGTGCCGGCGGGTACGTACGGGCGTGTGGCGCCGAGGAGCGGGCTGGCGAGTAAACATAGTATTGATACGGGTGCTGGGGTCATTGATGCGGATTATCGGGGCCCGGTGAAGGTGTTGTTGTTTAATTTCGGGGAGGCGGAGTTCAAGGTTGAGGTAGGGGAGAGGGTTGCGCAGTTGATTGTTGAGAGGGTAGGTTTTTTTTTGTTGTTTGATTTTCGGGTTGGATGGGATGCTAATGTGTGGACGATAGATTTATACGCCCGAGGTTGTGGTTGTGGAGCAGCTGGAGGAGACTGTGCGCGGTGCCGGGGGTTTTGGGTCGACGGGGGGTTTTGGCGGAAATCTGTCAGGGATCAATGGATCGAGTTTGAAGGGGACGGGACCTGGGGCGGCCGCGCCGCCGGCTTGATGGAGGGGTTTGTATGGTATGGAAGGTGTTGAGTTGGAGAAGGGGAGGGATGTGTTTTGACCAGATATGTGAAGGGACGCTACATTTGACAACAAGGTCTGGAAGAGCAGCGTCTATTACGAAGTACAAATGATTACAACAACCTTTCACGTTCCAACTGCAACCTCCACCAGCAAAGCGACAGCGTCCAGCAGAGCACATCACACATTACTTCCCACACCAAACCCCCACCCTGCACGGCCCTCCGACCTCCACAACGCTAACAGAACCAGTCCCTACGGCCCTCCCGCCTCCCCAACCCCATAATCCACCGCAGGGCTGCGCACGACAACAACAATCTCCTCATCCTCGAGACTCCTCTTCCCACCCCTCCCCCAGCACCAAGGCATCGACTTCGTCAACGGCCCTCCACACAGCACGTGCTCGCCCCAGCTCTCCAAATCGCCCTCGTCGTCGCCGCGACGCCGCTTCGACGCGGCCCCTTCTCTGCCCCAGCACCAGGGCATGGATTTCGTCAAGGGCCCGCCGCAGAGGACGTGTTCGCCCCAGGACTCCAAGTCGGATTCGCTTCGCTTTGTAGGGGCTAGGGAGGGGAATGTTAGTGGTGGGGTTTCGGAGGGGGGTTGAGGGGGAGGGGGAGGGAGGTGGGTTACCTGGGGTTGGGGCGGCGGCGATGAGGGGGCTGGTTAGGAGGGTGAGGAGGAGGGAACGGAGGGGAGGCTTCATTTTGGGTGGGATTAGTTGGGTGGGTGGTGGGAGATTGTGGTTTGGGGTTGGGGGTCGTGGTGCTTTTTGTAATTGTGACTGTGGAGTGATGGTCGGTTTGATGTCGTAGTCGAGCCATTGAGTCTGTTTGGAGCTTGGGTGTGCGTGATGGAGGGGTTGCAGCCATACGTGGACGCTTGTGAAGTAAGCGCGGGAGGGGGTGTTGGTGTTGGCCAACGGGTGTGGTTGCGTTTTCATGACTGCTGTGTCTTCCGTCGCTCTTGCAAGTCTGGTTGTGATATGATGTGATGGCTTCGTGATTCGAAGACCTCGTCGTCAGAAAGAATGGACAAGCATTCCATTAGTCAACTGATGACCCGATTAGTCGACTGGTTGATGGTGACTTCTACAGTAGTCCATTGTCATGTTAACACAGGATCAAACGTCTCGTTAAACAGTCATTCGTGACATCAAGCAGTCATCCGTGACATCAAGCAGTCATCCGTGACATCAAGCAGTCACCATGCAGTCGACCATATCAACCAGCCAACCGCTTGATTGATTGATGTAATCACCGAGACAGAATAAAGAGTCTACGGTTAGAGAGCCGCCAATTGACCTCCCCATCAACCCTCAGCCATCATTCCAAACCATCACGTCATCTCCCCACAAAACACCCACCCCTCATCCCCACCTCTCCTCCAGAACCCCATGCGCCTCCCACCCCATCGCTCTCGTCTGAATCTTCATACTCTCCAACACCCTCCCCTTCACCCCCTCATCTCTAACCTCCTGCCCCACAAACGCCCCATGCGTGCTCTCAAACTCAAATGCCTTGATCCGTCGCCACATTTGCTGCAGCTCTGCCGGTGGCAAAGGTATCATGTTGGGGATTGCCCACATGAAGGCGTAGGAGGTCGTGCCGGGCAGGCGGTCGATGTGGTAGAGTGCGGACTAGTGTTTATTAGTTGAGTTGGGTGTGGAGGCTGTGGGGAGAGAGGGGGGAGGGCGTACGGGTGTGGTGACGAAGGTGTCGGCGATGAGGAGTTTGTTGCCGCTGTTGCTCGGTGGGGTCCAGTGGAGCACGAGACTACCGGGGAAGTGGCCGCCGACTTTGATGGCGGTGATGGTGTCGAGGATTTTCTCGCTCTCGCTTGTAGTGAATTTGCGTCGGCCTTCGTGGTCTTCTCTGTTCAGCCATGATTCGTCATCCTTGGCTATGTATACAGGGCAGTTGAATGTTTCTGCCCAGAGCAGGTGCGTGGAGTAGTAGTGCGGGTGACTGATCACGATCGCGCTGAGGCCGCCTTTGGATTCTATAAAGGTGATGGTCTCGTCGTCGAGGTGGGTGATGCAATCCCACAGCACATTGCCGGCTTCTGTCTCGACGAGAATACAGCGCTGTCCGATGCCAAATCTCGGCTCGGTCCAGATGGATGTCATGTATTCTTCATGGTTGGTACTGCCAATGCGCTTCCATTTGTTGCTGTAGGCCCCGCGCATGGAGGCGAGACTCGTCCATGCTTGGCCGGTCGGGGGGATGAACTGACGAGGGTCCTACTGACGTTCACTTCAGCATTCCGTGGGACAGCCGGTACCTTGATGATTTGTACATCACATATCCTGCATCCATTGGGTGGCGAGTCGGCGGGTATGTCGAACTGTGTGCCGCACGCCACGCAAATGAGCAAGTCTTCTGTTTTGGTGGGAGGCATGTTGTCACAAAGGCCTATTGGTGTTGAGCGTGTTATGCTCACTGCTACTGCTCTGCCCGGGCGCGCAGGTGAAGTCTGTGCGACTGATGTTATGCCGAAACAGGCAGGAGCGTTCCTGATAGGCCAGCGCCTCACCAATTGCACGTGGTTATGACGTCGGCTCAGCACTTTCGCTCGCTCCGCCTCCCTTCTCCCGTTCAAAGTGCATATCCGAGCTCGGCCGACAGGGCCAGATCAATCAAAGTATTAATCGACTTAGAACGGGACAAGGGAGGCGGGGCTTGCGACCAGGGAAGCCCCAAGCAGCCTATGTGCGTTCTCCCTTTCAGGACACGACAGGAGTTTCTGCTTCCGGCTTCCTCGTCGTGATAGCAGCGCAGAGACTTGGCCCCATGTTAATTGACGTGCGGCCAATCACGCTGATCTAAGCCAGTCGAACGTGCGTTGCCCAGGGCTGATTCGACCGACGACGTTCATCCTTTGGCCCTATCTTTCTTAAGCCTTTCCTTCTCAAGCAGACGCCCTGGCTAGTGCTTGCACACATCCACCCATAGGCTATGCCATTCGTCACGATCCGGATCCCCAGTCGCCAACCGTCTCGGCGGGCTGCAGGCCCACGTCCTTCATGTATACGCCCGCCCGTGACGCCGCTCAAACGGAAGCTTTGCTTTGCCGCCGCCAGCCAACCCTCGACGGGGCATGTTCGAAGACTTGCAAATCACAGCCTCATGTCTCGCCTTCGCAGAACTGAGCCTACCCAACGCCGCTTTGACCCCGGGTCTCCCTCAGCCTACCCGCTACTCAAGAAGTCCAAGCCACGGTCATCCTCGACGATACAGCGCTGATCCGCCGTAGGATGTAATTCTGTCGAAACATTCATCACAATCCACTGGCGAGGACCAATGACAGGCTATAACAGACCTACACTTGTACCTGATATCCCACGCGAAAGCTTGTGTGGATCGCCGCGAGCATGGATCCCATCTCCATCTTAAAAGATATGCCTTTGCTGCACGAACTGGTTTCGCGATCGTGCCTCCTCTTGTGTGCTTTGATGCATGAGATGTCTATTGATGACAGAAGCACTCTACAGCTTCAGGATGGAGCCATCGCCTTGCAGAGGAGCATTGCCAGCGTAGATGCGGCAATGCGCGATCCTCGGCTCACGAAGAACCCCGACTTCAATTTGTGGAGCGATATAGATGACTGCATGCTCCTTTGCCAGGCCACGATCGAGAGCGTAAACCGGCGTGTTCAGGATGTCTCTCCCACGGTTGATGGCAGGGATCGCCTTGTTAAAACAGGCGCTCAGCATATGCGGGCCCACCAGCACGCGGACGAAATGGCGAGACTCGGTGCGCAGATTAAGTCACATCAGTCCGCGATGCAAATCATTCTCCGAACCGTCAGGGTCCACGTTGTTTGCGTTGGACTTGATGTTGATCTCGAGGAGTTGAGACGAGGGGTCGATGCAATGAGCGTCAAGTTTATAATCTTGGACAGGACGCCAGCAGCCAAAGGATACAGAGGGCGCATGAGAGGCTGCTAGCATCAGCGAAGGGTGTGGCAACGAATGCTTCGGATGTGCTATCGTCAAAGTCGCTGGAACGATCTGGACGTGGGACGACGCAGACTGGCAAAAGATGCTTTGCTCTTGAAGCCTCACTTACTGCCGAGCAAAGACGACGAATACTATCTTGGGTCGCTTGCAATCCAGAGCGTGACTCTTCTATTCCGCCAGTGCCAAGGCATCCACTCATGCCGTCCGTCAAGCCTTGTGTGTCATCAAAGCCTTCTCCAAAGAGCTGGAAGGCTGCTCGCTGCAGCAATTCGAGAATGTCTTTTCTCAGCCAGGCGTCGGACGAAGACGACGTCGAAGTAGAGATCGCATGCACGTATCTGAACGAAGCGCGGCGAAGTGCAAATGAAAGCCATCATGAAGCGGCGGAAACATTCTATCGGAAGTGTCTTCAACGGGCGATGGAGCTCGGCAATAAATGGGATGGCTCACGGATTGAGAACATCAGACTCGATCTTGCTGTCGCGTGCTATGAGCAAGACAAGCTTGGGGATGCGATGAAGTTGACCGATGCGCTTTTGGATCAAGCGGCCGATAAGGACGAGGACCGTAAGCGAGTACTTACTGCGTCGCATCTGAAAGCCTTGATACTACTTCGTCAAGGATTCTTGGGTTCGGCGCTCAGACAGTGCAAGCACACTACGAGGATGCGGCGACGTACAGCGAGCAGAGACTTGGCCTACTACGAGTCGATCGCTTTGATTGCATTCATCTACGAACTACAAGGAGACGAGATTGATGCCCGGACGTATATCGCTCTTTTGCCTCCTGGGTTCAGAAGGCCTAATTTCAGGCCTCCAGATTCGTCAGTGCGGCCTGCCGATATGATATATGCCGGAAGCGCGCTGCAAGCTTTGACTAATGGCATACTCCCGGGGCTCGGTTGCAGCCTCGACGAACGAGCCATGCAAATGGAATCTTCGACGATGAGACAGGATGGTGCTGGAGATGACCTGATGTCCGCCGCTAGCTCCAATACGTCAAGCTCGTACACGTTATCAACAACAGCGAGCAGTGTGCCATCTGGCGACTCGGCGTCTCGAACATCGCTGGAGAGCGAGTCAGCACGATATCAGCGGTTGCCTCTCCCTCCACTGCCACCGAAATCCGCAAGGAGAGGCGTGCTCCGTCAGGAGCCTCCGCGATCGTTGAAGTCTGAATCCGATAATGTGGAAACGAAGCCACAGATGAAACCACGTATGAGTCTGCGAATCTTTCCAGCTGCTGTCGCAGGCTCCGGATTGGATACTACAAATCCTCAGGCGCGATCTAGTCCGTTGCCGGTACAAGCGGCGAGACAGTCTCCTCTTGCAACTGTGCGTACCAATAACGGTGGAGATGGACAGCAGGCGCACAAATCGAGAGCCGAATGTACCGTGAACAGGCCCGAGCTGACGCCGCACGTCAGGCTGGAAGCCCTGAAGCTTCTTGAAGCCAGATATATATCACTCGCGAAGCCTCGAGATTGGCGGGAGCAGTATTTTTGGGCGGCTGGGACTGGCCATCGCCACGCGGTCCACCTTTTGTTGAATGACTGGCAATACCACAAAACATCACGTTTTGGCCTGAAATCGAAGGAGATTGTGCACCATAAACAAGTCCACGTAGACACAACCGATGACCAACAACGGACCGCTCTCCACTTGGCAGCATCGAAGGGTCACGCAGAAGTCGTTCAACTTTTGCTGGACTGTGGAGCATCTTACACAAAGCGTATGGAGGCAGGCACGTCTGGCAATGTTGTCGAGAAGAGCTCAAAGGCCGGAAGAACAGCACTGGAGTGTGCGGTTGCGAAAGGCCACCATGCCGTTGTCGAAATCTTCCTGCGGAACAACTGCGTCAATGACTCTTCTGACTGCAATGGATGTTCACTAATGCACCATGCTGCATCCGCTTGCGACACAAAAATCCTCAGCCTGCTTCTGACAGGGCCACTCGATCCAGGCAGAAGGACATCCGCTGGCAGGACTCCACTGCACATCGCAGCACAGAACGGCCGCCAGAACATCATAGAGCTTCTCCTGCAGCGCAACCCCGAAATCGACGCCAGAGACAACCAAGGCGACACAGCGCTGTGCCTAGCAGTCAGTGGCGGCCACCTGCCATGCATAAAAACGCTCCAATCAGCCGGTGCCACGATCCGCATCACCAACATGCAGAAAACAAATCTGCTGCACATCGCCGCTCGCGAAGGGCACGTCCATTTGCTATCATACCTCGTCTTCAAAGGCGCGGATATCGAAGGCTGCGACACACTGGGCCGATCGCCATTACACTACGCCGCCGCCTTCAACCACCCGAACGCGCTAAACACGCTCATCAGTCTGGGCGCGAATGTGTCGGCCGTCGACGAGGAAGGCAATACCGCGCTTCATGCTGGCGCGGACGCCGGACACGCGGCGATTGTGGAGGCGATGCAAGCGCAGGGGTTATCGCTAAGTCAACCCAATCGACTTGGGAGGACACCTTTGCATTTGGCTGCCATGGGCGGTTACCGTGGTATCGTGGTGGTCTTGATTGCTGGGTGTGGCAACGTCCAGCAGCTTGATAAGTCGGGCATGACGGCTGCGAGCTATGCGCGGGCCAAGGGGCATAAGCAGGTGGCGGATCTCCTTGAGCTGAATGGTGCTGTGGGGTGATCGGGCTCAAAGCGAGAGCGATCGCTTTCATTGTATATCAGGATGGACCCGGGACCGGTGATGGCCTCTTCAAAGTTCTATAAAATGACGTCCAAACAAATCACGTATTCGAGCTTGTGTGAGCTCGCTGCTTTTGCTTTATGCCACATGCCTTTTCCATACATCGTGCCAGCACCACAACAAGCTACAACTTCATCTGCTCAAACCGTGCCAGCGCATCCTCATAAGCCTTCTGCTCCGCCAAACGATCTCTCAGGACATCCTCTGCCCTCTGTTTGACTTCTTTCCTGACATCAGGCGCCAACCCCGCAATCAATCCCTCCTGCTCCTTGACACCCTTCGCCGCAGTCTCAAGCTTGCCCTGCACCTTGTTAATCTCCTTATTCGCGTCCACGCCATCCTTGGGAAGCTCCAAGTACACGGCTGCAGATGCTGAGACAGGATAGACAGCAACGTCCTTGGGTGGTGCCTCGTTTGTCTTGAGGATGTGGAGAGTATTGAGATATTTGCCGGAGAGGGCTTTGATGGCTGTCTGTTGGGCGGAAGATGTGGCATGGGCGTCGTTGTTAAGCGGCTGTACGAAAGCGGTCCCGTTCTCCTTAATGCCATACTCGACCAGGAGGGAGCGTGCGCCCTTGGAGCAGCCGAGCACCAGGTCGTACTCTGCCTCGCTCTTTGGGTCGTCGAGACTCGAGTCGTATTCTGGGTACTCTGCAACGACGACCGACTTCGTCTTATCACCCGGACGCCTTGGTAGACGCTGCCAGAGTTCCTCAGTCAAGAATGGCATGACCGGGTGCATCAGCCGCAAGCCGCCATCTAGGGCAGTGTAGAGGGTGTCTCTCGCGCTCTGCTGCTCCTCCGATGTGCCGTCGCGAATAATGGCCTTGCTGTTCTCAATGTATACGTCGCAGAGCTCATAAAGCCAGTACTGATATAGCGATTGCGTCGCCTCTGAGAATTGACGTGCCTGCCACGCTGCGTTGACCTTCTGTGCCGCCTGCGTGAGCTTGTGCAAGATCCATCGCTCAGGCAACGACTCCTTGCCAGTCTTGCCGCTTTTAGCAGGGGGAGTGTAGTCTTCTGGCAGATTACCAAGGACAAACTTCGTTGCCTGGTAAATCTTGTTGCAGAAATTGCGATTGGCACGCATGACCTTAACGTCAAAGTTGATGTCGCCACCGCCGGTCGTGTAGTTGATGAGAGAGTATCGCAACGCATCAGCACCGCACTCGTCAATGCCGTCCTTGAATTGCTTGCGCTGGTTGGCTTCGGCTCTCTCCACCTCCTTCGGGCTCAGGTTGCCAGTCTTGAGCTTCGCAACCATGTCGTCGATTGAGATACCGTCCATAATGTCGACTGGGTCAATCACATTGCCCAATGACTTCGACATTTTACGACCCTCACCATCGCGTACAAGGGAATGACAGTATACTTCTTCGAATGGTACCTTTCCGGTCAACTTCAAACTGAAGAAGATCATACGAGCCACCCAAAAGAATAGAATATCCCAGCCAGTCTCCAGGACAGATGTCGGGAAAAGCTTCTGGTACAAGGGCGATTGCTCGTCTGGCCAGCCGAGCGTGGAGAAGGGCCACAGTCCAGAAGAGAACCACGTATCCAGGCAGTCTGGATCCCGCTCAAGTGTAAACTCTCTACCGGCAAACTTCTTCGCCGCCTTGGCTTGCGCGGCGGTCTCATCCTCTGCACATATCCAGTAATCGGGGTCGCTATCGTATGCGGGGCCATCCTTCATTCTGACATACCAAGCAGGAATCTGGTGACCCCACCAGAGCTGACGAGATATACACCAGTCAATTGGCGTTTCCATCCAGTGGTAGTATTCACGTTCTCTTTGCTCTGGAATGATCTTGATTTTGCCGTCTCTGACAGCGTCGACGGCTGGCTTGGCAAGTGGTGCCATCTTAACCCACCATTGAGGCTTCATTACTGGCTCGATGATATCCTTCGACTTCGAGCACCGCGGCACCTTCATCGGGTTGGGAGTCTTGCCCACGTACAGGCCAAGCTTCTCTAGCTCAGCGAGGACGGTGTGACGCGCGTCATATCGCTTTTGGCCTTCAAACATTTTACCAGCGTTCGCGTTGAGTGTGCCGTCGTCATTCAAGATGTTGATGAACTCCAGCCCTGCATCCTTTCCGCGTTTGAAATCCTTTTGGTCGTGAGCAGGCGTGATCTTGACGGCACCGGTACCCTTGTCCATCTCGATATCGTCGGCACCGATTATGGGCAACATGCGACCCTCAATGAACGGATGCCTCGCCTTCTTGCCAAGCAGACGCTTGTACCGCTCATCGCTTGGGTGCACGGCAATACCAGTATCTCCCAGCATGGTTTCTGGACGCGTCGTGCCGATCTCAATTGTCTCGTCCGAGCCATCAATCTGATACTTGAAGTTCCACATTGAGCCAAATTCAATCTTTTTGTCGTACCCTGGCACATCGAGCTTGGTGGTGCCGTTGAGTTCCTCGTCGTCGACTTCAATGTTGGAGAGAGTGGTGCTCAATTTGCAACACCAGTTGACAAGCTTGTTTTCACGGTAGATCAAACCCTCGTCATGAAGCTGCACAAACGTCTGCCGAACGGCCTTTGACAATGTCGGACTCATGGTGAAGCCCTCCTTTGTCCAATCCATCGATCCACCCATCCGCTTCATCACCCTGTTGATCCGCTGATGGTAGTCCTCCTTCCACTCCCACACACGTTCAACGAACTTTGCTCTTCCCAGATCGTGCCTCGTCTTGCCGTTCTCTCTGTTGTACAGCATGTTCTCAACGACACTTTGGGTTGAGATACCTGCATGATCGCAGCCAGGGACATACAGCACAGTCTTTCCTTTCATACGGTTCCATCGGATCATGGCATCCTGCAAGCTCGTCGCGAGTGCATGACCAATGTGCAGATTGCCGGTCACGTTTGGCGGTGGGATGGAGATGACGAAGTAACCCTTGTCCTTTACGTTGCCATCAGGCTCGAATTCAGGCTCGTGGAAGCCCTCCTTTTCCCACCAGTCATACCATGCGCTCTCCACGACGGATGGGATGTATGCCTTGTGGTAGTCGTCGTCCAATTGACTGCGCTCCAGGATCTTCTTTTCACCTTTGGGGGTCTTCTCCTTGTACGGCTCCAGCTTCGGCTGCTCGGCCTTCTTCTTGCTCTCTTTTGGTTTCGACGCAGCAGCCAAAGCTTTCTTCTTCTCTTCCTTTGCGGCCAACTTCGCTAGCTTCTCCGCCTTGGCTTTCTCCTTCGCCAGCTCCTTCTCTGACTTCTGCTTCTGTGGTGCAGCGGCATCGCCGCCGTCTTGGCCAGGCGCATTGTGGCCCTTGGGGTCTCCGTTCGCAGCTTCCATGATGGCGTTCTTGGTATCGTCCGACGGTGGTGGAGGTTGACCAGAGACTGGACCTGTCTTCGTTCCCGTGATGTTGTGTGAAGCGGCGTTCAATGCCATATTGCCATGGAATCGTCGTCGAGGTTGCCGCAAGAATCGAAAAGGGAAGGAGCGCCTAAAAAGCGCTTGTCGAAGTATCTTGCTCACGCGATCAGGTGTATCGCTGCTTGTACCACTTTGCGTGGGTCGTCAAATTTGCCGATATGTTGTACGTCTACTCTATCATTGCAATTCGTGGCATGAGTAAATTGAGAGCGTGACTGTGACTCAGTATAAGGTACGGACGTATATGAGAGCTCGAATTTCGGAGCTAGGTTCGGTTACTTCCGCTAGCGAGGCATGGGACATGGGCAAGAAAGCCGCCCGAGTGTTTGCTGCTTCAACATACAATGGCACTGATTAATTTACAAGATGCCCATGGAGACACCTTTTACCATCATGAGGTCCTCTACGACGTCAATCCTACTCTAACACCGTAAGCTGGACGATCCTCTAAGCATGATGCTGGAGTCGGTGTAATATGCCTTAATGGGCATGAGACAAATCGCAAAGTAGGTGATTTAGGGGCTACTGTATCGGCTCAATACGCTCACTGAATTTCTTGCATTACATTACGTTATTGATGCCACAGCACCTCTGTTCATGATTCGTTGCGCAGAGGCTCACTGCTCTGCCTCTCACCGCTCTGACCCTCCTCAGCCTCCCGATCGTTGACTTTGCTCTGATCGGCATGCTTCGCGGGATCAAAGACATACATCGGGAACTCGCACCCAATAGTCCTCTTAACAAACACCGGCAGACGGCTCCAGAGTCCAGGCGGCAGAGGAATGAGGATGCTAGTGTCGTGCAGATACTTCTCGTACGCTGGCCAACCCGTACCCTTCTCGTATCGCTTCTTGGCACCCGGACGTTCCTGAAGTGGTAGACCAGAGACGAACATGAGCAGGGTTGTGAGGAAGATCCAGCCGAGCATCGAGGCGTAGAGTGCAGCGTAGGCGCCTGTGCCGCGGGGCACATTGCCGTAGGATGCTGGAGTTATGGCAATGATGAAAATAGCTAATACTCGTTAGCGACCCTCCATCACGCGGGAGGACGGTGGCACGCTTACAAACTTGCACCATGATCTCCCCAAAGTAATTCGGATGCCTAGAGTACTTGAAAAGTCCCACGTTGCAAACAGCACCAGGCTGCTTGCCAGCCTCACTCCCCTTGAACCGATACTTCTGCACATCACTGACCGCCTCAATCAAAAACGCCATCACAAAGAAGATCACCCCAATAATATCCGTCGCTTTCCCAAAGCTCGGTTGCTTCCACGCTAGCACATTAGGACTATTCAGCAGCGTAACCGGCAAGCTGACCGTCCAAACCCACAGCATCTGGAAGACCCAAAACCCCAAGAACGGGAAGAACTTATCCCTCTTGTCATCGAATCTGTCGTCCTTGCCGGTCTTCAGAATGCGGAAGAGCAGGAATCCAGAGAGGCGAGCGGCCCAGAGCATGATGAAGATCGATGCGACGACTTGGCGGGCGACTGTGGTTCCAGAAAGGGAGAGGGTGATGATGGCGAGGATGACGAAGTTGGAGCCGCCCATGAAGTCGGTGAGTTTGTCGAACTTGAAGGTGAAGGCTATGCTGAAGCCGATGAGTTGATAGGCGATTGTAATGAGGAGGGTGATGGCGAGGTAGTAGTCGTCCAGGACGTGGATGGGCTCATGGGTTGGCATGATGGCTGAATTTGAGGGCGTCGAGACGCCACTGTTGATGTATTGTTTCCCTCCAGAGATATCGTCCAGAGGTTTGGTTCAAAGGTTTGTGGGCTTATGTGGCTCCCTGGATCGTTCTATCAACGCGTTACTGAAGTGTTTTTTGGAAGTTTTCCAAGCGTCCATAACGTCGAGTATGAGAACCATGAGCAGGGATAATGTACTAAATATCCACCTCTTCCCAAGTCCGTTCAGAAAGTCTTGGACCTACGTCATGACTTTTGAGTTTTGGGAAGGCACGCGACAAGCGGAGCTAGCCTGAATGAGAAGTTTAGCTGTCCCTCCGCGAAGCGCTAGTGTTCACCCGAGCGAGTCATGTTGATGATCTTCCACTGCAGTGTAGGCGGACTTCGTGGACTTCAGACCTTCAGCCTTCAGAGCTCAGCACCGCCTGATTAAACATCTGCCACGCGCTGCCGGGAATTTTACTGAAGGTTCGCCTCAATGAAGATGTGCAAGTGCCAACAGTAAATTCCAACATACAGTGCCTGGATACAAGACGCCCTACGCGCAACCTCGACTTTGCTATAGCCGTAACAAGCACAAGCATATACGCGTGATAGTCAGCCAAAATGGCGGCTGTGCAGCAGGGCAGCTATATGCCTACAGTCACAGAGGTAACGCATCGACTTTTACACGGTAGGTAGTCCGCCGGTAAGTACTGACTCCACTCACATCAAGGAAGATCTGCTCGCCTTTCAGTTCTCGCACTTTGGCGACTATACCAAGCCGGACAACTGGTTTGTGGATGCGGAGACGGCATTGAACGTCGAGTATGATGACGGGCTCGGGTACTATCCGGATGGCGTCAAGCGCACTCTCACCGATGAACAGATCGCTATGTTCCGACACAGCGAGATCCAAGAGTTACTAAGAGAAAGAAGACTACTGCGCGAAGACTTGGCGCAGGAGAGTGTCGACGGAGGATTTAACGAGAAACTACGCGATGCCGAAGACGCATTGCCCGACGTCGAACGCGAAGCATCACCCTTCTCAGACACGTCAGAAGCCTCCAGCAATGAAGGCGACCTCATCGCTGCCACAAACCCTGACCACGACTACAAGAAGCTTCAACGACCAGATCAGCCACTACCTCCCCACCGCAGCGACAGCATCTCCTCCCACACCACCAGCAATGCGACTTCGAACAACACCGGCGAGAGTAATGGACCCGGCGAGAAGCTCTCGCGCTCAATCAGGTCACGTAGACTCAAAGCAGGGCGGAAACGCCGAAGAGAAGCCAAGAAGGAGGAGCGATGGCAGGCTCAGCTGGAGCGAGAGCGCATCCCGTATGAGAAGCGGCATAAGAGGAAGTGGGAGCAGTATATTCAGGCGGAGGATCCGAATGAGGGCAGTCTAACGGAAAGGAGGATTGTGAGGCAGCTTGATGATGCGAAGCAAGGAGAAGTGGAGCTGGACTACTGAGGGATGCGCGAGCTGTTTCTCGTGACGCATTCTTATCCGACTGCATCCTCGTCGCATCGATGTCGCAGCAGATGACACGGCGACTGAGCCTGGATTCTTCGCTGAACATGAAAGCGACGATATTGTACGAGGATGATGGAAGATGCAGAACAACACATACGCAAGTGAGTACATGGTCTCCTCCACATCAGCATCGTGCTCCCTTCCCTTCACATGATGAGAAAATCTCTAGTCATCCTTAGACGTAAAGCCTCGGCAATGCTGGTCGCTGTCGGGCTTGGCCTCCCAGAGGCACTTACCCACTCGGCTGCTTGCTTCGGGTTGATGTCGACCGTAATCTTCTCTCTGACTCTCCACGTTCACAACCCGTTGTTTTACTCGAGCTCTCTTGGCATCGCTGCGGAAATGCTGACGGGTGCGTGCAAATAGCGAAGGTCCTGGGCCAAGCGGAGGTAGTCGCAATGCCTCGTTGGCTTTTCAGCAGAGCTCTGCGGGTGGCCATCTCGCGTGTAGCAGTGAAATGTGCAGTCGCGCAACACCGCTGTCTTGCCACGGCGACTCCACATCGCGATCGTTCGCTACTTCGAGGAAAATACTAGTACACTCATGTTACACTAAATCGTTGGCGCCTTCTGATTGCAAGGCACTGTCTCAGTGATAAGGGACTGAGGTGTTGCTAGAGTACCTTACTGGTGTCGCAGCGACTTTTTTGTATCAGAAAGCAGAACCTTTACAGGTTGTCATTGAATGCATGCAGCCTTCCTCTGTTTTTGTGACGACAATCTGCTCTTGACATTTCGAGTCTTTACACTCAGCTTTGCTAATCGTCCCCGAGGCAGTGGACATGTCCCGAGACATTGCGGCTTACGGCATAAGTATGGACGGACTCAGGCACATGTCCCAAAATCCAAGTTGGCACGCTCGTCGACGGTGGCTGGGTCTTTAGTGTCTCGCGGGCGCCAGTATCATTTTCTGGGCGGTTCATGTTAGGGCGTTAGGAATGCTGGAGCCCTTTGGGCTCTCGCCAGTCAACATACCAGTGCGTCCCTAAGAAGTCTCCCGCAAGATAACGGCGCTATTCAATCGCAAGCACAGAAAAATGTGTCCAGAGCCAGTGTTGGCTGGTCGTTCGGACTTCTCTGTCAGACAATATATTGAGAGTCCACCGCCCTTTCAAAGTCGATCGTCGCATCAACCTCGATTGTCTCAATCCAAGCAGCGATACCCAGCACTGACACGATGCAGCTTTCCACCACTCTGACCACAATGGCGCTTGCCGCCCTCGCTCTGGCGATACCGAAGGGCACACCACCCAAACACTGCGCCTGGTACGAGGTCTGCAGATGCCACTCGGACCCCTCGCGCGAGCAGAATAACACTGCCACGGAAGCTTCGTGCAATCTCCTGTCCAGCCACGGCAAGGCGCACGCCACGCACGAGTATAAAGCGGATGTTGGAGAAGTACGTGACAGCATTGCAAGGTGAAGATCCTAGGCTGATGCACTCTGGTCGCAGTGTCACTCGGGTTATGGCATCAACAATTGCGATTGGCAGTACAAGTGCCGTGACCAAGCAGGTTCGAATATGTTCTAATGGTAAGTCGGAGACTGATCTTTCCACTCCTTACTTCCAGGTGCTGGAACAAGTTGGATGCGCAAAGCTAGAAGCCAAGATGAATATGCGACAGACAACAACGATGAGAGTGGTCCTTTAGCGAATCTGGACGGAATGGTACGGAAAAGCTCGAGAGTGAAGCTCGACAGTCTGCGGGCAATGATGTTTCGGAGCCCGAGTGGTAGTCAGGAGGAGATATGATAAAGGCAGCTCGCCTCCGATCTGAGGACTCGATGCCGTCACAACTTCCCTGCGAAACCTATCATCGCGCTTACTCAGCAAACGGAAAGAAACATGAAGCTCATCACCGCTACCCCAATCATATTGCTTGGCCTCTTTGCCTCGACTGCCGTATGCGACGTGCGCCGTATATCCTCCCCAATTTGCCGACACGCGACACTGCGCTAAAACACTCTTCATCGATAGACCTGCACGGCCGATGGCGGCAATGGGTATTGTGACGGCGCGTTCAGGCAACTTTGCAATTATGGAGTCAGCCCGCCCACTGTCCTTGCAGCGATGCTTCTTTGTGCCAAGCTGATTGTACCGTCACAGAGCATGCGCTTGGAAACCACTGTGTGGTGAATGTGGCGGTCCCGGGCGGTTTTGCTTCGTCCGACTGAAGATGAGGTGGTTCATATCTGCTGGGTCGCAATATGTATAGCCCTGTGTACTATGGTTCTGAGCCTGTGGATCTGCAATGGTATACCAACGCTCTTGCTCACCTTGGGCGTTCACATGTACTTGCCCGTGTTGGATTTGGGTTGCCTCTAGGAAGAACCTGCTTGAATCCTCGATGCAGCACCAGATCCATGTGGCTACGAGAATGGAAAGTGATCCTATAAGGTTCCTGTGGAAAATGTCTCTTGCTTTCGCTGATGCCCTTGTCCAGCAGCTTCCTCCCTGATCTCAGCCACATTGTCAATATACACCCTTCGCTTTGAACCCGGTAGTTTCCAGTCGATCATCGCGATTGGATCGATTGAAAGGTGAATTATGTGACAGTCTGGTAAAACAAAGTCAATAGATGCTGCGGTCAAGCGCTTGATCTTGCGATCAAGGATCTAACATAGGGTCAACGGCTTGATATTGCTGTCCACCGCTTCATAATGTGGCAATTTGATTCTGGCCGTTGACTGCCTGGTGCGCCGTTGATTGCTTGGTCCTACCGTTGACCACTTGATCCTGTCGTTGACCACTTGATCCTGCCGTTGAACTATTGACTGCTTGATCCATGCTCAGCACGCCCACTTCGACGAGGTCGAAACATGCAGTCACATATTGAACTTCAGCTCTGCGGAGCTACGCTCTACGAGATTCTTCCCGCTCGTCAAGGCTTTGTGCATGTATAGTATACGATACTTGTTGTTTGGTTTCGCGCCTTCGCTACAATTATGATGCCATTACAAGGCCATCTAGCCGACTTTCAAGGGTTGACTACGGTGCATCCTCTGAGCGCAGAAGAGGTGTCGCGGGCGCTCTTGGGGCTGAGCCTTCTCCTCCGCCTGCACACGCCCAGCGCGCTCGCCATATTGTGCGCGCTGAAACGCTACCTTCAATACTGCTATGCCGGGTAACTCAGACCCGCACACCTTCCGCCCCTATTCCTTAAGTTCTGATTGACAAGCACGACCCGCCTTTATGCGATCTGCAGTCTTTCAAAAAAGCTACCCGTCGGGTCAGCGCTTGCTTTCTCTGATGTGACATTGGACGACCCACTCTTCAATGTCGTCCTCGCGATGTGGACATGCATAAAATGCACAGTCCACTCCAATAGCGCCAACAACCTGTGGCATGATGAGGTAGTCGTGCACGCGGGTCGTGTTTGCGCATGGACCACTGCTCCTTTCGTATATAACAGATATGAGAAACTTTCAATGAGCCAAGAAACAGCTGCCATATCAAACTCGGTCCACCTTGTCGGCCATGTCACAAGACAATGTGAGCGGTCACGCGGTGGGACCACCATATCTTATACAACCTTCGTCCCATTACAAGTCGTCCTGAAGGTCCGCATGGCCTCTGGCGTGTGGGTCCATCAGATATGGGACCATCATATAGAAGCTTTGTCCCACTTGAAGTCGTCCTATGCACATGACCCCTGGCGAGTCTGATAAAGCTGCAAAGTACTAAGTTTCCTCCAGACCATTGGAGACATCCGAAGGTCCACGCTCTCTATCCTCGATCAGGTGAAGACTGATAGCAAATCCGGCAGTCCACGTTCTTGAGGTTGTTGCGATTCCGGCGGCCAAACGCTCGCACTTGGTAATTCGACCACAAGAGATGTCTAACATTGCATTCTGAGCCTCGCGACACTGCAAGCGTGTTTCCGCAAACAATAGTCGGCCTTCGCGCGATTTCCCACGCGGCTGCACGTGGTTATAGTATGGTTGGCGTGAGCGTGGCCCAAAGTTTGTTGTTTTAGGTAGCTCGAAAAGTGTAAAGTCGGGACTTTTGGCTTCGTGTTGTTGATCACGATGGTAGCTACGTCCCAAACTTCCGTCGCTTACTCCCCGAAACTGCCACTTGCCAGAGATATAGACATGCCAAATGCAGTATTGTCAGTCTCGTCGATCGCGCGATCTGGCTATCTCGTTAGCGCGGTCCAGAGGGCATAAGTATCTCGTCCTCTCCCTCATTTCTTTCTTCTTCCTTTCCTCAACGACCACCCAGGAGCTGCACCAACAACAACAGCAGCAACAACAGCTCCAGCACCAACGACAAAACCAACACCACCACCACCACCAACACCACCACCACGATGGCTCGGCAGATCCGCACGACCATCAAGAAGAACTTCCGCCCCCTCCTCGCCTCGTGCAGGAGGGTAAAGGACCTTCTGCTCGCCGGGAAACCGGCAGCAGCTCTGAGGTGCACCTTGAGTGCACTTGCCGACCTCATCGACGGCACCGTAAGTCATTCCTCATTGCAAGCACTCACCTTCCCCACTACCACTCACCTTCCTTCACCACCATTCACCTTCCTTCATCACCACTCCCCTTCACCTGCAAAGACTCACCTCTTCTTGCGACTCCCGACATGAAGCTGACTATCTCCCAGCTCGACACACTCCTCTTCCTCCTGGACGTGGGGTGTCTGGCCGTGGGGGTCGCGGTCACGACAGTCTTCGTGCAGCATCACAACCTGCACGTCGACTTCGAGCTGTGACCCCCCTCCAGACATCTCTCGTCTGGAGGTCTCTGCTCTTCCCACCCCTCTCCTACCATAGCAACATGGTTTGGAGTTGTACTTAATTTGCTGCGTCGTCCTCCTTTGTGAGGCGGCGGTCCGTTGCGATCCCCTCGGCAATCCAGCCCTGCAGCTTAGTCTCAGGTAGCTGGTGTCGTTGTATCTTCGTTTGCGCCGTCCTCCTTTGCGAGGCGGTCCTGCGCTGGACAACGGTCTGCACCTTCACGACGATGTCCGGTGTTAGTGGCTCCTCGGAGTGATACCAAGACAGACCAGAGTTGTACATAGACCAGATTCGTACATAGACCAGAGAGAGGCCTGCGCCATCAGCTGCAGGCCACCTCAGGGCAGGGCAATACCCTCTGCCCTGCTGTTGCTGTCGTGTCGTATCTGCTGTCGCCGTTTGCCACGTCTCGCCTTGTGCCGCCTCGTCGCCTTCCACTCCCCGTCGCCTTCCACTCCCTCCCTGCCTTGCCGTCGCCCTGCCTTGCCGTCGCCTTATATAGCCGCCTCGTCCCCTCGTATTCCTGTCGCCTCCCGCCTTGAATATCGCCTTGTAGCCGCTGTCGACCTCCCTCGGCCGCAAGGCAAGATGTCAACACGCTGTGCAGCCCCGAACACTCTTCCGACGGCGCGAAAACAATTGCAAGGCGTGGCATCACAATGTCATCTGAACGCAGATGAGGGCCGCGCAAATGGGAGTGACTCGCCAGCACAGATTGGCAATGTCTGTTGAACGATGCCATGCCTCAAGGATACTGCTACCTCACTGCAGTGATCCCATCAGTCAACCAGTTGATCAACTAGTTGACTAGCCGTCAGTGACTTCTGGTTCATTACTCCCCAACACCTGATCGACCGCTGATTGGGGCAGTTACACCGCATAATTGAGCAGTTGATAGCAGTCCATCGTGTCATCGAGCAATCAACCGCATAATCAAGAAGTCAACCTGATCAACCAATCGAAAGATTGATTGACTGACCCTTGCATCACTGTGTAGACGGCATCGCTGCCATACCCTGTACGACTTCCGAGACACTCGAATCAGTCCCGCGCAACCGGTCAATGATGGTCGGTGCCACTTCCCGCGAAGGCTTGCCCATATACCTGCCAATGGTGGTCAGATCACAGGCTCAGCGACCGCACATTTCATCGGAGACTCACCAAGTCTTATCCGCCGCCTCATCTCCGTCATCCTGCAACGTCCACCCATTCGCCATGAATGCAAACATGTCGTCTTCATCCTCATACACAATGTCAAAGTCCTCGAATCGGGGCGTGTCGATCACTCTCAGAAATTGACTTCTCGCACCAGGCCACAGCGCTGGAGCATTAGCATAATCATTGCCCTTGTACCAGCTGACGCAAGGGCCCGTGACCGCCGTGCGTTTCAAGAAAGCATTCGCATGTCTCACGAACTGATCGACAGCCTTGTCCTTAGGAGTGACAGAGACGATGCAGTCGAGCTGCATCTTCTCGATGGCTTTCACAATGTACTTTGCAAAGGCCTCGGAAGACTGGTAATAGTTGCCTTGGGGCAGCGGTCCATAGGCGGAGGAAGGGTTGAAGTAATTCGGCATGCCTTTGAGCATGAGTGCCATGTAGGATGGCGGAGAGTGCGGGTCATGCCAGAACTCGCTGACGGACTTGCCATTAATCAACTTGGGAAACCTTGGCATGTGGCTCTGGTCGTAGCCTGTGGCCGCAACGATCATGTCGAGAGGATGCTCGACGCTGTTTGCGTCGACAATGCCGTGCTTGGTGAAGCGTTGTGGGAGCTCTGTGAAGACTGTGGCTTTTGGGTCCATGATAGCTTCCAAGTAGCCATATGCAAAGGTCTGCCGTCGACAGCCGATGTCGAAGTCTTCCGGCAAGATGGCCTCGAGCAATTTGGGCTTGTCTTGCAGCTTCGCCTTCATGTATTTCACCGTGTTCTCCTTAACAATCTGCGACATCTTCGAGCCGTTGACAACGTACGAGTACCGTCTGTAGAAACCATCGTCAACGGCTTTGCGATACGCAAGATAATTGTCAGGATCCTTGAGCAGCTCTTTCTGCTCATCGCTATACTTGAAATTGGCGCCATCAACTGCAGAGAAGGGCTGGTTTGGCGGCGGGAGGATGTACGTCTTATTTCGAAACCAAGTATACAGCTTGGAGGCTTGGTCGATGATGTTTGGGGCAATTTGGACGCCGGAACAGCCATACCCTATCAAGCAGATCCTTTTGCCCTCTACACTGGTGTCTGCAGACCACAGGGCAGGGTGAATGACTTCTCCTTTGAAATCTTCTATACCCGCCAGAGGATTGAGGCGAGGATTGCTCACCGGCCCATTGAACTCGAGGAAGACGTGAAATTTGTCGTCGAAGCTGTCGCCAGATACCAGGTCTTTCACCGTCAACGTCCACATGGCTTCGCGATCTGTCCAAGAGGCTTGCTGTATCTCGTGTTGGAACTTGATATATCGATAAAAGTCGTTTTCCTTCGCCACAGTCTTCAAGTACGCAAGATTCTCGGCGGCAGGGGCATACATCTCCGACCAAACATTCGTTCGCCATGAGAATTGATACACGATGCTCGGTATATCACATCGGCAACCTGGGTACCTGCTGGTGAGCCATACGCCACCAACGTCCTCGTTCTTCTCATACACCACCATCTCGACATCTTGCAGTCTCTCCTCTGCAAAATGTAAGAAGTTGAGGCAGCTGATGCCGGCTCCGAGGACGCCAATACGGAGCTTGCGTCTTGTTCCGAAGAATTCATCTCGAATCTTGACGTCTGGTCGGCCTTGCCAATCGGGAATTCCTTCGTGGAGGTATTGGGGCAAGAAGTCTATGGCTAGTGGGTGAGAGGCTTCAGGCCTATATTCGACGCGAACCATCTTGCGGGAGTGAGGAAGACGTGCCGTTCGTAGAAGCTCTCATAGGAAGTAGTACTAGCAGTCAGATGGCATAGCAAAGGGTTGCAGTCAGTATTCTCCATACATACTTGACCCACAGAGAAAAGGTTGAACGGCAGATAGTCGCGCTGCCAGGGGAGATACGCGAGATAGGCTGACGTCTCGCCTGGAGATAGAGATGATGTGCAGTGCACTCGGAAGGAGGGCAGAACGCCGCGACGAGGAGGGGAAAGCTGATGATCGGCGGGTGGGCGATGCACCGCCTCTTGATTGGCCATCGTGCAGTGCCTACATGGCAGGACTCCCGATTGCTATTGCACCGCCAGCGCAGCCGCCGTAGCTTGGGAGATGCCGAAGAGCGGAAAGGCAGGAGGCGGAGAGGACGGGCAGGTGCAAACCGCAGCGGTATGCAACCTACAGCGTTCCTTCCATCCTGAGCGAGGTCAATCAACTGAATCGAGCAGTCGACAGTCCATGTTTTATGAAGGAGTCAACGGCGTCATTAAGCAGTCGCCCGTATTATCGAGCAGTCGACCGTATCATCAAGCATTCAACCGTATTATTAAGCAGTCAAGCGTTGTCAACAAGTCAACCAATTCTCGGCCTGTATCAGAGTGCCGGTCATGTACACAAGCTACACCCTACACGTCTTCCACGCGCAGCAATCGCTATGCCCCTTCCGCGCTAAACGCTATGCCTCCCCATGTCCAGCTCCCACAACGCCTGAATGGCTTCCAACAAACCAATTCAACCCACCCGCCTATCTACTCTTCTTACTCTTCTTACTCCTCTTCGCCTCCAAAGCCTCCGCCTCCCTCTGCACCTCCGCCAAAGCCTCCCCCGCCTTCCTCTTCGTCTTATCCTCCTTCTTCGCCGACCTGACCGCAAACGTCCCATCCGCCTTGCCAGCCTTGATAGCTTTCTTCGCTTCCGCAAACTCATCGTCCTCCGCCTTCCTCTTCCGCTCCTGCTCCTCGTCAAAGTCCGCGCCAGCGGCTGCCAATTCCTCCTTCAGACCTTTGCCGACGGCATCCATGTCCACATCACCTTCACCATCAACTTCATCCGGTACGCCTTTCCTCCCACTGCTCGTCTGCGGCATTTCCTTCGCGATGGCGCCTTCTTGTAGTTGCCGAAAGTGCATGCTTACTTTTCGCATGACTTTCACGAACATTGCCAGCAGCTGACTGGTCTGCAATCCCAATTCCTTCTCTACATCCTCTAACGCCTTTCTCTGCAGCCCGATAGCGATCAGCAACGCCTGCTGCACGCCCGACATCTTCACACCGTTATCATTCTTGATCCGGCCTTCGAAATACAGGCGTGCAATCTCGGGCATCAGGTCAAGGATGACGTGGTAGTCGAGCATATTGTTGGCATAAGAGTCGAGACGCTTCAAGTCGAAGGGGCTGAACTTGTCATCTAGTCCTGCCTTCTCGAGCGCTCTGGCTTTCTCCAAGTCATCGAGGAGGCTGATGCCCATGTTGGCCGACTCATCGATGGCGAGTGCTTGCACACTGCCGAATTTGCGGAACTCGTAGCTAAGCAGTGATAGAAAGCGTCTGTGGAAATCCTTGGCATAGGCGCCCAGCCAGCTCGGGTCACTTGAGCCTGTCTCTAGTGTCTTGAGCATGACAGTCGTGTGTTCGCCAGTCAAGTCATTGGCAGTTTGTCGGATGTACACAGGCACGTATCCGGCTCGCTTCCAGAATTTGTGTAATGGCTGTGTGAGACCATATGATACACCGAGATAATCCAATGGATATGGCTTCCGCTCTGATAGTCGTGCGAAAAGTGGTGGCATGGACTTGATGTCGCGAACCTTGACGTTGTCTGTCATGAGAGTGCTCTGTTCGAGCTCGGCATCGGTGACGCGCACCATCTCTTGCTCGTGAACAGACAAGAGTTCGTCCGACTCTGAGAGGTTCACATGCTTGCCTTCGTAGAATTCTGTGAGGAGTTGTAGAGCCCGCGATCCGTAGCCCATGTTGCCATAATCTGGATTAGTCGCTATTCGTACGACACGCGCACCGCTAAGAGATGCGAACTCAGAGTCCTGGAATTGCTGGCTGACAAGCCATGGAATGAGATCACCGCCGGCTCTCTGTCCTCTCGACAGCGAGCTGAGTACGCTCTCCTTGCTGATCTGACCCTCAAGCGCTACCTGCAGAACGCAAAGTATGTCTGGCAGCTGATTCGTGTCATCTCGCACAGGTGGTACAAGCACAAAAAGCTGATGTGCTGGTGCATCGGACATGAGTTGCAGATCGTTCGGCGTATTCTTGTAGTGGGACGCCACATACAAGGCCATCATATTTTGTAAGAATTTCTCGCTGACTGGGTGGAAGGAGAAGAGGGTGTCGCGATTGACCTGCAATAGCTGACACTGCGAAGGATGGGGTGTGCCGTGGACATTTGATGATCGAGGCAAGGTTGCATCGAGACATAGCAGCTTGTTCAGCCACTTTTCCACAGAATCACCTTGCGAATATCGGATCGGCTCAGATAGAGTGATTTCTCGCAATGACCGTGCTGACGGGCCGCTGTATGCGCCATCGGTCGTCTTATCACCATTCGATCGATTGGCGACCTGTTGATCGCCGTTCAGTGCTTTTTGTCCTCGGGACTGCTCTCGAAGCTGTTGGATGAGCTTCAACGATAGCGATCGACCAGTGCCTTCGTAACCATTGATCGTTGAAGCCATGAACACCAGATACGGACCCATCAGCTTGCGGACGAGCGGCAGAGGGATGGCTGCTGCTTCATCAATTACCAGAAGCTCAGCCTGGCCGAGAGTGTATGCATCCTGAGGCTGAATGTATTGTATCGTTTGCCGATGTGCGCGATGGATGTTGACTCTGACGATGGCCTTGTTGAAGTCTGGGTTGGTGGATTGAATGATGGTGTAGTCTGCATGGTCGAGGTATCCTAGCGCGTCAAAACCCTTGAAGATGAACTCAAATAGCGTCTTCAAATTCTCGGGAGATGGTGATGTGATGAAGATGTTGCTGTAGCCATGTGCGACTGCAGTAGCAATTGCTACCCCTAGCGCTGCAGACTTACCTCGACCACGAGCGGCCGTAAGCGTGACTGTGCTTGCCAGCGTCTTTTCTGATATGGCTTCAACGAATGTAAGCAGCGCCTGGGCTTGGTCTTTGGTCCACGCAAGCTGTACGAGAGAGCCGACCGGTTGGGTGTCTGCCAAGCTCTCTTTGATCTCCTCCAGTTCGCGCTGAGACGCTGGCTTGCGCGCCTCGTCTTCTGAGAGGTTCCTCTCCACGACCGACCTGCCACCAGATACTGGCAGCACGTTCATCTCGTCGTCAATCACCAGGCATGAGTCGCAGCTGCCGAGGGATAATATAAAGCGCTCATTGAAGCGCGCAACTACATCACCATGCGCCTCGGTGCGATAGCGCGAATGAATGTCCATGGACATGGCATACAGCTGCTTCAAGCTGTTCATGCCCTTTAACAGCAGAATCACCAGGCCGCCACCCTCGACTGTCTCGATGGTCCGCGCAAGCAAATTGGGCGTGATTGCCTCAAAGTCCTGCAAGATGCACATGCCATATGTGTTACCCAGAATGCGGTCGGTCTCCTTGTAGTAGACATATCGGATGTTCTGCGTGCTCACGAAGAGCTCGAATGGGTCTTCGGCGTCGGGGTCGCGGATGCCTCGCTTGACTTCCTTCTTGATCTTCTTTTCGCGCTTCTTTCGGTGGCTTGTAAAGCCGAGCAGCTTGTTCTTATATGCCCAGAGCACACTCTTGTTCAGCTTAATGTCCAGGTTGAGCAGGATATGGTACAGGTTGACAATGACATCCTTTTGCCGGTCGCCAACTATGACGAAGAAACTGCGCTTCTTCTCCTGCATGCCATTGCGGATGAGCGCTGGGATGCGCGCATCAATCGCCTTCTTGACCATCCTGACACCACCTTGTCCTCCCGCAACCGCCTGCTCTTGTGCCCGCACTAATTTGTGCTCATTTGACTGAAGCTTCAATCAATTTATCTAAGCAGCTTCCTATTTTTCCAAAGTCGACGCTCCTTCAATGTCAGTAATGTGCAATGCGAATTGGGTAATCAACCGCAAAGTGCACATTGCTCAAGCTTCAAGCGAAAAATGTCTCTGCGCGCTCAAGTCCGAGCGCCGCTAGATCACTGCCGCCCTAGCTCTACCCCAGATGATCGGCAGACGGGCCGGGATCCGCAGCCGCCGCATGCGCTAAGACGCTTCTCGGTAGGGCTCAAGTGCGCCTTGTGGACAGCTCTCTTCTCTTTCACAACTCACGGTAATGCATCCCTGTCACGCCTACCTAGCAGTCAGCATATCCCTACGACCCACTATCTTTCTAGCGCCATCACCAGCAGCATGACTCGTCATTAGCGACGACAATCACGTCGATCACGTCAATCATGACATGGAGAAGACGAAGCCGATAGCAGTCTCAGGTCTGCTGGTAGGGACCTGGCTCCTCTCGCGCAGCATACCCACCACCTTCACTTTCGACAAGCCAATCCACACAAGCATCATATTTCTAGCTGCATGCGGTGCGACAGTCATTGGCCTCAGCAGACTGCTACCAAACAATGCCAAGTCGCACGGCGGCCAGCAGTACGATGCTGTACCACTAGAAGACATTGGTCAGCCGCATAAGTCACGAGACTCCTCTCCCAGCCCACAGGGTGTTGGCTACCCATCCAGTCTGCGGAAACTGCGGATAGTCTTTATCACACTGGTGGCGGCGATATGCTTGCGCGTCGAGATCTGGAGGCGGATTCTGAACAACACAGAGTGCGCGACCAGGACCTGGGTGACGTGGATCCCATTGGTGCTTGCTGTGTGGGACTACTGGACTGTCCAGAGGCACAAGAAGCGCTGGGAGTCGGATGATCCGGAGACTAGTGCATATGAGGCGTTGGAGCAGAGCTTGACAAGGGCGCCGTATCGATATCTGCTTGCCACGGCTTTGCTGAGTCTTGGGAGTGTGTGGGCGTTGAGCACGACAAGCCCGCCGAGATCGACATACATTTGCGCAGCTTCTTTGTACTTCACTTGGCTTATGCCACTCCTCCAGCATGTCGGGACAGTCCTGGATCTGATCATTTTGTATTGCATTGACCAGCTGCTGCATCAACAGGAAGGACGTGGTGCGCGCAGTATCAGGCTACAAATCTCCTCGGTTGGATTTGCATTCGTGTTTTCGGCCACGATTCTCTTGACCAGTGGCATAGTGTATTTTACTGTCACTGAGGATGACCGCATCTGGATTACGAAATTGCCGAGAATATACATATGGGGCATTATTGAGCTTGGTGCGTTGGGATGTTTTACGGCTGTGTGTGCATTACTTACGGTATGTCGCTCATTGTAGCAACTACATTCGCCAGCTGCTGACCGTTCATAGATTTATCACGTCGGCTTACTAACGACAACAACACTAATTACATTTGTGGCAGTCACCGCAACTGTCACATCTTTCGCCTGGCGCAATCCGCACCCCTTCCCAACGATCAACACAAGCGCATCTTTGGTCGCGGCTTGTCTGCTCATACTTGGGATAGCATTGTATCTACACGTCAACTCCACAACCGAGGAGAGATATTCTGGACCTCGGGGCGCATTATGCAGAAAAGTACCATTGGTCGTGTATCTCGCGCTGCTGGTGCTGTTTCTAATTCGGACAGCTTTCTGGGTGTCGCGTGGCACCCACGTCAGCTACCACCCGATCGATCTGCTGATCTATGAAGCGCAGGCAGCACACGAGGACTATCGAAACAGGGCAGCAAGCAGTCTAAATCTGGAAGAGGCAGTCCAATCGTACAAGGTCAAATATGGCCGAGACCCGCCCCCAAAATTCGACGTCTGGTATTCATACGCCACGGCGCGCAATTCCGTCGTGATAGATGAGTTCGACAGCATTTACAGAGACATGCTACCATTTTATGCTCTGAGTCCTCAAGAGATCCGTGAACGAACCTTCACCATGATATCGAACCCTTGGAACGATGTGGCGGGCATTAGCATACGCAGTGGCAAGGTTGACATAAGTCCGAATGTCGTGCCAACACATCGATGGATGCTGGACGGCGTTGTGGAAATGATTACGAAGTTCGTTGAGCATATTCCTGACATGGATCTGGCGTTCAACTTGAACGATGAGCCTAGGGTCACCGTGCCGTACGAGCGCATCGAGCCGATGAGGCAGGCGGCTGTTGCTGTGGCGCCGCCAGACGCACAAGTCAAGAACGCCTTCAGTCCGAATCGTGCTGAAGGGTGGCAACCAATCCCTGAAGAGGTCCGTGATGGAGAAGACCTGTCACCTCTGAAAGCTGCATCTTTCCAGCGTACATTCTACGACTTTGGCAATGTGGGCTGCCCGCCCAACTCTCGTGCGCGCAAGGAACGTGTCTGGAACAAACGCAACATCTGCTGGCGATGCGCCGCGCCACATTCCCTCGGCGCCTTCCTCGCCAACTGGACTCTCGCTGCAGATATCTGCCATCAACCCGATCTAGCCGACCTCCATGGCCTCTATCTCTCCCCCGCCGCGTACAAAGGCACGCACGATCTTTATCCAATCTTCTCCCAATCTAAAGCTCACGGCTTCAACGACATCCTCTACCCCTCAGCATGGAACTACATGGACAAAGCCAAATACGACCCCACGGACGAACATCCTGATCCTCCGTACGCGGAGAAGAACAAGACCCTCTTCTGGCGCGGCGCCACCTCCGAAGGCGTCAGCCCCGGCCTCGGCCAATGGCGTGGCATGGCCCGCCAACGCTTCATCCATAACGCAAACAACATCAACGCCTCCGAACCCGCTTCCTCTCTCCTCCTTCCCTCCGGCCCCAACCACCTCAAATACATCTCCATCCCCATCCAATCCCTCACAACCCTCCTACAAACCGACGTCCACATCGTCGACTTCATCGCCCGCTGCGGCGGCCCAGACTGCGAAACCCAAGCCACAGAATTCTCCCCCTTACTTCCCGCCTCCGACTTCCAACACCACTGGACTCACAAATACCTCCTCGACCTAGACGGCGCCGGCTTCTCTGGCCGCTTCCTCCCCTTCCTGCAATCCAATTCGCTCCCCTACAAATCCGCGCTCTTCCGCGAATGGTGGGACGACCGCGTAACGGCGTGGTGGCATTTCGTCCCGTTGGACGTCAGGGGTCAGGGCTTTTGGGGCACGCTGGCGTACTTTTCGGGTGTGAACGGGACGGTGGGAGCGAGGAGCGTCGTTATGGAGGGGAAAGGTGTGGAGGGGGAAAGGATTGCCGAACGCGGGAGGGTGTGGGCCGAGAAGGCTTTGAGGAAGGTGGATATGGAGGTTTATTTTTTTAGATTGTTGTTGGAGTGGGGGAGGGTTACAGATGATGGGAGGGAGGGGATCGGGTTGACGGTTTAGCGGAGCTTTGGGGGTCGTGGAAGTGGAAGGGTGATGGAGGCTTGCATGTCCACACGATGTGGATTTCATACTGGTCCTGGACCGTTGAGCTTCAATGCTCGCGTAGCTGGTCGCTGGACCGGCTCAGGTCACCTGAGCTGGCTTTTATCGCGGAGCTAGCAGACAGGATTTGTACAGTGAAGCTCGTCTGTATATCCTTTCCTTGTCTGCTGTGGTGGTCAGCACGAATTGCGGTACTAATATCAAGTTTTTGGAGCAGGATGTCTTGGCTACTCCGAGCTGTTCGCTACACTCAGTGATTCCATCAGTCAACCAATCTGTCAACTAGTTGACCGTGACTTTTGGGTCGTCACGCTGTCAACACATATTCAGCCGCTGATTTGAGAAGTCAATGGCGGGTTCAAAGCATCAGTGAGTTCATCAGTCCATCAACCGGTTGACTTGATGACGGTTGAATGCTTAAGCACACGATTGACTGCTCAAAATCACCATTAACTACTCATTATAGCGGCTGATGATGCGTTCATAGCGTGACGACCCAAAAGTCATAATTGACCAGTCAGCCAGTTGAACTAATAGTTGACTGACGGAATCGCTGTCAAGCGCTCAACGGTGTCACCGAGCAGTCAACGCCTTTATTGGGCAGTCACTTGCTATCAACAAATCAACCGGTCGAATGACTGATGGAATCACTGAGCCGAGAATAGAGAGTTACCGGATTTAGATTCGCGTGTTGACTCTGTTGCTCCCGTCTTGGTACTATGTTCGTTGCAGTGTACCAGCGGGCTTCCGAGCGAGGATTGATGTGAAACAGTCAAATCGCCGTTAGGCGGTTGGTTGTTTCGGGCTTTACTCGTTGTCTCAGTGCCACGCGCTGTGTCGCTATTCCAGAGGCTGTGAGATACCGTCGTTCGGCCGACGGGCAGCGAGACAAGTACGGGATCTTGCCACGTGAGGATGTCCCAGTAGGTCTTTCGACGACCACGCCGTACAGGATTTCAAAAGCACTCTGGAGTCGGATTCTTCAGCTTAAATTGGTCGGTCCCTATCTGAGGCCGCTGCTTTGAAGATCGAAAAATCCGCCAGCTACGATGCAAATTACCTTCCGAGGTGACAAAGTCCTATACTGCGTCGGTATCTGGATATCTCGAACGGTTGTTTCCTGTTGCTTCGAACCGACTTACGGCGTTTTTCTCTTTTAAGGACGACTTCGAGACACGACGTCTTCCACACACGGTGTCTTATCTCGATCTCGGCCTGGCCATTTCGTTATCTAACAGAATAAATCCAATGTCACTGCGTCTCACCCTGGTATCTCGCAGTGTCTTGATACAGATCATGTGGTATATCGGAGACACGCAGGGTCTCTCGGACTCGTCGCACATTGGCTGTCCTAGCAACTTGGTCAGGGACAGGATGCACCGTGCAATCCTCACAGTGTCTCGCTACTGATCTTGCTGTATCTCAGAAACCTAGCCGCTGCATCAATGTCTCTTGAGTTTGTTGCACAGGGGCCGTGGTTGCCATTCGACCCGTGGTCGAGGCCCTACCGCTTGCGATTGCTCGTCTTGTCCCAGCAATAAAGCGTTTCAAGGCCCGATTGCGCGGCTGTAGCAGGATCTTTGTACTTGCTTGGCGCACACATAAGAAGAGACTGGTCGCGCTTCGTGACGCCGTGCCTCTACTACAGCCTGCAGTCCTCTCAACGCACACGACATCGGAACATCTTCGCGCTATACCTCCTCTATCATCACCGAATCCAATCATGAAGGCCGTCCTAGCTTTCCTCCTGGCAGCGGCGCCCGCGAGCGCAAAGCAGAAATGAAGAAGCAATCCGACTTCAATCCTTTGCCCACGAAGCGCGATCATAACCCAATTCTCCGCCTCCCCATCAAGGAGGCGTCATCACTTCCCAACAATCGACAGATGGCGCGCCAAACACGCTACATACCGTCGCAAATGCCTCGCCTTTGATCCCGTCGATGCCAGTGACCACGCACACTTCCCCCGGCCGGTCCAGAGCTGCAAGAAATCGGAAGACCGGGCACACAGCCTGTGTAATTGTGACCGTGGGATTGCCTTGGGCGTCTGTGCAGCGACAGCGGGCGTAGTAGGTGTCGTTCTCGTATGCGGCAGAGGCCTGGCTGGCGAGGAGAAGAGCCGTGGACAGGAGGTGGTACAACTTCATGATCGGTGTGGAGCTGGCTTTGTTGAGTGATTTTCTCGGCAGACGGCAGGTAGTCGGCGTGATTAGGCGAGCGGTGCTGTCCAATTTGTCTGATCGGGTTCGAATGTATGGAACTGGACCTGGTTGGAGTCGGAAAGGTGAGGTATATGTATCAGAGTCGGTGAGGAAGCCAGGGTGTCAAAGCGAACGACTGGGAGTGAAACATCATGGCTGAGTCTGCCCACTCGTCCGGCTCGTAATTTTCGTAAAGTAGACATGGTACTGAGCACTAGTCTCATTTCATGTGGCTAGTAGAATCTAGTCGAGATAGGTAGACGGCGACGACCTCAGCTGGACTGATCAGCAGGAAAAAGCACTGCTCTATTCAACCATCGGCACCTAACTCGTCTTGATTTTGATGTTTCGGTCGTGATAGAGCTTTGGTGGGCGGTGGGAGTTAAGGGCCGTGTGAGCGCTAGGTCAAGGCCGGCCAGGTTGCGTACAACATTGCCTCCGTTGAGGGGGTGAGAAACAGAGGGTCGGCCTATGCCTCCAGTAGCGCCGAAGACTAGGGACGTAGACGGTGTGGACGTGCTTGGGACTGGGTCTGTGTCTGCCTGACTGGACTTTCCTGTGGATCGTGACCATCTGTAGTGCTGCAATGATGAGGAACTGCAACTTAGTTGTAATCGCCCGTAGACCGTCGTGTCATCATCATATGCTACCGCGCCTCTTTCTCACCGTGTGGGCATGATCTCTTGACAAAGGAATTTGATTCTGCAACGGGCGTGGGGGTCAAATGGCTGTCGATTGCACGGCTAAACGGTCAAGAGTAGATTCCCGGCTCTCGGTAGACTACAGAATCTAGCGCCATGACGCACACAGAGTTCGCGGTTCCAGCGTTGTGTGGGCAAGCTCACGCATAGACTACCGAAGAACATAGCCTCACATGTACCTTCTATCTCCGACTACAGCAGCAAGCGTCCGTCTCCATGTCTTCCCTCCGACTGTCGCTCTGCGCACTATTGACAGCGCGCTGGTAGCAGGTTGGCGCATTCGACGTTCGCACGATGGATGCCAGCTCCACTACAGGTCCCAACTGGCAGGCTTTCGCTCCAATCACGTCGACAGATCATGCCGGGTACATCTGGGTTGCGGTTCTGTATAGTCTCATAACATCGGTTCTGGCAGCAGCAACGAGAACATGGTTGAAGAAGAACAATCTGCATCAAGATGACTGGCTTTACTTGGCCGCAACAGTACGCTTCCCCCGATGGGCCCAAATGGCCAAGTGCACCACAACTAAGTCCTCTAGATTGCGCTCTTCGGGCATGTATTGTCCTTGATCGTAGCACTCACATCTGGCCTGGGCACAATTCCCTCGCCCCCGTCATCTCGACAGCGGGCACACTACACCCTCGCAGAATATCAGTCCGGCAGCCGCGCCACTTTCTCCGCTGCGATCCTCCTCATCATCAGTCTGGCCATAGCGAAATGCTGCGTAGTAATCTTTCAGCTGCGATTGCTGGCACGAGATAGCAAAAGAATACGATATCTGTGTTATGCTCTGGTGGGTCTATTCGCCGCTTGGGGCCTGGGCAGCGTGCTGGGCCTGAGTATCAATTGTCAGGTTGATTGGTACATCACAAGTGGAGCGTCAACAAGGTGCGGACAGCAGCCCGCGAAGTGGACGACAATCACCGCCTTTGACGTGGCGACCGAGGTTGCACTCATGGCTGTTCCTATACTCATCGTCTGGCCTTTGAAGATGGACCGGCATCTAAAGATTCAAGTCGTATCGGCTTTCATGTTCCGCATAGGAGTAATCGCCCTTGCGATCGCGCACGCAGTCTACGTCGACCGCTTCCAAGCCACCGACCGTCCAGGAATGGCATTGACTCCCGTCATTATCTTCGCTGAAGCCGAGCTCTGCTGGTCCCTCATTAGCGCGACGATACCCAATCTCAAGAACTTCATGAAATCTTTCAACACTGGTTTTGGCCACGACTTTGCGTTTAGTACTATGGAAGGGTCTGGACAAAGGCGAGGGAGCCAGTATGTGTGTGGGAGTGAGAGTGATGTCAGGATATCGAAAATCAGTAACAGAAGAAAAAGTAAGGGCGTCAGGAAGGCTGATGAATTCGGCGGGTTAAGCCAGAGGAATGACTATGAGATTGCCGTCAGTGCTGGTGGCATGAACGAGCAAATGCGACCAGCAGGTGCTGTCGTGGGGAGTAGTCGCGCGAGAGAGATCATGGTGAGAAAGGATGTGGAAATGAGGATTGAGGAGAATCGGTATAGCGGAACGAGCGCCATCGGGTTGCTATGATTCGCACCAGCCTCCACCAAATGCATTCTCGCCGCCTCACCAACGTCTCATCCTGATTCTTCGCGCTACTTGCCAGTGGGCAAGCAACAACTGCCAGTGATTTCATCAATCATTCAACCGGTTGACTTGTTGATGACGGTTGACTGCTTAATGACACTATGAAGTGCTCAAAATCACTGTTGATGGCCTGAAGTCACCGTTGACTGCTCTAATCATCGGCTCATCATGCGTTAACAGCGTGACGATCCAAGAGTCACAATCAGCTATAGTCAACTAGTTGATCGATTGGGCGACTGATGGGATCGCTGACAATCGCCAAATGTCCTCATTGGCGCTTGTCCTGCTCCTCCTTCGGTGAAGGTGGCTCGGCCACAGGCAAAAAGCCTTCAAGTTCCACACATTAGCCGCATACGTGCGAAAGCGCTCTGCAGCAGTGCTCTTGAGGGTCTGAATAGTGTACTACTTGCCGCCGAAAGTGCTGACCTTAAAGTGGAAGGTGCACGTGGTAGAGGCCATCGGGAAACCGAAGAATGTCGACACAAGGAACGAAGTCGCTGCCTTTATAAAGGAAGTCAAGCATTGCCTGGACAACTTCTGGATCGTCCTCGCGCAAATAGACGACGCCGAACTTTGCCTCCGGGGAATTGTCAGCGTGTCGCGAAAATATGATGGAGGAGCGTCAGGTCTCGAAATCCCCAGTGTAAGCTTACATGAAGAAGTCCGAGCGCGTGCAGAGGATGTTCTTGTGCACCTTCCAAGTGCGATCTTCACCCTGCAACACCAAATCTGAAAAGTAGCCGGTGTCGAGCAATCTACATGTACCTAGTCAGTTTCTGCAATGCCCAAATCATGTGACCATGGGCTCACTCTTTCGTGCCGTTCGGCAACGCCGTTGCAGACATGATCGTTGCGATGGCTTGCTTCGTACGATCCATGCCGGATGTGTGAGTTTCATTGAGAGTCAATGTTGAAGAGTGACAGGCGGGCTTTGCGAGTGAACAGAGCTGACTTGAGGATTGACGCGACATCGCACTGGCCAAATCTCGATGTGTCAACACGGTTGGGGCGCCGACGTACGTTGATTTGCATCAATCTGAGCACATTATCATTCTTTTGGAGGCTCGTGCAATGCATGACCTCTGTGATACAGCAGCCGCATCACTTCAGCACTTTCTCCATCAAGATGCTCAGCCGGCTCTCGCCTAACAAGATCTCCTTTGGGCCCAGCTTCCCAACACTCCCCGGACATCTGCCCATCGTCCAGAAATTTCTCGAAAGCGTTGATTACCGACTTCATCGGCGTCAGTAAGCCCTTCTCTTCCAAAGTATCATAGAAGCCCGAAGTTGAGATGTTTGTGCGCACGACGCTGGGGCATACAGCGTTGAGCGTAATAGACTCCTCCGGCAAGTATTTGCCGTAACTACGTACGAATCCAATCACAGCGTGCTTGGCTGCTGTGTAGATTGGCAGCGCTGCGAGCGGTCAGCATCGATGGGTCATATAGGGTTAGAGAGCAATTGAGGCTCACTCGGCACGCAGTAGAATCCGCAGACGCTCGCGACGACAGCTATTCTGCCTCGTACGCCCTGCTCATCTTTCTCCTGTCGCCGCATGTGCTGGATGGCCAGGCTCGCCGTGTAAAGAGAGCCATACAGATTGACATCCAGTACACTCAGATTTGGCTTCGCGCATTCCGTTCCCTTACCACCATCGTTTCGGAAGAAAAGCTTCTCTCCAATCCCTGCGATTGGATACACCAAGTCGATTCGACCGCCCAGCGCTTCTACAGCCTTCTCGAACGCTTCACGCTGGCTCTGCCAGTCGGCAGCGTCCAGGAAGAGAGGCATTGCTACATCTTGGACTGACTGTTGCTGGATCGCAACTCCGATCTTGCTTTGCCAAGTAGCATTCAGACTTGACGCTACATTTTTGACACCTTCCAAGCTCAGGTCTGCAAGTGCTACTCTAACGCCACGCTGTACAAGCATCTCGGCCACTGCTTTGCCGATGCCTGAGGCGGCACCAGTGATGTAAGCGGTCTTCCGAGGCGCGGTCTTCGGAGGCATGTTCGACCAGGCGGTTTCAGTAGATGCTCTCTTGACAATTATCTCAACAAAGTCAATTCGGGGGGACAACGCACCTCCCGATCAGCTGGCAAAGACACAGCCCGTATTGCAATTTGCTGCGCCTTAAAACGATATCCGCGGTAGCCTGCAACTGAAAGAGGGGAAAGCTTATAACTATTCCATCAGTCAACCAATCGATTTGATTGTGACTTTTGGATTGTCACGCTGTCAACGCCTGATGAGTCAATGATTAGAGTCATCGACCGTGATTCTGAGCCGTCAACAGTGATATTGAGCAGTCAATGGTGATTTTGAGCAGTTAACAGTGTCATTAAGCAGTCAACCCTATCATTAAGCGGTCTACCGGTGTCAACAAATCCACCGGTTGATTGACTGATGGAATCACGGTCCACGTTGCCGAGTATTGCTCAAGACCGCTGCGTGGTGCGAGTATGTCAAGCAGCGCTCGTTTGCCAGAGAACAATTTCTCCGGCACCCAACGTAGGTAGTATCGAAAAGTCTTTCTTTCGTGCAAGACGATAACTGGAGACTCAAAACTATGCCAGAGTCGACCCGTGGATGGATATGTTCTTGGTGGATTCTCCGACCGCATGAACTCTGTTCGGCCAACCAAGGGTAATTTCTAGCTTTTCGCTCGACGCAGTATCCGTCAACAGATCCGTCTGGACCGGGAAGAACACCTCCTACGTCCATCGCTGCATGCACTCTTCGTCTCCTGGCGCTGAGGGAGTAAGCCAAGCTCCACCTGTGACCTATCCGGCGATGCCGAACAAACCCGCAAAATGTGTCCTTGCATTTGCGCAGACGAGGCCCCTTCATATCGCAGTTCGTCAGATGTTCGGCGTTTGCCTGGAGGTGTTGTTTCTCTGAAACTACATACATCTCAGACAGTAGGCATGGGCGGTGCTAGCCAAAGGGCGGAGAGAGCGCCTTTCTCCAGACCAATGGATCGAGCCGATCGTTGCACCTTAAAAACCTGGGCGCCGCCTGCGTCAATTTGGGTTAGTCCCTTTGCACAAGCGTCCGGTCCGAGCGCAGTCATTGGCCGTCGACTATGCGACGGACCGTACCACGCAATGAGGAGGGGCACTTTGTGTGCTGTGCACGTTGAGCCAGGCGTTTTGGTGTGCCTCGCTTCAGAGGTTTCTTCTTCCGTTTGTGGTGGTGTCACACACCTTTTACCTTGACGCTCGCTGTCTCAAGCGCCTTCGCTCTTTCTGTGGCACATACAGGATCGGACTCCTTCCAGTCAGTCATTCTCTGCCATCATCACGTTCTCGCGACGCGCTTGGTCGCATCGCCATCATTTCGCTCTTCAGCAGACGCAGCATCAACAAAATACAATCATTTATCGCATCCGCGCGGCCGAAGAACTTGACCACATCCCTTGTGGGACTCGCACAATCCCGAACAGGGAACAATAGCATACATAACGAAGACACTCCTTACTGTATTGCGAAGCTTGTTGGAAGGAGGAAGATAGGAAGAAAGGACGAGTGTTGCAGTTGCATCGGCCAAGCTGTCCACTCGTGACTGCGGCAAGAGGAGAATTATTTGAAATCTCAGTACCTGTTCGCTAGCACCGATCACGACTTGCAATCAGGTGGACAATAGCTTTGTGATCAGCCGATCAACCATTCCAACCCGGATTACATCTGGTTCTAAAGCAGGACATCGCCAAATAGACAAACAGGCTATCAACCATGTCTCTTGCGCGAGCCTTTTCAACAAGGCGCAGCAAGTCTGAGATGAGCATCTCGGGCCCCATTTTCATTGGGCGAGCAGCCAGCCTACGCGCTGGAAAGCCTGTCAACCGCGCACAGATCTCTTCCCCCATGGCCCTGGTTTCAACTAGCAATGCCCTGCTTCACAACGCCGAGGACATCCCTGGAACAAGCACAATCGAGATCCGCAGTGTCTCGTGGTCGTCGGCTGCGTCCTGCAGCGGCGAGGACAGTGATGGCTCGAGCAATGCCAGTACGCACTCCAGGACCAACACCACTCTCACTGATGCCTCATCGGTCGATGAGTCGCCGTCGCCGACATGCGCTGAGCCGAACCACTTGAGTTGTTACTTCAAGCCCAATGTCGACACTCAGAGCAAGCACTCGTCTGTCCACTCGAAATCTGCAAGGGAATCTTTGGATGCGCCGGTTCTGCCAAAGCGCGTGCCAAGTCACTCAAAGAAGGCGCACGAGAACCTCCACCGGAAGCGCTCTGTCCAGCGTATGCTTTCGCCCGCAGTCAGCGCTCGCGAATCGTTGCGCAACTCCGCTCAGATGCACGTTGAGACCAGCCCCTCAGCCTTCGTTGAAGCACCCAGGGAAGGTCCTTTCGGCCGCGAACTCGCCCAACTTGACGAGGTCGCCGAGGAATTCGGCAATGTCGTCCGCGACGCCGAGACTGAGGCAGATATGAAGGTCATCAGGAACTACGGTTTAGCTCAATACGCGGTATCGGATTACATGGCTGAGATCCAGGGATTGATCTACTCGACGTTCGTTGACAACTCTCCGAACCTCAACATGGGCGGCTGGATCTAGATGTCTGACCGTTTATTCGGGCAATCGAACTCCTCCCGGTCCGGACACCGAGGAGTTGCAGATACGCAGCTCGATCTCTGGAACAAGTCGCATTGCTCAACTTTTGCGCAAAGCAGGCTTATCTTCCCATTTATGCACATATCTTCACTGCACATATCGACAACAACACAGCAGCTTCAACAACTACCGGCATCCGCGCCGGCTGGCACCATTCTCTCACCATCTATCTCTGGCAGATCCTCACATTTCACGACCCTCACGACGATCACCTAGAAAGCCTTGATGGCGACGATTATCACGAGGACCTGCCGTCCGCTCGTTCTAGCGAAAAGTATCAATTACGAAGTACATGTCTGATCTGGGTATACGGGAGGAAAGCGAAAATCTGGGGCGTTGTCCGGTGGCCAGGAGCGGGTGGCTTGATCCACCTGATCTTGGTTGACAACATCCTGTATTTTTCACATCTTGTTGATATTCTCGTATGTCGTCTGAATATATGTCCGGTCCATCGATCTTGTCTTCCTATATTGCATATTGGTGCGTTCCAAATTGATCATGACCGCTAATGAGTGCGCATCTGCGGTGGCTGCTGGGCGAATTCGGCGACGTGTCTCGTATGACATGCGCGTAACTGAAGTGACATGTGATTGACGTCTCTAGGCAACGGTTCAAAAGCATAGTGCCCAGGTGATGATCGCATGTCTCACAGCTGGCGCTTGGGCAGGCCAGGACCGGATCTCGGCTGACCGGTCCGTCGACGCGCTAGCGCTCTCGCCTGGTGGCTCGTGCAGAGTTGGCGTAGAAAGTCTTCGATGTTGATGTTATAAACAAAGACGCGGATCCAGTTTTCTAACTCTGCTCAATACTGTCACCTGGCACGTCTCTGCCTCCCAGCAACCCCCACGGCGCGGATCTTCACGGGCGCTGAAACGAGCGACAGACGTTCGACAATCGCGTTCGGGCTAGTGTGAAACGCGCATGTGCCTGCGTTAGCCTCGCGCGCCTGCCCCTCTATAGCTACTACTGCCCGAAAAGCAGAAAGCTCTTCTCTTCTGGAAGGGGAAGGAGCTACTCCGCTACCACGGAACTCGCGGCGTCGCCATAATAACACGGCACGGCGAATCTCAACCACGGTTTGCCAAGCACGATACAACCAAGATCCACCTGGAACCCCGACAGCCCACACCCGGCTGCAGATCTTTTACACGACATCATCACTTGCCGGTAGCACCAGGAGCGGGTTTGCGTGTTTTGCCTACCAGCTAGGCTGAAGCAGAAGTTTACATAACGAGGGTACCGAATACGCAGCGATGGCCGTGGATATCGACTACACGCGCCGCAACAAGAAGCCGCGGTTGCTTTCGGACGCGGAGAGAGATCAGTTGGACGAGTTCATTGATTCGATACACTACTCCTCACGGTGAGCCGAGATCGTTCGTGTGCGGTCACGAGACACGAGTAGAACTGATGTTGGGGACTCTCTACAGATACAACGACGACCACTACGAATACCGCCATGTCCAGCTCCCAAAGCAGATGCTCAAGAAGATCCCAAAAGATTACTTTGACGGCGCGAGAGGCACACTGAAGCTGCTGTGGGAGGACGAGTGGAGAGGCCTCGGCATTACGCAGAGTCTAGGGTGGGAGCATTATGAGGTGCATGAGCCTGAGCCGCACATTCTGCTGTTCAAGTAAGGACATTTCACTCTCTCAGCACTGCAGAGATACGTGCTGACGGGCTTCCACAGGCGCCCAATCAACTACCAGGCTCCCGGCCAGCACTAGGCACGTGGCCAGGCGTTCAGGACACAAGGCATCGCGGAAAACGCATCCTTCGCGAGCCAGCCTTACCAAGCTGCCGCAATGGCATTTGCACCCTTGATGTGGTGAGGAGGAGACTTATGATCACGCCGCCGAAGCCGTGGAGAGCGAGATGTAACACCGCGAGCATGGCGGCTTTGCCGAGTCAAATGCATAGCTAATATAGCGTCTGTTCTACGAGGTATGCATTGGACATGAAGAAAGGGATGCATGGCGTTTGGAGTCATGTCCACGAAATGGCGCTTTGTCTTGAGGGGGCTGTGCGCGTGTATAGCGTCGTCCAATAGCAGGACTGAAGCCTGGAAAATTACACTCTGCAATCCACCTGCAGTCTCGCCTTCATCACACTCCGCCATGAGCACTGACATGACTTGCATGCGCCAGCAGAAACTTACAACAAGTAAGCAGATACTTGCACGCCTTCGTCCACTCCACCTCTCTCCCCACGCCGCCCAAACTCATCTTCACGCTGCCGATCCTGGCGACATCCTTGCTCGTGACAATCTCATACGGCATCTTCAAGCCTGGAGCGCCTGCCGCCTGCGCAGACGACGATGTAGTCTCGACATGCTCGCCTAGCTGCCGCAGACATTCAAGAAACGCGTACATAGCTGTATCGAAACCGCCGTAAAAGGCACCAAGACCGAAGGGCAATGCACCGGAAGAGTAGAGCTCGTATATCGTGCCTTTTTGCTTTCCGTGGCCTGCAGGCACTGCGTCCGGGTCTTCCAGCACAAGTTTCGACGTGGAGCCGATGGGTAGGACTTTATAGCCTCTCATCTTGTACCCTAATTTCTCGCTTACGACTACGAGGAGTAACACCGCTTGGCCTAACGCAGCGTTGATCTCAGGCCACTCGACGGGATGGTCTGCTAGGCGGCCGAGACGCAGACCGTTGATCGTGCCGTACTGCCCGTCGTGACCGATGCAGAAGCTGTCGTTGAAGACGTTGGTGCGCTGCAGGGACTCGAGGAGTTTGGTGTCATGCGTGAGTTGTGTTTGCAGGCTATCGCGCTCCTCTTGGAAAGCTGTCAGTGTTTGCGTGAAGGCGTTGCGCTCACGCCAGAAGGCTTCTTCTTCTTCTTCGAGGGTTTCGGCCTCGGCGTCTAGGGCGGCGATTTCGTCTTCCATGCGGGCTTTTTCGGCTTCTAGTGCTTCGAGCTCGGCAAGGGCGGTTTGCTCGCGGGCTTGAGCGTCAGCGAGGGCGCGCTTGGTGGCGGCTTTTTCCTCGTCCGTTGGGATGTCCTGTTGGGCTTGCTTGAGGAAGTCGACGTAGGCATCTCGTTCTCGGATCACGTTTGCTGAGCGCTGCTGGAGTCCGGCTAGAAGGAGCTCTGTGCATTCGGAGCAGACGGGGTGGTCGATGTCTGAGCGCGCGGACAGGATTTCGAACAGACGAGTTGTCGTTTCCACCTTCTGGGAGAAATCATCGGAGTCATCAGCTCCACCGAGCTGCTCGGCGTTCTTCGGAACCTTTTTGTTCTTCGTTGGTGCCTGAATGTGCTCCGTCGGTCCTCCAGGCGCCAGCACAGATTCCGTGATATCGATGTATGACATTCCTGGGTCGAGCTTAGCACCTCTTTGTGGCGTGCCAGCCGATATGCTTGGCTTATGCATGGGTGGACCGGCCTGTTTAGCGACTTCATCGTATTGATGCCTCCTGTCTTTGGCGGCGGCTGAGCGCGGCGGGTCTGGTGGTTGCGGTTCCAGAGCTGGAGCGGCATCTGCCAAGATCTTGAAGGAGGCCGGATTGAGGCTTTCGAGGGACGAGTCCAGCTTGAGTGGTGTCCGGCATTTCTGACAGTGCAAGGTGGCCATCGTGAAGAAACTAGTCCAGCATGGAGTTGCACTATTTGGCCAACTTCGACGGGCCGTATACGATCGGTATAGAGCAAGTATTTGGCTGGTTTTCAACCGCCTGTTGGATCTTGATTGGTATGCCGCTGAATGAGCCACTGTTGCATAATTCCAGGCTTCGATGTCAAGAAAACAGTTGCTCTCGCTGTTTGGGTATACGTACGGGTTGTTTGCCGACTAGGTTGACACCCAGCAAGCCTTACTGTATCAGGGTTACATCTGTATGTCTTCTGACTGTGAATAATCACATGAGATGCCCTTGAAGTTCCATGTCGCATTCCATTTTCGGCGTTCGCTCGGGCCGAGTCGTGACGCGCTTGCCTCGCGTTCCATCCATGTTTCTTGAGTTGGAGATTCCATTTGCTCCAATTCGCGATATAGACAAGACACGGAGCACTTTCGCTGCACGCACTCGGGAGTTTGGGACGTGAGATGGAACACGAGGGCGACCATGCCGGCTCGCTTGTATGAGCCCGTTGATCCAAACCTGTCGGCGCCAGAACAATGGCCGCAACGACCTCCGCAACCGGGCGACACTCAGGCAGAGCCCATTGACCTCGACACGACCGACAACGACGACGACGACGAGGACGACGACGTTTCGCCTGAGCTTGCTCGCGATAGGAAGGCAAATGATGCTCGGCTGAAGAATAGGTTTGAGGCTATCTTTGAGAAATATGGCCGTGACTTCACTGGTGTCGGCGACGAGATCGATTTGGAGACAGGCGAGATTGTTGTCGACAATGGGCATCTCGAGAAAATGCAAGATGAAGCCGACGCTGGCGATGGCGACAGCGCTCCATTGCAGTTCGCGCACGCTTTTGCTGAGAACCTGAAGCAAGAGGAGCTCAGTAGCAGCTACGAGAGCGATGCGGAGGAGGACGAGGATGAACCACAGGATGACTCGGAAACGGCGAGTGGTGACGACGATGACTCGTCCGGAGATGTCAACGATGTCGTCTTCAGCGCACGGGAACAGAGCATAGAGTCAGATACGTCGCCTGTCGAGCCCGACGATGAATCCATTGAACCAAAACTGGCGCAGTTGACATCTGCCGCGCATTTGGCTCCGCCGGGCGTCGGGGGGAGTGGCCAAAGTTCGACATGGAATCAGTCTCATTCCCATTCTCGATCAGGAACCATTTCACAGTCTGGCACGCCAGATCTTGATTTCATGCGTCTGCCTGAAGTTCAAGAGACCATGCTTGCTCTGAAGTCTCAGAATGACATTGGTGGCCGCGCTATGGATCAAACTGCCATTGCAGCTCTCGGCAAAAGCATCGCCAGCCAAATCGCTCGATTCATGAAAGGTCCCAAGTCGAAAGGCAAGCAGAAGAAGCGGAAAGACGCTGCTTGGGATTACCCAGAGCTCCCAGAAGATGCCCCAAGACGTGTGAGCATGCCGCCGCTACCATCTAGACCCAGGTTGCCAAGCCTTAAGTCAGCAATATCGCCGAACAAGGCACCTGCCTCAAAGAACACCACGAGGGGTGCCAGAACAAAGGGCAAAGGAAAAGAGAAGCCCAAACCATCAGCCTCTCTTTGGGCGCCGGTCGCTCATCCGAAGATTCGTAGACCTCGGAAAAAGAAACAAGCAGAGGCGCCACTGGGTAATACCCTTGACGATCCTGAAGCTGTCACGGCGGTCGACGAGATACAAGATGGCCAGGACACTATTCAGCTAAAGCGTTGTTCAAATTGCGATGCGATAGCAACAGTCACCTGGCGCAAGGCTCCTGACGGCAGCGATATGTGTAATGGTTGTGGCATGTACTTATACCATTATGGCCTAATGAAGCCCCCTCGGCCGCCTACGCCTCCGCCAGAGCCGCCAAAACCGAAACCTCCAGCTGCAAATACGTCGAAGCGTGTTGTGCAGCCCCACAAGGAAGGCTCGCGCCACACGAAATTCAGCCTCGAAGAGGATGCGTTGGTCATCAAGCTGAAAGAATTCGACAATCTGTCGTGGGAGCAGATCGGTCGACATTTCGAAGGGCGATCCTCCTTTGCTGCGCAGTGTCGATACTCTAAAATACTGATTGATAGCGAAAAGCCTGAGGCGGCAAAAGCTCGTGCGGCGCTTGTCGAGCAAGGCTTTGACTTTACGCAGCTTGAACGTGACAAGAATGGAGGCTTTCTGAAGAAGGAAGATCAGCTGCTACTGCAGTTGTGCCCAGTGCCTCCTCCGAACAGAGATGCTCCATCTTCCACTGCAACAGAAGGTCCTATCATTGTCGAGGATGATGAGACCGTCTCGGAAACGACTCTGGACCAGGGGCCAGACTTCTCTGCCATTGCGGCCGAGCATTTTCCTCAATTCAGTCCCCAGGCCCTCCAAGACCGCTACATCTACCACCTTGAGCGATATGTTCAAGCCAATGATCCTAAAGCCAAGAAGAAAACGCAACCCAGGGACGGACCTGTCTGGAAGGAGCCCAATCCGCGTGCGCCTAGAAGCACCGGCGTGTTCTTTTCCCCGGAAGAGAATGTGCGTCTAGTGCAATATCGCGAGGTCAATCCTATTTCCTGGGAAGCCGTTGGACACAAGTTTCCGGGACGGTCGGGCATGTCTATCCAGAAACGATATACCCGAGAACTAGCGCAGCGTAAGGCCATAGTTGCAAAAGGTGGTAAGGATCCGTATTCTCATCTTTTCAAGAACGGGGTATTGTCAGCCATAGACAAAGATGCAGAGACACAGGAGGCGCGCAAGCAACTTCTCAAGGCCATGGAAAGGTGCAAGTTCACCAGGGTGGAGGACGAGCGCATCGTGAGGCTGCGACAGGAACAGAAGCTTGGCTGGGACCAGATGGCGGCGCAATTCCCAGAACGCACTCCGGACAATCTGCAGATGCGCTATGAGTTTCTTCAGGCAAAACTAATCAAGCCTGCCGGGTCCGGTGGGCTGGTAGAGGATCCCAGCATCTACGATATACCAATTTCAGACGCTCCGCAGAGATCTGAGACCCAAGCCACTGCGGACGGACACGATGCCGGCAACGTAGCAGACGCGGATGAAGAGCTGCCGAAGCTCAAGGGTCCGCGTAAGGCAAAGGCGACCAAATTCTTGAAGGCGGAAGACAAGTTGATTCTGAAGCTGCACTTCGATCAAGGTTTGGACTGGGAGCAGATCTCAACCCATCTCCCTGGTCGCACTGCCGAACAAGTAGAGCGGCGCTTCACCAAGAAGCTGCTGCCAGATCACGGAAACTATGAGCCCGATGATAGCCCAGATTTGGAAGACTCGGACGAAGAGCATGTGGCAACCCATGGCGACACCGAATCCGCTGACAGTGAAGCATTAGAGGACAGGCAGCCTGAGTATCTCTGGGAACAGCATGCTGGTGCCTTACCCGACGCTGAATTTCCTGGCCTAGAGGACCTGAGCGACGGCGAGCTTGGACCGAGCTCCATTTTCCTCACAGGCTCTCTGAAGCAACATCTGCAGAGGTCGAAGGACGGTCTACACAACCACCGGCGCTATCCAAAGAGAGACGAAGAAAAGATTATCCAGTTACGGCGAGAAGGCCTCAACTGGGAGGCGATCATGTCCGAGTTTCCGGGGAGGACAGCTTACGAGCTTGCATCTTACTGGCACCAGCGCCTCAAGCCCGGCCGTACCGTCAAAAGACAGAGGACGCCAAGCACTAATGACCCGCATCAGAATATCAAGGCCGACAGTACCGACGGCTTTGTCGGAGGCGCCAAGGCAGCCAACCTATTCACTCTCCTGGCCAGGGGCGGCACTGCCCTCCCTGTCGCGGACGAGGTACCTATCACTTCGGCAGTAGCGAAAGCGAAGAAGGTTCAAGATAGGACTTTTGAAGCTGCCAACGCCAAGAGGAAAGGCACCCAGAAGAAGCTGTCGCGGCGGACCAAGCTTTTGCCCAGGTCTCTTCCTGAAGCGCAGTGGCTCAATGAGAATGGCGAGGAGACAGTCGTTCCAAGCATTGAGCCTGGCGAGTGCCTGGAGAAGCTTCGTGACGGGACTTTAGTACAACGATTCGCGGACCCTACGCCAGAGATTCATGGCTGGGATGACAGCGATTGCGAGTCTGAACATGAGTTTGCAGCCGCAAGTGAACGCTCTCTTTCACCCGGCGAGTATGACGAGACTGGTTTTGCGATTGTGGACGACAGCTCCTACGAAATCGAATCCGTCGAGCATCATTCAAGATCAAATGCGCCTAACATGGCTGCCCGGAACGATCCTGTTGACCGCAAGATGCTGATGAACGAGTCCGAGGTCGAAACAGATGACACCGACGAATGGCACCCAGGTCGTCGGCCTGGTCGCTCCTCCGCTGCGCCTAAGCGAGGGAGAAAATCTACTATCGCGCCATCTAAGAAGCGTAAGTCTAATCAACGCAAATCCAAGAGGCCGTCAAAGAGGTCGAGGATTGTTCGCGATACAGAAACACCTGAGTCTGTCATTGAGATCAAGGACGAATCGGAGGACGAGCAGGTAATTTCAGAACCCGAGCAAGACGAGTCTTACCAGCCTGCTCCGAGCTCAGTCCCGGACCGGCCTCAGACTCCGCCCACGGACGCTTATGACCAAGATGTTAGGGACCAAGAGTCCGGCGAAAAGCGAGCACAGCCTGTGTATCCCGACCATACGCCAGAGCTGTCATCTCCAACGATGCCTCCGACGTATGACACGCCAGCGAGATATGAACAGCAGGCACACCCATACTTCGCCGCACCTGCCGCGCAGATGTATAGTCCACTGCGCGAAGAACGTCCTACAGAGCACGACGCCTGGGCAGATTCGATGGACATAGGCCCTGCCCTGCTTGGAGATGCTGGTGTTGATGCGCACCTGCCTTCGCAACAGCTGGACATTCCTGCATCAAGCGCTCAAATCCCCAGTACATCGGACGTACCTAACACTCTGGATTCCAAGTCTGACGACGAGAATGCGATGAATCTGGACAGTGACGACGAGGCCATAGCGCAGACCGGCAGACAGCGAGCCTCCGAAGAGCCACTACCCCGGACTCGCCGCTCCATGCGTAGTGGTGGCGCATCGACATCGCCTCCTCCAGATCTCTTAAGCAGCGCGAATAATCCACCTCCATTCTCTTGGAGCGAGTTGGTCACCATGGCGCTCAAATCCATTGCCAGCCAGCGCCTCTCAACCAACGGCATCTACCTCTTCTTAAAAGACAAGTTTCCGTATTTCAAGACTTGCAATGCGGAAAGGAAGAAGGCACTTCAGACTTTCCTGGCCCGCAGTAGTGACTTCGCCCAGAGTGCGGAGAGGAGAGGCGAAGACACTTGGACGTTTGCTTCACGATTAGTGACTGTGCCGGAGACGAAGGAGCCAACGCCAAATAGGTGCAAGGAGGCTGCACCGGATGCCCCAGACACTGAGTGGATGGAGGACTCGTCACTGTTCGTTGAGCCTGGCCCTATGGCGATGCAGACATCCGAGGAGACGGCTCCAGCTACCGGTGCTCAAGCTGACGAGTCAAACAATACGTCTGCATTCCTTCACTGGTCAGAGACAGTCAATGATGTTGAAGACATCCAGCCTGCTATGGAAACGGACGGACCGTCAACCGCCAGTCACGGACACGTTGCTTTCGCAAGACTGAAAGAAGCAACTAGGCCGGTCAAACGAGCATTGCCATCATTGGTGCGGGAAGATGATATGGGGCGGTTGCTTGAGATCAAGGACACTAGTGCTCACTCGGCAATATCTCTCATGCCGGAGCGCAAGCGTCGCGGCAGGCCTCGTAAATTGGGACCTAGACCGTTAGAGCCGCGCTCGATGTCTGAAGAAGCGAATGGCGTACCCGAAGTTCCTGAACGATTCGACTTTCAAGCGGCGGATGCCGTCGATCCTGCTCTGGATTCACAGCAAGATGTCGAGGAATCGTCGTCAGCTCACGCGACGTTGGAGCCACATGCAATTCACAGTCCGGATCCACCCGGGACGAGTAGGGATCAGTCTTTTACACTTTCATATCGCACTTATGACAGAGATTATGTCACAGCGCATCCGGAGTTTAAATGGGTACACAGAGGCAACGGTCGTTACAGGCGCAAGATCGCGGGCCGGGATGAAATGGACGGGCTCAACTCCTCCGACACGGACGATGAGCATTATTCAACGAAGGATGACGCTCGTGCTACTGTGAATATCCGAGCACGCTCAACACAGCCGGACTCGGACCTGCTTGACGGCGCAAATGCAAATGGCACTTATGGCAGAGCCTACGTCGAACAGCATCCAGAGTTCGCATGGATACACAGAGGTCATGGTCGGTACCGACGCAAATCGGCGGCTGAGTTGGAGGAGACACCGATCACGCAGTACTCACCGCCACCGGCACCATCTGCTGCTCCAAGACAAGCACAGGACGATCGTGGTCGATTCACTGCACTGGATGGGTTGACAAGGGCGAATGTGCCGAGTTTGCATCAGGCTGTTGACGTGCCTATCTTGGTGCGGTCATCAGCATTCGGCCGCACGCGCGAGGGTCAGCAACAGACCATGCCGACTTCTGATGTCTGCCGGGAGCCAGACAGCAGCAGCAGCGACCTCATGGGTATGTCTGCGGCAAAGCAGGCTCATTGGCCGCGAGCAGCAATAACGCATCAGCCTTCAATGCACACTCCAGTGCCATCGAGCCCAGCGCCACGTACGATATTCGAGAGACTCGCCGGCTATTCGAAAAGATCAACCCCAACGCCGCAGAACGCCGGCTCGACTCTGTTCAGTCGCCATCTAAATAGGCCGCAACAGCGAGCTGCATCGCAGACGCCGGTACAGTACAGCCGGCTGCACAGAGCCATGACACCGGGAATGGAACCAGCTCAGCGAGCTGCTATGTCTGCAATGCGCGCCAGTAGTGTTGGGCTGGGAAGTGTAGCTGCTAGGCGGGCGCTTGCGAGGGAGGGAACGCCATTCAGTAAGAGAGTAGTGGAGACGCCACCGCCGAGTAGGGATGCGGATAGTGAGGAGGATGAGCTGGCTTAATGCTTGGGATTGGAATTGGCATTGTTTGTGGGACTTTTTTGAGCTGGGAGTGTGCATCAGCGGAAGTTGGGGCATTGCATGACAGGATATGTAGTGACAAGTGCGTTATTGATACAGTACCGAGGACAGCATGGTCCTGAACGAATGAAACGCCGTGTTGACGCAGAAAGAGGTGATCTCCACCACTTAATCCTCTTCCCGGTCATGTTTGAAGCCTCTCAAAGATCCATCAGGCCACCATGGAATGCGAGTATATGGTGTTGCTTGCTCCCTCGAATCTATCCTACAGTTGTTGAACTGACATCTTAGCCAAGCGAGCATGTGACGGGCACAGTCCTACCCCGAGCTGCCGTCGGGCGAGATCGGCAATGGAGCTCTTGCGTGAAACTCTGTCAGCTCTCAGAGAAGACGGGAAGGCTGGCTTACGAGCACGCCGAAGGTATAATCCATCGCAGCTCCATGTTTCCATTCCGTTTCCACGCCGCTGCCCCTCCTTTGAAACATTCATTCCACCGTCCGACGCCGGTGGTGCCTGCCTCGCCATTGCCACAGCAGCGCCGCGCCTGCGTGCAGACCTGGACCCCTCTTTCCGGTCGATTGCGTGGGGAGCTTGCCTCACAGGCAGGCCCCACTAACTTGGGCAAAATTCCGTCAACCACCTCCTCCCGCCAGAACGCCAAGTTGCGCTCTGCTCAGTTGTCGTCTCATTTTTCCACCACTACTACATCACTGCAACCTTCACAGCAGGCACGAGCCATGGCGACCTCTACGTTGCCCACCCGCGGCGGCTCCTCCGTCTTCACCGCCCGCAAGGTCGGAGCCCCTCACACGCTCGAGCACCGCATCTTCATCGAGAAGGATGGCGTGCCCGTCTCCCCGTTCCACGATGTGCCATTGTTCGCCAATGAGCAGCAGACGGTGCTGAACATGATCGTTGAGATCCCCAGGTGGACCAATGCTAAGCAGGAGGTACGTACACGGCTGATCTGAGGAGGGCATCATTGGCAAAGGACAAATTGTGGCGAGACATCATGTGCTAATTTCAGGGTGATGTAGATCTCCAAGGACGAGCCTCTCAACCCCATCAAGCAGGACACCAAGAAGGGCAAGCTGCGCTTCGTCCGCAACTGCTTCCCGCACAAGGGCTACCTCTGGAACTACGGCGCTTTCCCTCAGACTTGGGAGGACCCCAACGTCACCCACCCCGAGACCAAGCAGAAGGGCGACAATGACCCGCTCGATGTCTGCGAGATCGGTGAGCTGGTCGCCAAGCCGGGTGAGATCAAGCAGGTCAAGGTCTTGGGTGTCATGGCTCTGCTCGACGAGGGCGAGACGGACTGGAAGATCATCGTCATTGATGTCAACGACCCGTTGGCGCCGAAGCTGAACGACATTGAGGATGTGGAGAGGCATCTGCCTGGTCTGCTGCGCGCTACGAATGAATGGTTCAGGATCTACAAGATCCCCGACGGTAAGCCGGAGAACCAGTTCGCCTTCAGCGGCGAGTGCAAGAACAAGAAGTACGCCATGGATGTGGTGCGGGAATGCGCCGAGGCGTGGGAGAAGTTGATTACGGGCAAGACGCCCAAGGGAGAGATCTCTCTGTGAGTGGAATTGTGCTACCTTCAGTGAGACCAAATACTGACATCTCTTACAGTGCCAACACCACCGTCTCTCACTCCGCTGATCGCGTCGACCCGAAGTCGCTCAACATTCCCAAGGGCGAGGACAAGGCTCCGGCTCCGATCGACCCGAGCATCGACAAGTGGTTCTTCATCTCTGGTGCTGCCGCATAAATCAGTGTTGCAAAAGCATGCTCCTAGATGTAGTCTTGCTAGCATTGGATTGAGCTTAAGTTGGACCTTAAACGCGATTTTTGCTCACGTCGAGCCGATGGCCAAGTGTCAAGAGGCCGAGGACATGGTTCCAGATATCACAAATCGAAAGCACGGAGTGTATAGATGAAGACACAGCAACATAATCTCGATGAATTGTCACCATTGCTTAAACGCAGTTCATTACAGTGTGCTGATGAAATGTGCCATAAAGTCGATGTTGAAGTTGGCGTTTGGAGCCAAAAATTGATACAAGGCATCGATCGAGAGCAAGCCACAGCTCTACACGCTGGAGTGTTGTCCGCGATTGACGCTTATACTTCTGGTCTTATACTTCTAGTTGATGAAGTTGACGCAGAAAAAGTGCAGTATCATGCTCCCAAACACGAAATCCGCGAATGCCCTATGCCTCGTCAGACTCCTTGCCCAATGTTCATACCAGTATAGAGACGACATGCATACCTCTCATGTGAAATCCTCTGGAAATCCTTCTCGTTCTCCGGATTCGTCTGTATCCTCAGACTCGCCGTGAGCACGAACTGCCCTACCGTCGCCGAGAACCCAGACAGGAACGCGTTGAACGGCTACAACACCCAACACAATCAGCATGCCCCCCTTTCTCCCGTTGTTGTTACTCGTGTATACTCACGTAATTCCCGGCAACGACACAATACACGAACTGCAGCACGCCGACCACGATCAGGAACCCCATAAAGGCATCGAGTAGTTTCACTCGTTGCGGCGTTTTGGTCACGTAATTGTTCCAGACTCCTAGAGCGATTCTTTGGGCGTCTTGGGCGTTGCGGGCGGAGGTGGGTGTCGTGGGGGTTTTGTTTGAGGGTTTGGTGGGTTGAGAGGAGGCGGTTGAGATGGTGTTTTGTGGTTTCATGGCGCTGGCTGGGGCGGCGGCTGGCGTGGGTGAGACTTTTCTGGCGGGCATTGTGGCAGTTTTCGAGGCTGCTGTGTTGGTATGAGGGGGTTGTGGAGGTGGTTTGTCGTGTGAGATCGTTTTGAGCGGTACTTTCTTGGGCTTTGGGATCAAAGGCCAGCTTCACTAAGGTCGTCAGGTATACCTATGTAAGCAGGCTTTCGGAGGCGGGATAATGTTGATGCTGTGCAGGGGTAGCTGCTTGGGTGAGCTTCACATGCCCTGAGATGTTGTGTGATGTGAGCTCTCACGATACTGCTGAGGTCAGCATTGACAAGGATATCGAATAGTACAACAATCTTCTGAATCACGAAATTGATCTCGCAGATGTCACAGAAGACAAACCACCCACAGCCGCACCTCATGGTATGCGACTCTTCTCTCAAGACAAATTGCTTTGGAGAGCGAGCACTGACGTAATCACCACCCAGTCTCTCACCACAATTGCATTCGTGCTCGCAGGCCTCACAGCCGGCGGCGGCATTACCGGCTACGTACGTCTTCCTCCCGGCGGCTTCCTCACGAGCCCCTCTAACACCGTCCTCCATAGGTCCGCACCGGCTCCGTCCCCTCCATCGCAGCCGGCTGCACTGTTGGCGCCCTCTACGCGCTCGGCGGCTACCGTCTCCAAAACCGACAGAGCTATGGCGTGGAGCTCGCATTGCTTGCGTCTGTGGTGCTTGCGAGCTCGTCAATCCCGAGGGCGATTAAGACGCAGAAGCCCTTGCCGGCTGGGTTGAGCGCGCTGGCGTTGTTTGGGCTGTATAATTTTGGGGTTGCGTTTGCGAATAAGAGGTAGAATTTTCAGCACGATGGGGAGGATAACGGTTGTACAAGTAAGGAGATGGAGGCATTTAATGAAATGATTCGATTCTCTTGTACGGGATATATTGCTTGAGTGGAACTGGTTCAGTCTTGGAAGCACGTCCATTGCCAACGCCTGAAACCAGCGTTGGTAGATACGGTCAGAATGCCTCGTCTCGCGTTTTCGCGATTGTAGCAAGGGCGTTGGCAGTATCGCCTTGCGCTAGCTAGACTCCAGAAATCGAAGAGGTCTGCGTAGGTACTGGTCTCTAGCAAAGCTTGCTTCTCGTATCTGCCCTGGACTTCGCACCTACATCGTGATCAGCTCCCAAATTGAAGTAGATCTTGCAGCCGACGCGCCTGCTGGAGACCTACCACGAGTCCGTCTCAGTGTAATAAGCATCGACTTTGATCAGGGTTGAGCTGTAGAACAGGCCAGAATATTCTTCACGGAGCTGCTCGTTGACTGATAATAATGCTGGTATGCACGCGGTCTCTGCAAAGGCCTCGATGTCGTATACCAGGGAAGAATTGTAGATGTGGTTCCTCAGTTCTGCTGGCAATCGCAGGAAAGCCGAACTCTCTTCTGGCGAGGGCGGTAGCGGGCCTTCTTGCCTTGCTGAAATCGTAGTCATTGCTCGCCAAAGTCGACGTCGATTGTGCCTCGACGAACTTGTGTTCTTTTATTTGTTGATGGTCATGCACTAGGTCTTAATCGATGTACCCTCGATTGAGTAGCTCGGGAAGCAGGGCAGCTAGTGGCAGCTTCCGAGGGCACAACCCTTTCGGGCGTATCCCTTCGAAATGACAGGACCACATTCCAACATCATTTATGTCCATACGTCTCAACCTTCAAGCACTTACCCTGAGCATCAGTGCGAGCGCTATTAATGTTGCATCGAGAGATAGTACTCCCCAGTGCATGGCCAACATGAGACCTTAAGGTTTCACGATGTTGACGGAGAGAAAACGCATGCCTGCAATGCCCGGCCGCCTGGAGTTGGTTCTCGCAGCAAGATTGACAAGTTGTGCTGGTATTGTGATGTTTCATACAAGCGCATCACATAGCTCTTGCGGATGTTCCGGAGGCGGGATTCTCTGCTCTGGCAGCCTGCCTGCTATAGCACTATCAACACGATCTTTCCCCCTCTATCAGCAAGAATATACCACACTGGTGCCATACAAAGATTCTCGGCGCTGCTCATCCCGTACCCAGTCAGAGTAGTGCTTCGGCACCCAGGGGTAGCAGTAATCTCGGAGGTTTAGCGGTAGTCCTATATTTCGTACGATCGAAGACCGTCCTCGAGCTTCAGGTACTACATGTAACATCCCTAAGCTGCCTAGCAAGGCGCAGTCTGGCAAGGCGCAGCCTGGCAGCTATCGGCTCTTATTCAGATGCTGCGTTTATTTTCCGCAAGTGCTACGTTTACTAAAGCCCCGCCCTCCAGGAAGGGACCGCGTACGGCAAGCGCCTGGCACGCTCACCTCTCTACTTCGCCTACCCTTTCAGCTGCGATTGTTCCAATCTAGCAAGCTTGCCAGCGGTCGACCTACACAGCACAATGCAGATGTTTTTCCCAACCCTAGCGTTCCTTCTCACCCTGGCCACTGAAGCACGAGCGAACAACGCACACTGGTGCAAATGCCACAGAATGGATACCGACAAGCAGGTCGATGCTGCTACGGAGCAAGTTTGCAGGGAGTGGGGAGATGGGGCGGAGTATCTTCCTGAGAAGGCTCATTCGGTATGTACGGATGTTCTCCATAGAAGGCGCAGCTAATGTATGGAAACCATATAATGTCATCGTGGCGGACACGGCCTAGACCCGTATGGGAAAAACGGGTTCAATGTCCTGTGCTCCTACGCCTGCCCGTCGCATGGTGTTTATTGGCCTGCCGAATGCAAATCGCACTGCTGGGAGCCATAATCTCTGCGAGGGACAGCATGGATGCAGGACCATCCATTAGGATCGAGGAGGGAGCTGACGGAAATAGGCAGACATGCAGATCCGGATTGCCGTGGCCGGGTACGCACGAGGTGGAATATTGGGCTAGTCTTCGGTTGATTGCTGTGTAGCCTGAGAATGAACAACAATTTGACCAACATTCGGCGCTCTAATTCTACAGGTGTTTGACTGATCGACCTCGACCTCGCGATGAGTCTGTTGGGCATCTGCGTCTGGTAATTTGTAACCTGCCTTAAGCCGATGTCCGACAGTCGCGATTGCTGCTAGGCAACGTCCAGATTTTTCCATTGCACAAGTCGCGAGCAAATATCTTTGGCCAATTGTACTGTATCGGCTGGACCGAGTGATCATCAGACACAAACACCCTGCCCCCTCCTCACGGACTAGCAATCACAACAACCGGAGACCAGCAAAGCTCCAGATCAGATCGAGCACATCATCTCTGACCTTCTTTTTGGTCCGGTCAGTCAGATTCTGGGCCACATTGAGTGTGAGCAGCGCGAAAGCCCGGAAAACCTTGCACGTCTTGACGTGACTTGGCCATGTACCTTGTCCACCAGCGACACGACACCAGCTGCTTGATACACAACGCTTCCTCAGATTCGACCTGCATCTAAGCAGCATTGAAGTCGTGGAATGTGGGCAAAGCTGTAGGTAAGACATGCCAAAATCTGGTAGCCCGATCCCGCTTTTCACTTCCATCAGTAAGCTACCGAGAGATGGCAACTTGCCCTTTCGTAGTGCTCGTTGGTCACAGGCTCCGCGACAGCATTCGAAAGGCTGTTCCAGCCAGAACAAGCAGATTGAAGCGCAGGAGTTGGCGCTCACGCAATCTTGCGGCCAACGTTACCAACACCCTTGCCGACGACGCTTACCACCGCCTCGCCTTCCTCGTTACCCTCACGCATGCCCCATCCACTCATGCCAAATGTTCTGAGGTCTCGTGCAAGCTGAATGACTGGCTCTGAGCCTAGCACTTCTTTCCCAACCGTGATTCGCCCGACATCTTCACTTCCCATAGCCATGAGCGTAAGCATAGTAGGTGCAGCAACAGCCGGGACACATCCTCCCTGCTCGACGACCTCGAGCAGCTGATAAGCACATCTCTTGCCCAGATCCTCTGGCGGCTCGCCGCCAATCGGCGGACTAGAGGCGTCTGCCGAATACAGCACATTGGTATGTGTCTCTGCCACTAGGCTCAGCCCAAACCCTAAGCCTATCTTCTTCTTCGCGGCCGGGTTCTCGCGCGTTGGTGCAGGTACGAAGGGTGCGGATGAGACGTCCGAGAAGATATATGCATCTGGCACGAGTTCATTGAGCACGCTTCTTGCCGCTTCGATTAGGCGCGCATTGTTCGCACCTGCCACGCCAGTCGAGTATGCCACACCTCGCACCCTCTTGACTCTGCCAGCATTCATCAAGTGCAGCGTCTTTGGGAGCCTCACTTGATGTCCAAAGACCAACTGCACCTCGCCTCCGCCACCTTTTCCATCTCTTCCAGCGTTGGACCGCTTGAGCACGCGCAGCTCGATGCTATTTTCAATCCCAAAATGACGGTACAGCGGTAGCATTGCCGTGCGCACAGTATCGACACTTACATCCCCCAATTCGGTCGCACTCGTGATCACTCCAGGACCCGTGAACAGCACGTCTACCTTTGCCTTGGAGAATGGCGCCAGCAGGCATAGCGGCACCAAGAACCAGCTCACGCCTCTCGTGCAGTCTGCCGGCAATTCATGCCTGATTACGCCTCCCGAAGCACCATGTCCCGTGGCGCTTCCAGTCACTAAGCCAGGCTTGTATGCCACCGTTGTGCCACTGTACGAGAACTCGATCTGGGAGCCGTTCGTGATTGCTTCGAGCAGGCGAAGGAATGACACTTCATGCGGCGCAAGTCCTGGCGCGGTGTGTGACGAAGATCGTATTTGCGACACTCGAATAGTCCTGCCTGTTAGTGTGGCTAGCACAAGGCGCTGAATCAGATACTTCGAGCCTGTGAACCTGAGTGCGGGTTGCGCTGGCTCCATTGCCAGCTTGCTCGATGGCTTGTAATGCAAGACCTACTCGAGATCCTACGCGCTCATGGTGCTAAGATTGCCCCAAGCGATCTAGTGATGTAAAAGTGCTCGTTTGCAGCGCGGCCAAATTTTGTTACAGACTTTCTGCGCGGCGCTTGCGCTCATCACGTGGCGTCGGCAGCGAGTTTGGAGCCACTTGCCGTAGACTGATGATCCAGGTACGAGGTAGGCTTCTGTATTGCGGAATGGTCAACGTGAGACATAGGGGTCGTAAAGACTAGGTGCACTGCTCCGTATACTCCATTCTGGTCATCTGGCGATCTCGACCGTTGGCGAGGCTGATGGTCATCATTTCAGTTTGCCAGCAGCTCGCTACTGGGGCTCCAAATACCTGGCGACTGGGTCACGTCCACGTGAGAAGTCGAAGAAGTCAAAGAGATCGCTGGAATCTCACTTTGACCACTCCTGCTGCTCCTAAACACAGGATGGTATCTATGAGACTGAAAGCACACCTGGCATCGCCTGCCCTTCGCCATATCTGGCCAGACTCTGATCCGAGCCCGCCCGCTTAGCATTTTCATCATAACAAACGAGACATTCGATATCGAGGCATGTCATGCCACCCGACGACTCTGCCGATGCGATCCCGCGAGCAAGAACCCGAATTTCCACTCTCCAGCAATGAAGCTTTTGGCCCATAACGCCCGGTGATGCAAGTCGTGGTCTGCTCAATATGCTTGGGGTATCATGACGACGAGCGATTACCAGCCGCCCTGCTGGCCTTGACCACCATTCGGCTGCTGCTGGTAGCCGCCTTGTTGGTAGCCGCCTTGTGGGAAGCCACCTGTTATCCCGGTCAGTCTGATGGTCCATGGCAGCTGGGGGCGTGCAAAAGAACAAACCTTGCTGATAGCTGCCACCGCCTCCACCCCCACCGCGCCAGTTGCTGCCACCTCCTGAAAAGCCTGGGAAGGTCAGTTTGTTTCGAAAAAGACTGAGGCTTTCAAGACCATACCTCCACCGCCGTAGCCGGCCTGCTGACCGCCATAACCTCCGCCACCGTAACCGCCACGACCGCCGCCGAATCCACCTCCACCGCCGTAGCCACCTGTCGCTGATGTTAGTCAAAGATTTTGATGGGTTGCGCGTTGGGCTGTTTTACCACGACCTCCGCCGAAGCCCCCACTCCCGCCGCTACCTGGAGCACGCTCCGAAGCCTTATCGACACGGATAGTGCGACCATCAAATCTGAATCGTGGTCAGCAAGGAACGTGAGTCGACTGTTGTATGGCAAAGACTGACTCGACGTTGTTCATGGCAGCAATTGCACTCTCGGCGGCAGCGTCATCAGCGAAGCGCACAAAGCCGAAACCGCGACTGCGACCGGTATCGCGATCTTTCACCACGACCTGTGGGCTGTCAGCATCTTCGCTGCCGGTGGCGCAAGCCATGTCGCATTGCGAGTAGTAGTGGTAATGCTTACGGCCTCGTCGACCTGGCCATATTCCTCGAACTTGGTGCGCAGAGTCTGGTCATCGGTGTGCCATGCGAGGCCTCTGTTGTCTCCATCAGCATGAGTGCATGCAACACAAAGCGCCGCTAATTGCGCACCCAATGAATAGTTTCGACATATTTTCTGGTGGTCTGAGTCTCTCTACCTGAGGTAAGGACAGAATGTAGGCGCCTGCCGAAGTTTCGTATGTTTGAGCCGCACCGCGCTTATCTGTAGGTTGATGTCTTGGTAAGGCAGACGAAGAGTAGGTGTCCAGAGTTTGAGTAGTTTTGGAGCTAAGTGGATGACTGGATGACGTTTCAGGGAGGTTGTGATGAGGGCTCGAAGATCACATGCAGTTCCCGGTACTTTAGAGGTCAGACGACGGCCACTCAAGGCTTAAGGCCGGGGTAGGCACGTGGCAGGCGGCACTACCGAATTTTGAGAATCTCACGAGCAATCAGAAGCCAGGCAAGCAAGGTCGTCGCATGCAGATGATCGTGATATCGTCCAATTCAGGGTCTCTCCAGGCTGGAACAGAGCACGACAAGGCGAGTGAACCGACAGGGCCGAAAGTTTCGCAAACGAGCTACCCTCGATGGTGTGAGAGAAATGGAAACAACAAAATGTACGGCACTTCAAGGAAAGCAGCCTTGCCCCTCATGGGTCCCAATGGTCAGCTATCATGGCGACCAAATGCGCCAAACACGCCAGCGGCCACATGCTGCTGCCAATGCCATGGCTGCACCGGCAAGCAAACGACAGACTGCTCCCGCAAGGCCCATTAATGCAAAAGTGCAACCACAAATCGAGTGGTCCGGGAAGTCAGCCAGGCTAAGGTCGGTCGCTCACTTGCGTGGGAGTGGAGTACTGGAGCGCTAGTGAACCAAACGGAGGTTCAAAATCAAGGCGGCCGCATCCAAGTGGCCTGCATGTGCCAGCTTGTAGATAACTTCACCATGGCTCGGCGAATGATGTGCAGCAACCGCGCCTCCATTTCCGCTCGCGCTGGATTTTTGCGCGCTGCTATTGGGGGTAGCCCTGCTTGTTCGAAGCATAAGTGTGTCCCGTGTTCAGAAGCACATGCGGCCATCATGCGGTTCGTCACAGCTAGCTACTGGGATGGCGGGGCTCATCGTTGGGTTGAGGAGGGGCGGCAGCTAGGGTATATGCATACCCGGAACAGCTTGACTAGCAGCTCTTCGTTGACTGGCGCTGCCTTCATGCATGTACAGATTGCTGTCAGCTCGCCTTTACCGAATCGTTTGGATGCCGTCTGCGACGTGCCGAGGCCAAAGGTCGCAGCGGACGCAAGCTGCGCCTACTTCAACCGAATGATGGTTGGGGGATGTGGTGAGATTGGGCGCATCGACATCCGCGGCACCATCTCTGTTTTGGCTGCAGCAGGTTAGAGTTTGGTCCGAGCTCCTGGATTCGGCTGGGTGCGACTGGGCAGTAAAGTTCGCTCGTTCGCCATGAGCCGAAGTACAGCCTCATAGAACGACACTGCATCTCCCCAAGCTCTTCAGATCAATACTAGACCCGATAGTTTCATGTTAGAAAACGCCCACCTCCTGAATGCGCATTGCTTCTCGCAGGCGCCCATTTACCTGCGTCGAAGTCGCAGTAGCGAAGCTATCCCCTGCTAGATCACACCAATAATGGCTCGAAGGATTTCAGCCAATGCACTCGAATGGCACAAGTCCCGTTGCAATATAATAAACGACGACATATGGCGAGGTGTCAAGCTGGCTGGGCAGCAGGAGGATAGCCATGGAAGAATCATGCTTGCATAGAAAAACGTTGTGTAACTACCTAGGTAATCAAACATGGCCCCTGTTGCCCGTATCGTCCAGTCTTCTGGATGCGAGATGTCTGATACCAACAGCGTCGTCCACACCGCTCGCATGGACTCTCTGAAAACTTCACAGGGGGCCAATATCCGAAGAGGTACGACAGTACCTGGTATCTACGCGCGGCCATGTGAGATGGGGGATGTGTCAATGACTCCACCCATACTATGGATTGGTTGACTCGATGAGGTAATTGTCCGGCCGAGTCATCGAGGTCAACTACATCTCGTTAATACGATCTGGTCCGGCGCTGGAAGTTTCGCTACAAACCCCAAGTAAATGATCCATCGCACCTGTATGTATGACTTGAATGATTCGTTTACCTGATGAAGTCAAGCAGCAGTTGGCAGGTGTGAAAGCCGACCCCACTTTGCGACCAGTAGTGCCTGCCTGCCTTACTGTAGCTCCTCTGTTATGACTTTCGCTGCACCGCCGCCAAGCGTTTCAATATTCATGACAGAGGATCGTTTTCGAAGGCAGCTACTGAGGCTCAGATCGGCAACCGGTATCTTTGGGTATGACTGCCGAGGGTGTGCAATTGCATCGGCTGATCGAATCTTTTTGGAACATTCCCCTGTACTAGAACTGCGCAAGGTCCCTGCTACGAGACTAGTGCCCGCCGATGGATGTTCGCCAGTGGCTCGAAAACACAGCAGATCGGGAGCCTCCTGATGAAGGCGAAAGCGTTGATATCTCCCAAGCACCTACTAAGCCTGAGCAAGCGCCTCGAAAGTATCGCCACAAACGAAAAAGAGCATCGAGCGATAGCTCCTTCATCCAGCCACGACCTCCCATCCATGGGTCCATTTCTTCAGGCGACCAGACTCATGGACCCGGAGAGCGTCGCGCTACGGACGTATATTCATATTTAGGAAGGCAACATAGCTTAGGCGACTCCCAGAGCTGGCAAAGTGCAGGGCGCTCACCGCATCAAGGGCGTAGTGCGTATGAGAAAAGGCCACGACACAAGACGAAGCCTGACCGCTATGATCCCAACGCCAAGAAACAGCGTAAGGAGCGCGAAGGTCGCAATGGCGCGAAGTCTAGATCTAAAGCTCGCAGGTCGCACCGCAGTGGTGATGGGGCAAGGACCACCGGGCTTGTGCAAAGTTTCCAGATCAAGAATCGTCCCAAGAAGTCCAGACTTACGGTATGTGTAACGATGCTGGGAACAGGCCCTGATAGTTGACGCCAGCACAGCTCAGGCCTGATGTTCATGCGGGCATCTTCAAGCATGGGCGGGCTTCTGCTCAAGTTGCTGGACGAGGGAACGGATGTAGGTTGCCTTGTGTGTAAGTGACACAGCAGTACTGACCGCGCGGTAGTGCCGGATCTTGTCTTCAACGAAATGCGATTCCTTCAACGACCCAGCGATCATCAGGACCAGCTGCCTAAAGAGAGTGATCCAGCGCACACCGCCAAGCAAGGCCGCAAAATGCACGAAAACGAAGAGATATCCGCATATTTTGCAAAGGTGGAGCCTCAAGTGACAGCCACAGCTCATGCACCATGGGTTCAAGAGCTGAGCGATCATCGCCCGCTCCAGCGGACGGCTCGTCGGGCATCACGGAAAGATGCAGTCGAGCCTCCAGTAGACCTGCCGGAGAAGCCGTTTCTGGGCTTTGGCAGTAGAGGTGCAGCCGGAGACAGTAACGCTACGGCACCAACTAACACCGCAAACTTCACCTGGTCGGAGTCTGCAGTACTTCCTCGAAACTCGAAAGAGTGTAACTACAGCTCTGGCCCATTTCCACTTGAGGTCGAGGCAACTCAAGTTGATGGACGCAATCGAACTACAGTGCACCCTTCGCGGGAAGGGCCACTGCTCCATCACTGTGTAATCGATGGGCACCCGAACGCCGCAGAGTTGAAGGTTGAGAATGCTGCTCGAGAGTCGTCGCACAAAGTGAATGGCCCGGCCGTCGTCGAGGTCTATCACACGATCGAAAGACCTATTCGACGGTATGACCAATCTCGAGTTCCGGTGAATGAGGAATCTCAGCATGTGACGCAGCGGATCCAGCACTTGTCACCAAGAGCTGTTCGCCCGATGGAAGACCAGCAGCAAAGCTTCAACACCTCTGACATTCTCGATATCCGTCAGCCACCATCAAAAGATCACGGGAGAATTCCTATGATTGAACGATCTACCCACAACAGCCCTACTGTAGATGATAAGGAGAACTGTGATCCAGAAAGCCTTTCACCGATGAGCAAGCTGCTGCAAAACGCACAGAGGGCAGTGACTGAGGTCACATCAGCGAATGTCAAAAGCGCTGGGCAGGATCGTTTATCAAGCACTACACGCAGCAATCATGCGCAAGCACGCCACCTTCGATTCCTCTCACACGACGACCCCGATGTCTCGGCCATATCTCATGCACAGCACAAACGCTCCGCGCTGCCACAGCGTCGACTACAGACCGCTAGCACTATCAGAACAAGTCAGAGGCCGGCACCGATCGAGTCAGCACGTCGTCGAGCGGCCAAAACTCTTTCTCGCAGTATATTCGCGGGTGATACACCACAACGTGATCGCGCTGTTGATGATGAGATGCTAGACAACCAGCCGGACGAGCCGCCAAGCGGATGGACAAGCCATCGTGATTACGCCAGCACAGGACGAGTCGAGGATATGGTTCATGGACCTCCCAACAGCCGCGCGCCGGGACTATATCAAGCTCAAGCAGAGCACATGAGCATCGCTCGGTCGACGACACCTCGAAGAACCCACAGCTTTGCGCTTGTTACAGATGCAATGCGATCGCAGCTTTCTGGCTTTGGGGACTTGGCTCGCACACCGTCTCTACGTAGGCTCTCCATTGATCGGGAATTCGGAGATGAGCAACAGCGTGAGCCTGTAGAGTTTGGCTATCCGTCGGGGAACGCGGCGGCCAATGATGAGTTTGCTGGCTTTTGGAAGCCACATCGTCTGTACTGATGTCCTAATACCACTTGACTCGTGTCCAGCCGCGTGAAGACCATAAGGCAAGTCAGGACCTTGCCATCGTACTCAAACTACAGCTTCGCCCGCCTACCCTCCACCTGCCTCCTGTAAACCTGCAAGAAATCCCACCCCATCTCCGCAAATGGCTTCATCTGCACCGCATAATCCTTGGCCTTGGCACTACTCGCCTGCCTCTGCGCATACCTCGCCGCAATCCCCTGCATAATAATACTGCCCCTAAAAATACTGAACGCGTCCGCCCACGTCAATTCCTCCGGCAACACCCTCCAGCCCACCACCTGCTCATACCACTTCACGCACTCCTCTTTCGTCGGTAAACCTGGTGTGGAGCCTGGCGTGAATGCGGCGTTTGCGCGCCCGACGGAGGCTGCTTTGGTGGATGTGGCCGTCGTAAAGGGCATGAAGAGGTTGCAGATGTCGGATAGAGGGTGGCCCAGCGTCGCCATTTCCCAGTCGAGAATCCCTATCACGTGCGGCTCTGTGGGGTGGAAAACGAGGTTGTCGATTTTGTAGTCGCCGTGCACGAAGGTGCTGCGGTCTTTGGGCTGCGTTTGCGGCGTCGCGAAGAAGGAGACCATGTCGTCGTAGTGCGGGATTTTGCCCACAGGGACGTTGGTGTCTTTATCCACTGCCTGTGCTTGCGCCGCGGAAATGGACGCGAAAGTCTTGAGCTGGCGATTGTAAAACCCGCCATGCCGACCGAACTTCTCCATCCCTACGCTCGAAGGATCGACATGGTGGAACTTCGCGAGCGTCGTTACTGCCGATTTCCACATTTGTGTTCTGTGCTCTGCACTGACGTCCGGGAGGGCAGGGTCCTCGAAGATGCGGCCTTGTAGGAAGGACATGATGTAGAAGGGGGTGCCGATTATGGAGTCGTCTTCGCAGAGGCAGTAGGTTTTGGGAACGGGGACGTCGGTGTGCTCGAGGGCGTGGATGATTTTGTATTCGCGGTCGACTTGGTGGGCGGTTTTGGACAGGAGCTTGCCCGGGGGTTTTTTGCGCATGACGAATTTGGAGCCATTGGGGCCTGTGAGGAGGTAGGTTGGGTTGGATTGGCCGTAGCCGAACTGGAGGATTTGTTATAAGGGTGGCGAGGTCTTGTGGTATGTAGGGAGGATGGGTGTTGAGTTACCTGCTTGACGTCTAGTGGGGTTTTGATCTCTGGGACGGTCTGGTCGATGTATTTTTCGAGCTTTTCTATGTCTATGGGCTGGCGTGTTGGGCCTGCCATGATTGCTGGGTTTCTCTGCTCCTCGCGCGGAGCCTACAGGATGTTACTACATGTTGCGGAGTGAGGTGTACCACTCATGTGCATTAGCAATGTTGGACGTAAGCCGAGGTACGAGCTCGTCTGGCGATACCGAGTCACGGGTCAACGTTAGATAGCGCGGAGGCGGTGCGGGCCTGAGTTATGTACTAAGTCTGAGGTACCTTTATCCATCTTACCCACACGCGCTCACGCGTCTCTCTAAAGTATCGCGTCAGGGAGTCGTAGCGTACGGTAAATTTGCTATGGTCAGTGAATGGTAATCAGTCGAATATAGGGGAGACGCGTGATTGGTGACCGATCGTGCAGCAATTACATGTAGCAGCGATGACGATCCGCTCGCGCCTGCAGGGATAAAGTAGATGTTTACGCTTGCCCGAGACCAATACAGTAAAATAACCGCCTCCCAGACCAGACATCTGCATGGGCCTTTCCGGCAACACGCGCGGATCGAAGTGAGATCGATTGAGATCCCAGCACGACCACACACATCATCAACCATTCCGACGATATTGCTAGGCCCGTCATCATCATGGCCCTGCAAACACCAGGCCGCCAGCGAGGGCTGCAGCGTCCGTCTGGTCCCTATGGATCCGCAGAGAAAAACGCGTTCAGTGCCAGCACTGCAACCGCGAGGAAAGCGAGTCTCCAGGCGTTGACCGGTGCTGGCCCGCGCACCCCCAGCAGCGCCAGCAAGATGACGGAGGAGACGGACGTCGAGGTCGGCGACGTGGTCAATGTGCCAGGGGACATGTACGGGACGGTAAAGTTCGTGGGGACGGTCAGAGGCAAGGCGGGCACGTTCCTGGGCGTCGAGCTGGATCCGGCATTTGCGGCTCGCGGCAAGAACAACGGAGACGTGGAAGGGTGAGCATGGCTCTAGAGTAGGTTCACGCGCGTGGCTGATCAGCGTTCAGGGCCTCCTACTTTTCGGTCGACATACCTGGATCTGGCATCTTTCTGCCCATATCACGCGCGGAGAAGCGTCTCTCGCCCAACAGTGCATTTCCTGCGACGCCGTCATACACCACGAATGGCCACCACCTCAAGCAAGAGGCGGCATATACGCCGCCGACCCCGTCTCTGCCAGCCAAGTTCTCCAAAACTGTGGGCCCAGGTGCGAGACCTTCCAGTCCATTGTTCAAGCCCAAGCGGCCATCTCTGCCCAGGCCCGAGTCGCCATTTAGAAAGCAGCCTCCGAGTCTCGCGCCTACGCCAGCCAAGCAGATGTCGCAAAGCGTGCGTGGGGCCAGGCCGTCTGGGTTGGGGAGCTCGTCCATATCACCGAGCAAGACCAACCTCAAAGCCTCCGTCTCGCGACCATCCGCGTCACGACCATACTCGCGGACAGGCTCAAGGATAGGAATGCGAGGAGATGTCGACGAGGAGGATAGGACACCAGTGGGCCTGGCATCCGCTAAGAACGACCGCAACATGAGCACCAGCACCCCGCAATCACTTTCACAGACACTGCGCTCGCCGTCAAGGATCGGCAGCTCGGGCTCAGCAGACGCTGAAGTCCAGCGTTTGAAGAAAGAGCTTGCGGAGAGAGACAAGAGGCTGGACGAGCAAGCTGCTAGCCTGGCGGAGATGGACGCAAGCGTAAAGGAGCTGTCAGCACTGATGCCTGCTGACGGCATGACACCGGGCGGCTCAAGGAAGACGTTGGGCGAGCTGGGAGGCGACGACGATCACACTGCTGCACAATTGAGGCAAATGCTGCGCGAGAAGAATGAGAAGATTAGTATGATGACACGCGAATTTGACAGTCATCGCGCCGATTTCCGGAGTACCCTGGACAGCCTGGAAATGGCTAGCACAGAGACCGAACGCGTCTATGAGGAGCAGAAGCGGGATCTGCTTGCGCAGGTTTCACAGCTGCAGGATGAGAATGAAGAGCTCAAAATTGAGCTCGGCAATGGCGGAGGGAGCAAGGACGACTTGGAGGGTATCACCCGCCAGCTGAAACAGCTCGAAGAGCTCGTCGCAGAGCTCGAGGAAGGCCTCGAGGAGTCAAGGCGCGGTGAAGCTGAAGCACGAGGTGAGGTGGAGTTTCTGCGCGGCGAAGTGGAAAGAGGTCGATCTGAGTTGAGGCGCGAAAGAGAGAAGGCTGCCGCGGCCATGGAAAAGAATTTTGGTGGGGACAGTGAACGCTTCACAAAAGAGCTCGAAGAGAAAGATGCTGAAATCGCAGGCTTGAAGGCTATCGTACACAACCTGAGCGGCTTCAATTCGCCAACGGCAAACGGCAGTCGTTACGACGTGGAAACCGATGAGCTCAATCGCTTCAAAGCTGCGCTGGATGAGAGCAGGCTAGAGAAGGAAGAATTGGAGAGTCAGATCGAGACACTTCGTCGTGAAACGGCCACGACTAACGGTCACGCGCGTAACGAGAGTGAGCGCACCGCGACGGCCGAAGTCAACAGGCCTGAGCCAGGCAGGAATCGCAGCGGCACCATCAAGGCCCCACCTCCACTTTATGTGAAGCGTCCCCAGACCGAAACCCCTGCTCATGAAGACTCCTCGCAGTCGGAAGGCAACTACTGCGAGATGTGCGAATCACGCGAACACGACACGGTCCAATGCAACAAGCTCCGCGACAGCTCATCTACTACCAATGATGCGCCTGCCGTTCTCGAGCCAGCCTCCACGCCAGGCAAGGAGAATAAAGATGATGCCAAAATGGCGACCAAGCAGACCGATGAAGACAAATGGTGCGCTCTGTGCGAGAAGGACGGCCATCTGGCGTACGACTGCCCCGAAGAGCAGTACTAGTCGCGGTGCTCGGCGCGGGCATCGTCATCGGCTTCTGCTGCGTCTTCAAGTCTCGGACGCTGGAGTCTGCAAGGTAGTCTGAGAGGGCTGATGAAGAAAGGTCTTGTGGCTGCTAGTCCCTTCGATCGCAGACGTCTGGTTGTGGAGGTTCCGGATGTGAGGGTCGAGACTCCGGAAGGCTTAGAAGTGGAGTGCTCCATGCCGCCGGATTTGAGGGTTGAGGAGAAGAGGTGGCGCGAGGTGCGCAGGATGGCGAGGCAGCAGTTGGGGTATTCGATTGTGGGTAGGCTTAGGCGGATCAGCGGGGAGGCTGGGAGGGCATGATCGGAAGCTGTTTGGCGCGAAATGGTTTGGCTTGCTAGATGGCTGGCATCAGTGAGATTGTTCGCTATACCCTATATGCTTTGAGGGAAAACCGTGAGCGTGGGTTGGGTTTTGCGCTGTAAAGTAATTGCAGGGAAAGCATGCGTAGGTGCTGATGGTTGTAACTATGTCTATGATTGTCAAGGAGAGTACAGTATTAGCTCGGATATGTACGGCTAGTCCTCTACCCGCTGCTCGAACTAGTAAGGCGAACCAGGTGTCCTAGGTCGAGCGGATTCGAAAATCGGCACCCAGGCGTCTTATCCGCAGTACTAGGAGAACGGGCTAGGTGTTACTAGGTATAGAATTATGTCGAGCTAGGGACTAAGCTAGCCTAGGTAGGAAGTACTCTCTGTCTCGGATTTCCATCTACTATACTAGCCTTGTAGCAAAAAGAATAGATATATGTTCCTCTTAGCACAGAAGCTTGCGAATATTCTGGGCCTCGATAAGATAAACGAAGCGAATACATGTGCTTAGGATCTAGATCCAAGTACGTATCGAAGTACACTGGCAAGGCCGCGCAGTGGGTCCCTGAATTTCAATCGATATGACCGTCCATTCACAGAGTCCGCAGCAGTACTAGATCAATCGTTTGCGTACACTCCGTAAATTACTGGTCAAGGAGGCGTACGGCACGAGAAGCTGCCCCGGGAGTGAGCCTAGCCTGTCTTGTCTCAAACTCCACGGTAATAATCGTGGTCGGCGACGCGTGCAATTCAATCGCTAGCGCAGTCATAAACATCGTGGTATGGATACACTGGCCGACCGTGCGATTGGGAGCCTTATTTTCTGCAACGACTTCCCTTCCATCTTGCGCCTGGAACGCCTTGACTCCTGGAATCTGCAGCAGCTATCGCATGGCAGTCCTCAGCCTTCCCGCCGCGGGCCATTGTCAATCGTAGGTCCTGCCTCCGCAGCCTTTTCCGCTTGGGTATCGTGCATGTGCATTCATCTTCTCCCGGTCTGCAAAGTCCACTCCCTCGTACTGACGTCCCTCTAATCTCTCGGTCGCCTATCATCCCCGCCGATCCTGTCGAGCGCCTCCATCATGACGACCGAATTGCCGCGGATCACGCACATGCCGAGTCGGACTTTGTCATTGTTGGGCTTCGATTCTGTCGCTTCGTCTAGGACGATGTTGAGGAAGACCTGGTTCCTGTGTCAGCACGGGATCCTTCTTTTGAGCCAGTTGGTACCGGGGGTCTTACATCGTATCCTCGTAGTGTGCCCATGACTTTTCGTGAGCCGTTCAGTTGTACTTCGACGCGCTTGTCGAGGTACTGTAGGGACAATTGTTAGGGTTGAGCTTTATAATCGCATTTTGATTGGGTGTTGTGGCACTTCATACCTTCTTGAGTTCGGGCTGTGCTTGAGGCATTTTGGAGAGTAGCTTGTGAAGATGTGGATGTTGTGATCAAGTTGTCGCTGATCGGACATCGTGAACAGAACTTAGCACGAGTCATTGAGCGGCTGTTGCCGAGAAAATCTGACTCGACCCATCAGCCTCATCCCTTTTCACAACTCGGCCACAGATAGCGTGGTTTCTCACTGTTGCAACCGGGTGGCTATATTCGCCCCACAGAAGTGCAATCCACAGCCTACAGTGGTCGAAATATTCTGCCACGATCTCCAAGACTAGTGCGAAATACCCTGCCTAGCAACTGTGCAGACTGTAAAAACGGATTCCTGTGACCTGTCTCGTGGAGGACGACGCTTATGCAAGGACCCGGATATGTATGATCACACAAGGAAGTGGGACTTCATGGATCCGATTGCAATGTCCCGACACTGCGGGTGCATGGTCAGGATAGCGTGTCTATTGAATATTCACAAAATGGACGCAAATGGTAACGGCTAACAACATTGTCTGCTGACAAGTCCAGCAGAAGCCCGCGGTCGAGTAGAGCAGACTGGATCCGAGATACAGGTCAGCCATTCGAGCCCGCGGTTACAAAGTACGCTAGCAACAGCTCGGCGGAGACCGTGGCAATGTGCATTCGCCTGCCTTATTATTACCAGTCCATCTGTATGTCTACGATGCCACGTCACGGTGATGGAAGGTGGACTGAGCGACGCGTTCGAGCTTCCGTTTGATGCTGGATTGTGGCCCGTGGGCCAGGGCTTCTTTCACTGACTCTCCTCACTGCTGAATGCCCTTCTTCTGCTTCTTCCTACACACTATTCAAGCCGAAAGTCTTAGACCATTTGCGAAGACAATTACCCTGAAAATGGGTTGGACCTATCGTCGAGTGCTATCACTTGAGAAGGCGTTGGGGTTCCGCTACGCGAGAGGGATATCTCTTCAGCGCCCTGCCAAAAAGCTTCTACCTCCCCCGGTCTGGGAACTAGAGCAACGGGTCGACGAGATCAAGCATCGCTATGTCAAGGAGCGGGATCTCTGTGAGAGAGATATGGACCAGGACGAGGACCTTGCGACAGAGATCAAGAATCTGTTCCATACTCTGGGTCCGCAATTGTGGCTTGATGACCGAAACTCCGCTATGGCGCCCTGGCTCGTCGATGCCGGGGAAGACGACTTAGACGGGCACTACCCGCGAAGCTTGTTCTACAACTCCGCTGCAGACAATGAGTTGTAAGTTTTTCATTCTGCAATGGTTCTACGGCGCTCGTTACTGACTCTACCATAGCATGTTGACAGAATTCCACGACATGGTCGTCGCAAAGTGTAGTCGCTTTCGGATGAACCAGCATGTAAAGATTCGGAAAAGTGGCGACTATCCGCGGAAGCGGAGACGAAATTGCATCCACGACAGCGAAGCGTACTGCCTGGTAACCGACATCTGGGATTCTGATAGTCCGCTCTCTAGTCTCGAGACGGACTATGATTCCGACGACCAGACCAGAAGGCCACCGATCAACATCGAGCGAAGAGAGGGCACAGATGCTCCGTCAAAGCGCTCCTCCAATCAAGCAGATCTCGAACATGAGAAGCGTGACTCGTTGATTGTCCGGCTGGCCATATCTGGCGAGCAGCAACTTCTCTTGCAGGCGGCAAAGGAAAGCGCTACACAGGCCCAATATAGCGACAACCAGACCAAGACTTCCGTGCTCGCAGCAACGGCGCCCGCGGTCCCACAGTCAACGAGAGTGATGTTCAATGAGTGCCGGCTGGTTCATTCATCACTTCAAGCACACGACAGCGCCATCTCTGATGAAGCGCCCGAGATGCTCGATTCCCGGGGCACCGAAGCCGACCAGACACCTGGGCAAGTCTCGACGGTATTTTCTCACGATGCATCAAAGCAGCAGCAGAATCAGTCTTATCCAGCTCTACGTTCCTGTCGCGCCTGCCGTAGAAGCAGGAGAGGTTGCGATCGGATGAAGCCTTGCAGCAGGTGTCGAGAAAGAGGTTGGGAGTGTTCCTATAGCGATGAGATGACGTTCTCACCACAAGTGCCTCGGTCAGGAGCCATGAGCACTGCGATGAATGATAGTTGGAAGCACTACATGACACCCGACTCGGCGCAGCAATACAGCGCGACCGGCCATACTACCTCTGCTGCGCAAGCTGACGCCAACGGTCCCAGCACCAATGACAACCCGACTCGATCCCATGCATCTTCTGACGATACCATCGCGGTATCGATGCCACAGAAGCAACCCGCACCCACGGCGTCTATGGGAGGCGTCGATGCGGTACCAACTTCGAACGCTCCGACGGAAGATATAACGCCACAAGTACCGGCCCGTCGCACGCCTGGCACCGAGCATGTCAACAGCGCCAGTGCGACGAACAAGCGCAAACGCAGCGATACAGCCGCCGCGTCAAGGGCCGCGAGGGCTAGGACTCATTCGCCTAAGCAGGAGCCGAAGGTGAAAATCGAATGCATTGAGATCTCCGACGATGATGACGAGCCGCGGGGCAAAATCGATCCAGAGTTCAACGGAGATCAGGATGTAGCGCAGAACGCCATGCACTCCGTCAATGACCACGGAACCACGCAGGTTACACCGTCGCTGCCAGGGCCTCCCACACCTGCCCCGAGTCTTGCTCAGGTGCCACAGGCAGGTAGTAACGCTCCTCTTCTGGCACCTGAGCGCCAAGCAGCGCATAGTCTCGACGATGAAACAGAAGACGAAGCGGATCTCGAGCTCGAGCTCAGGGAGGTTAGGCTTGAGCGGCGGCTTAGGAGAAAGAAGGCGGCGAAACGGCGAGCCGAGCAGGCGATGACTGCAGCCATGTGAGCCTGGCCGGCTTTATTTGCAGAGTCATGCTTCTGTCATCCCTTCCGTGTCGTGACTAGATTCATGCCGCCAAGCATATTTTCAATGGCTTCATATAGGTATACACAACGGTTCAAACAGCAAAGTGAGCCTAGGCCTGCCTCCCAATTTCCCTTGGACCTCTCACTGCTCCTCATATTTTTGCCTAAGATTGATCGCCATGGACGCATCGCCACATAGCAGGCACGAGGACCCATCTAATTGACCCAAACTTGCCGCCAAACGACTGGCTAAAAGGATACCTGTCCATAAGCTCTCTAGAGGTGAAATCCCACTGCGACAACAGTATGTATGGGTGTGTATGAAAAGGCCAGTAAGCGAGTGTCCCTACGACTACATACAGTACCTAGGAGACGCTGACTAGGAAGAACCTTGCCTGGTCCCAATAGTACTGTGTTGTGATGCGGGATAGTCATAGGTACGGAACTTTCCGTAATCGAAGCAGACGAGGATATCGATCTTCCCTACTGATGTTGATGCAGAGAAAGGTATGATAGGGTGCGAATAAGGTAGAACATAATAACGGGCGTAGGTGAAGCTTTATTGGTGCTGAGACCGGGTTCCGCAGGGGCATTCATGCCTTGGTTAGCGTAGTAGTTGACTACCCTTTCCTCTCTTTCACACTTAGTAAGCGGTAGAAGTAAGCATAGTCAACCGATTCCGAAAGTCATTAGGACGACGTTCGGTATCACTGACGGACACAATCCATATCACCGTCGCCTGGCAGAACGCATCGATGGTGCGCGTTGCTCAATGCTAAGGTTCCGCTCTCTCACCAGCTCTCCTGTGACGAATACTGTGCCGTAAGGGATACTCCTGTTAGGTACTAGCCAATAGGAATGATTTACCAGAAGCTGCTCCTGCTCTATTGGTCCTGTTCGGGCAACTCAAGACATGCTCTAGGGAGGCTCAGATATGTCGCCAAGACACTCACCATTTGCCAATCGATCACAAGCTATACAAGCTAAGACGATGCAGCATGGGTTCTCAAGGCAAGCATCGCTCCTTGATCGGGCGACCAATTGTCAACAATTGACGAGCATTACACTACCGGGCGTGTCGAGCACTGGCCGTATAGCAAACGACCAAGAATTTGGCAGGACCTCGCCATCATGTTCAGAGGGCGCAACGACCTCTCCGTGCCGTGACCACGGACCAAGCGATCAGCAAGCTGCCTCCGCTTCACCATCCCAGCCGGAGTGTTCGGACCCCGTCGCAAATCTTGAAAATGCTGCGAGTCGTCAGCAAGCCGCATGTAAGACAGCGCCACATTCAGAACCTACGCCTGCGTTTAGCCCGGGCCCTGCGGCTAATGATGAACAAGCCGCTCGTGACGCCCCACCAGCAACACACCCTCCTGGTTCAAGTGCGCCAAGTTCGGCGTTCAATGCGGCGGAATCTGTCAGGACGTCGCAACTGAGGCATCTGAGTGCCGAGCAAGAAGCGCCAGCCCTGAGCTCACCACGTACGGACGACACTTCCACTACCATCACTACGGAAGGCATGCAATCTCAAGACCAGGCCCCGGAGATGGCAGAGTCGGAGACAGAGAGCGCCCAGGAGCGTAGACACATCAATCGTCGTCGCGAGAAAGCTCCAATGCCTCGCACTGACCCTCAGATGCCTGGAGCAAGTAGAGATCCTCAGCCTCACCTGGGGGAGCTTTCGTGGTCGTCGCACACGTTTAAAGGGGCGGCCGACAGCTCTACCAAAATGAGCACAGCAAAGTGCAGTCAGCTGCTCAAATTAATATAGGTTATATATCGTAAGGTAGGCCTATGCCAGCACGTACGGCCAGAGGTCATTTGAGAACAGAGGATGCCGTTCGTACTACGATGTTGTCGATGAACAGTCGGCGGGAATGCTGCGGTGCACTGGCTCGTAGACGGGAATCTCGAATCCCGATTCCAGACTTCAAGATCCGGGCGCCGGCCACGAATGTGACTGAAAATCGACGGCAAGACGCCGGCAAAGGACTGAGAGGTGATGAGAGCTTGAGAGGTGATGTTACTTCGTGTAATACCGCTGATCAGCCGGTTGGTCGCACTTGGGTATCACTTTAGTAGCACCCTCAGAAACCGGTGGAATGCTTTGGCTGATACAGATAACCTGGCTTCACCCAGGGTGAAGACAGGTTTGCAGACTTGAAGACAAAGCCTTCCCAATCGCGCTTGTCGTGGTGTCGTTGTGCCAGGCAAATGGAAGCTTCGCTGTGCTGAGCAAGGTTACCCCAGTCATGAGTCTTGAAGTCGTGACCTCACCGTACATCGCTCTTCTCACGTCCGTACGTAGTCATCCATGGCCAATTGTTGAATGTGGCAGTGGCTCAGACGGCGGCAGTTGTCCAACCAATGGGCGTGTCATTCAACTGCTAACTGGGTCACAGATCATCCCATCACGGTTACATGTATCGATCCATCACCGTCCCATACCCATACAAATGAGACCTTCGCAATCCACCACAACCGCCGCCCTCAGCTCGCCGTTGCCATTCAGTCAACCGCTGCTACCGCAGACAAAGCTTTTTCTTACCTCTGTCAGGCCTGATGCTGGCAGGAGCGACAGAAAGGTTTTCGGCCACCCTTCATTCGTGATTCAGGAGTCATGGCTCTCCATCACCCTCTTCGTTTAGCTATTACGTAGTCCATGTCGAGCAGCTTGTCGAAGAAGGACATGAGATTCGTTCAGCCCCGAGCGTCATTGAACAATCCACTGCATCGGAACTCCACTCCATGATCCATCAACCACCCCGGCATTCGGTATTCTTCGAACAACCACGATTATACTTGTTAGCCGGCTCCTCATTTTTGCAGTTGGTGGCGCTAGATCCATTCTTAGAGCAAGGGACGGTATTCCTGTGCATGGTCCCAGGACTGATATATTCGGTAGGAGCGCGAGCTTTGAGACCAGCTGCTTCTCTGCGACCGGACTGATGGAGAACGATGGCGTCGTTTGGAGGAAGATTGGATGCCTTCCATCCCAGCTTTCGTGGTGCCAGATCTATTGGTGCGCTGTAGGCGACAGCGGTGAGGAAGGCGATAACGATTGTGTGGATCTTCATTGTGATGGTATTCCTAGTCCGTCTTGTTAGGACTCTCATATCATATATGTGATTATCGTCACATGCTTGTGTTGCAACTTACCTGAGCAGCTTAGGGGAATATGTGCTTGTAGTCGCTGGCGCAGATCGATGAGAGTAAAGCTAGAGGTAGTTGAGGAAGAATCTGGGTCGCTTTATATCTTCAGAGCGACTCCTATGCCTGGCTTCGACTTCGCCTTCTTTGTACCTTCAACCTTGCCTTCTTTCTAGCCTCGACTTCGCCTTCGCCTTCTTCCTGGCATTGGCTTCACCTTCTTCCTGGCTTCGCCTTCGCCTTCTTCCTGGCTTGCCCCTAAGCTTCGATTTCGCCTTCCAGGGTTCTTCTTAGACGACTTCATTACCTCTGTTATTGCCGCCATGTTGCGACCTTAGAAGAAGCATGTGTGCAGTAGGCCTATATCAGTCATACGTCAATCCTTACAACGTCTTCAATGCCTCAGACAGAAGCAGGACGCCATCAACATCAACAGCGAACCGAAGGGATGTTCATGCATACTGTGTCTCCTGCATATCAGTCGACTAGCAAGAAGCCGGGTCCCACACAATCACAGCCACCTGTGTACGCGCAACAAGCCGGGTCCCACATAATCACAGCCACGGCCCTGCCGAATTCCATCCTTGTCGAGGATGAAAAACTAGGAGATGCCCAGAAGGCGCGTGTAGCGCTCAAAGATATGTAGGAGGTAGCAGTGAAGCTTATCGAGTTGTTCTCTAGCACACCGGCCGGACTTTTGTTACTCCAGCGCCGAGCTGACTTACACACAGCACAAGTGTTTTGCGGACTTTGACTCGCTCTTTTGCCTAGTACATGCGCGAGCGGTACTGTTTCCCCGAAATGCCTCCATACGAGTTGCAGCTACGATTGCCTTCATGCAAGCTGGCCTAGTCTCGAAGCAACCTTGCTCCGAATTATTGATTCTCAGCAGGGCTCAGACTCTTCGCAGCACTCATGACTCGCGTGGGGGATTTTACCCCGGTCGCAAGCTGAGTACCCGTCTGCGAAGCCTTTAACTGCCGGTGAGGCGCGAAGGTCGTCCCGCCGGCGTACTGGCAGCCGGCGCCAGCCCGCTGAACTAGCCAATCTTGTAGCCTCTGACGCTGAGATTGAAGTTCGAAGAGCACGACTTGTGAAGAATTTGGCACGCGATATCACATTGACAATAGCATGAGCACGACACCGGACGTGACCGGCGCTAACAGCAGCAACATCCACTAGTACCTCCTAGCGCTCTGCGGACGAACCTGGGAGTAATTCAGGGGATAGCCATCCCGAGCCGTTCAGGCGCCCCGATTTCCGCAGCCGGCGGTGGCTGCCCAAATCTACCTAGCAGAGCTAATAGGCTCGGCATATAGGTGGCGGAGGATCCCTTTGCTTTTGACACGGTGGAAAGGTTGACAGGAGATAGGGGGTATGTTATTCATAGAATGAGAAATCTTATCGATAGAATGGCGTTTGCCTATGTCCAACTCTCTCAAAATTGCACCTGCCTCCGCGGCGAGCGGGTTAGAACTTCCCCTTTCCCTCTCGCGAGCTCTCGAGGGTGCCCAAGCGAGAAAGATTTGTCATTCTATGAATATTATCTCCCAGGAGATATGTGCTGTGCCTGTGGGTTAGCGCGACCAGGCTGCTTCGTCCAATCGCAAGTGGTGTTGCATTTACAGCGGAGAAAATTGCAACTGGCTTGACTATAGTTGGTAAAGTGCGCACAAGCCTCGTCCACCGGCGAGTACCCAAGGGGATGGCACCTACGTGATGCTTGATATGAATAATGCCGCGAGTTACGGCACGTTTGAGTTTGCTATGAAGAGAGAAGAGAGGAGGGAGAGAAGAGGCGGACATGAGATACTGCACCTATCGTACAGTCTATGCACCTACCTCAAGATTGATGCGATGATCAGGCAAGAGAGCCCCACGCCTTTTCAATGCTGGCATCTCGGACGCTCTGAATGGCAACGACATTCCGAACTTCCTAGCGAAAGGGAGAGTTCTCCTGAGGCTGTTGGAGACTATAAGAAGCAAATGATGGAGCTGCTAGGGACACAGGCAGGCAATGCACCCGACGTCTTGTGATGTGGATTTCCCGTATTCGGGATGAGATGGAGGCAAGTGCTAGTAGGCACTGAGCGCTTGCCTCGTGATATCGCAAGTCAACCGAGCAATCCACGGGTTGACTGGCTGAGGCAATACGTAACGTCAATATTCGATCACGAGCATTCGACTGTGTCATTGCGTTGACTAAGCAAAGCAACAAGCAGTCCATCATACTAACCGCTCAGTTGATTGATGGAAGCACTGCGCTTGCTGCATCTGTCCATGGTGGATAGGTCGGGCAACCCGGATGATTTGCCGCTTGTGCATGCACCTGGCTGACGCAGGCAAGAATTAGAGCTCCTACGTGTATAGGAAGGGTCAATTGCACTTGCTGGATTATCGCAAGTTCGCGTGCTCCGTCTGTGCTTGGTGCACGAAAGCTACCACGGGGCTGGGACACATCCGCGTGTCTTGGCGAGCAGCGGTCCCATACCGATGAAGATGAAGGAAAGATGTTTCCCTCGATGCACCATTCAGGTCCATGATAATGGTACCAGGTGCTGAGCTCGCACACTTGGCATTCAGCTGGCGTCTATATAAGTACTTGGAGCCGGCGTCTCTGCTCCAGTCAACAACGCCAACATTCACACACAAGCACTGGCTCTCACGACACAGCAGCTGTCTGAATTTCCATCTGCTCGTAGCACACATCCGAACCCTGAGATCATCCAAGATGGCCAAACACACTCCGCCACCTCCATACCGAACGCATGCATCCGCACCGATCGACCTTCTCAATGGCGTCCAAGCCACTGTGCGGCGAGACAGAGTGCGCGACGGCGCAAACATCAGCGTAATCCAAACCGAAGCCGACCGCCTACACAACTTCATCCTCTTCGTCCTCGCAGTCGACTACCAACGCCACATAACAGGCTACACCGCCCCCCTCAGCGCCGAAGACAACCAGCACTTCGGAACCCTAAGCTACCAACTCCAGAACCTCGCCCAATCAAACCGACACACACCGCTGAGTAATGCAGAGAGATAACACTAGAACCGTACTTCGCGCTCTACCTGCACGAGCCCTGTCGGTACCTCGGCATCCCCTTCGATTGCGTGGTAGTGATCCTCACACGTTTTACCAGGTTCTTAGACCGCAGCGGTCGGTACCAGGGTGTTGCGTTCGGGCTTGTGAGAAGCCAGCGTGATGGAGTGGAGAGGTTGGCGGAGAAGTTGTTGATGGATGAGAATGTGGTGATTCCGAGGCTTTTGCCGAATCGTAAGGTGAGGTGGGATTTGATTGATGGGCTTAGGGAGGTTAAAGAGATGTATTTTGAGAGGATTTTGGGAGTTGAGGGGTCGGTGGCTGTGGGTTCTAGGGTGATCTATACGCTTAATAGGCAGGGGATGGCGTGTGAAGAGCATCATGCGAGGGTCAGCAGCGTTATCGACGGGTTTGGAGCTGTGTCGCCGGCTCGTTGGGCGAAGAGGGCGAAGGAGAATATGTCGCGTATTTTGGCGAGGCGTGGACAGAGTCCGAAGGAGGCGGCGAGTGAAAAGCCGGCTCGTTAAAACACTAATTCTACTTTTCTTTACACTGGGTTGATGGCTAGTGCGATGATGGCGACCATGTAAGATGATGGTGAGATGGCCAGAATGGCCTGCCTGGCGCTTGTCGGCAGTGAGAAAGGCTACTATTGTACATAGTGCAAGGAACTCGGCATGTATTTTCGTTCCCAACGCTGACGCTTCTTGAGCGAGCCGAGACTGAAGAGCTAGGATCCACAACTGCCTGCTCGTCTGTTAGCATAGCTATGTGATAAAGCATCCTCGTGTCTGTCCTCTACATAGCATGCGCCGACATCAGGCATGTCAGATGGCTCGCTCGACTGTCGGTTGGGACAACAGTGAGAGAGGTTGTGAGGGCAAACGTAGTAATTGTCGATTATAACGCGAACATCTGTTGTGCGATCCCGGAAATCATTATTCGAGTGGAGCTGAATAACATCGTTGTCGATATGCGAATGTAGACTAAGTAGTCTTAGTAGTATGACGACTTTTCTTTCTCTACTTCTACATTTCCACTCCCCTCAAGTGTCGCTGCTGTCCTGCTTTGCTTCCGCGCCGGAGACATCAAATCTAGGCATTCATCCCTAGCCGCTTCCCAGGCATTCTTGTCGTACCCATCCGTCAAAGTCGTCCCTTTCCTTGACAAGATCCTCCCTTTACCTTAATACTCTTCCGCGCCGTCACATCCAAGTAGGCGTGGCTAGCCATCGGGACTTTGTAAACATCCGGATACATGTAGCATAGCATCGGAAGCTCGGCGCATTATGGCCGACGGGCGCGCTCTGCGTACCTCACGGCACGCACAGCCAAGTTTGGCGTGTATTTTGCATCACCGCCTAGCGCGTCGCATGTCATTGCAGTCGCGTCCTACTACTGCATTTCATATTCTCACATTATAAGGAGCAGTGTGCTTAGTGGTGCGTAAGGCGGTAAGGGCGGTTCGTTCATCGTAATAGCAACGATTGGGAGTGTCCTCTTTCCTGTTTTTCTTCCGCGCCGGCTACATATCATCCAAGCAGGCATCTTGTTGAATTGCCATCGATTAGAATCGTCTAGGGCCTTTTCGAGAGTCACCAGATTGGCCTTTCCGGTATGAGCCCTGTCGTCGGCGGTGAATCGATTGCTCGTTAACGTCCGTAGCATCACAATAGGCGTGCAGTCGGCTGCGTCAAACGTATTTGTAGGAGCCTTTGTAGGCTTGCCGGACCGGTGAAGGCAACTACGAAATCTGTAATGCTCGAGGGCAGATCAACCTTGAAGAAACGCCGACCAATCAGCACAGGTCTAGTGTGTGCCATGAGGTGAACAGGATCGGATTGATGGTTGGTTACATTCTCTCAAGGACAGGCCCTGCATTCGTAATTTCACGCAATGAGCTTGTCGTGACGCCGTAGTCTTAAGCGAGCTTCCCTTGGGCTCCAGTCTTCAAAGGCTCGCTCGCAGCTCTTATCGTAGCTTTGCTTACGACTCGACCCATCTGTCCCATCCGGCCAAATACTACAACATGTTACAAGAAGAACCAAGACCAGAACGAGGCACAAATTGCTCGGCATCTCAACCAGAGACTGTCACAATGTGAGTATGACTTTCGGGCTTCTGACATTGCTTGCCATGCTAAGTGTTCAAGGTGTTATCGCAGGACCTCGACAGTCATCAGGGTGCAAGATGGTCAAGTGAACCGCAATGTGACAGTGGTAACGGTGGATTGCCGGAAGCCAGAGTGCCCTGCGTCAGCCGCAAACCCAACGAACAGAGGGACAACAAATGAGCAAGCTTTGACCCAAATGCTGAACCGGGGACAGAATCGGCAGACGTGACATCTGTCAAGGCTGTATGTTTGATGATGGAGGCTAGGAAGATGAGACTCCGCTGAGAAGAGTTGATTTAAGAAGTGCTTTCAACAAGAAATGACTTCAGCCAACTCCACAATTTGTCTAATGCGATCTCATCATGATGCTGCTCCGAAGTTGTCCAACTGTCATCATACCACCCTGAGGTGCCTGCTGATGTGAGGCTTGCGCCGAAAGGCAGGCAAGAGCCTAAGTCGATAAGAATCCACGTCCCGTTTGCGCTGACCATAATGTTTTGCGGCTTGATGTCGTTGTGAGCGAGCGAGAGGGTATGCAAATGATGAACCCCATCTCGAATTTCTTTGAAGCCCAGTTCTAAGTCAAGCTCATCCTTATGATCGCTCAGGTATTGCTCGAGAGTAAAGGGATAGCGTTCAAAGAGTAACCCAACAATACGACCACGGCGTGTGCTACAGCCATAGTACCGTATGACGTTCGGATGGGGGTGCGCTTGAAGTTGTTCGCAGACTTCTGCTTCCTGTCGCAGCATGTTCGCAACGTCTTGGGTGCCCTTAAGTTCATCGTATGCTGTGAGCATAGGGCCTTTGAAGAATCCTCGCCGATGTGCAACGTAGGTATAATGTGATGGCGCCTCAGGATAAACATCCTTGTCTGGAACTTTTGCCATGCACTCGCTCGCCGTTTTGGGAGTTAGGTGGTACTTTCTGCAAGACGACCGGCCGAAGTACAAAGTGAGATCTGTAGAAGTGTATCCAAAGGACGAGTGCGAGAACTCAAGATCGCCGGTCTCCTCGTTGAATGTGAAGTGTTCACAAAGAGGGTCGAGTTCGTCTACGGACCTAATGTCCAGATAATTGGAGGTGAGTAGCTTCTGATAGAGCGGTCGCATTGTGCTTGAGAATCCGCTTAGGATCTGCTCGACGATGTTGCAGGCGCACATTTTCTAAGAGCATCATTCGTGCTGATATATCATGATAGGAAAGCGTGAAGCTAGAGAGGTAGAAAGTAGAACTAGGCGCCGCGGCGCCAGACTCCGGAAGCCGCCTCAGGCACCCGAGCCTGCCGAAAGTTGTCAGCAATTGCCGAAAGTCGGAAACTTCGCACTTCACGTTTACTTGAATGCTCGGCAGCGAGGTCTCAAATGGTCGTAGAAGACTTTGGTACATGTAGAACTGAGCTATCAGCGCGTCTTGGCTTCAGAGATGCAACGTCAGCTGCCCAGATTTTGAGGGGACGTTTGTCTAGGCACCGCAATGCCCACCGCTTCTAAGGTCACACTACTAACTAATGACCGTCGGGCGCACATTCCCCGAATGCCCCTTTTTATAGATGAGGAACTGATACGCATCGCGACATAGCCGTCCGCAGACGCTACCGTCCGGTTTCGTCGATGGCAAGTCGCACACCAAAGGCTGTGTTTTATAACCTCTTTGCTGAACCCCTCTTCGCATCCTGAATATTCGCACTGCCGAAGCAGATGCGTTCTTTGATGTGCCTTTAGGGGAGACTGGCCCATGTATAGCTTGCCGCATCCGTCATGCCGACACTGGAATTGAGGTGGCGAAGAGAGACGTTTCTTAACTCTTTGAGCCTGAGTCAGACAATGCCCACGCTGTAATCGGCCTGAAACCTCTCGAGAAGGCCTTGCTGAGGATAAGAGGCACTTCGCTAGGCCAACGTCCGGAGTGCTAAGCGTATGCACGTCGGGTTGGGTAGCGGAATCGACGAGGGGATCTTGCGACGCTGAACGTGACGAAGCCATCGTAGAAGACACCGTCTGGTTGGAGCAGAGGTCAGCTTCGAGGGGCGTGAACGTCCAGTCGACGGCATTAAAAGTTCGCTTCCTACTCCCGCCCTTCCTCAAGGTCATGTGTGTCCTCTTCCAAAGAGTCATCCTCTGAATCGTCTAGATCGCAGACAGCTTCCGACATGAATGGCTCAGCGTCATTTCCACAGCTATGCCGTGTGATGGCAGTTGCAGCTTGAGTTTGGCCATGCTTCGTGGCCTCGCCATACCATGAACTTGCCCTAGATGACTCCAAACTTGACACGCATCTGCAATCGACTGACCGCACCTAGGATGAGGACACACGATCGGCCACTTCTGTATGGAGACCAGGTGAGTAGTGACGTGTTTGACGTACTGCTGCCGGTGCGGGAATTGAGCATATCGAAGACCAGGAGCTAATGCTGATTTTCCAAGACAGAACGGACATCGTGAGGCGACTAGGACAACGCATCTACGCTGCACTTGTCCACAATACAAGTCAAGACTCCGAAATTGCGCACGACAGTGGGAGTTCCAGTCTTCGGTACTCCAGGAATAATACAAGCTGCTGCAAGAGGAAGGCAGGACGAAACAGCTTCGTATAGAGGCACTCTTTGATTGGTGATAAAACAGCTGGATCAACCTGGCCCGGGGTTGATCATATTGCAAATATATCTTTTGAGGGTGCTGGCCGAGCGATTTCGCCACCGAATGGTTCTGCTAGCTCGCTGCCCTGAAGTCTGTCGCGATCCGCATCGTGCTCTTCACGGCGCATCGGAAACGTACGAGATTCATTGAATGCGAGAGTTGCTTCCATGTGGCGCAAGCACTCGGCTGAGTCGACGGCTTTCGTACGCCAGAACCGTACGTCTGTAAGCGAAGATACCTTCAGGCTTTGGGGCAGACAGGTCCCGGGCATTCCTCATAGATCTTAGCCAGTGGACAGCTTCCTGATCTGGTTCATCGCCATCAATAATGGCTTGGAGATGTACACCAGATGCGTGGGAGAGGTGGGTCATTAAAGTGTCATGGCTCTTATGTCCCGTTTGGCGCCTTCGTTGTGCTGCGGTGACGTACCCTATTGCAAATTAGCATTTCCAGCTCCTAATGCTATGACTGAGGTATGTACGATCGAGCTGATTTTCCAAAAGCCGCGCCGGAATGGATATGTAGCGAGCTTCTCGCCGTAGCCAGCTCGCCATCCAAGTGTTGTGAGATACTGGCACAGCTGATCTGCAGTCATAATTCTCGACGTAGAAAGATCGCCGCTACGCTCTACACGCCGCACGACAGGAAATGATCTTTTGTCCTGGCGCACACGAATTGGTATGGCTTCCTGTCCGGGTTGGAGGCGTATCCGAGCCAGGTCCTCGGGTTTCTCGATGTCTTCGAAGACTCCATCCGCCAGCCGTAGGGCTAGTATAACAGAAACCGGGCACTCTACAGTCGTGAGAAAAGGACAATCGTGCTCACGAATTCGGAATCAATCTCTACGAATCACATCTACTAAGATATACTCTGCCGAATGCCAAATGACCGTTCCACACCAAGTTCATCAAAGCCAGCCAGCCCAAAAGTCCAAGATCCAAATTGCGCCACATCAATGCATCACAGCAAAGGGAAAAAAACAACTAAAAAACCCAAAGCCCCATCCCATAAATACAGCACACGCCACAGCTTTTCACAAACCTCCGATCCACCCGGTCCATCGCAATCAAGGATAATCCCGATACTCACTAACCTCCCACCCCAACTGGCTCATCTTCCTCTCATAACCACCCCGACTGCCACCTCGACTCTCATACCCACCTCCGCTCTCGCCCCTCCCTCCCCCTACCGACAAGTACGTCGGACTCCCACTCCTCGTGCCCCCCTTTACTCTCCTCTCCTGCTCAAACTCTCCCCACCGCCTCATGACAATGCGACTGCTATCAAACTCTCCATCCCAGCCATGTCCGCTCTTATCCGCGCCCTTCTTCTCACCCGCAGTCTGTCTCGTGTCGCCCCAGCTGAAATCGTCGAAATGCCAGAAGGAGTAAGTGGGGAGGACGAAGTTCCAGATCGGGAGGGAGCACAGGTAGATGCCCATCCAGAGGACGTAGACGGGGCGGTGGGCCGTGATGACGATGAGGACGCCTGGGAGACCGAGGATGAGGGCCAGTAGGACGAGAGGGATCGTGGGCGCGACGGTGTGCGTGACGGCCGCGATGATGGCTTTGATGACTGGGAAGGGGTCAGCGGAGGAGAATCATGTTTGCGGAGGAGAGGAGACTTACTCAAATAAACCGTGAAAGCAATCGCGGCCGGCAGCACCAGAGTTCCCACCAATTCGATGAAGACGACGAATTGCATGGAGAAGCAGAATGTTCCACACAGATCCCTCACCAGCACCAACTCGAACAAGTTGTGCACGGTGGAGTTAATCCATCGTCGTCGCTGACTCAACAGCACTTTGAAGGAATCCGGCACCGTCGTCTTGCACACCGCCTGCGGCACAAAAACCTGCTTCCTTTTCGGGAAAGTCTTCAGCATGAGTGTCGACAAGTATCGATCCTCACCAAGCAACAGCAGGTTCTTCTTGTGGAGCGTATCTACCACATTCTCCGAGTAATGCTCGACGATATCCGGGTTCGCGAGGATAGGAACCCAGTAGTTCTGCACGCCCTTCGGCGTCTTGATGCGGTACATGCAGAAACATCCAGGCAAGCACGTCACACCACCAAACACCGACTCGAAGGACTTGGACTGATGATGACTGATGAAGTACTCGAAGACTTGAATCATGGAGGTGAAACTCTGTGTCTTGTTCGCGATCTTCGTCTCGCCACACAGTCCCATGATCTCAGGATCCTTGACCATAGCTGAGATCATGTGCGTGAGGGAATCAGGGAAGACTTTAGTGTCGGCGTCAACCATGAGTACTATCTCGTAAAAGTCGGGACTGATACCCGTGATCTTCCAGATCCCGTTGAACATTTCGTACTCCAGCTCCGTCATGCGCTCGTCGAACATGACCTTTTGCAGGAAAGACATGAGGATGATTTGGGAGTCGCGCTTGCCTCTGTTTCCTGGCTTTGCGGCGCTTGCTTCGGCTGGAGTTCCGCATTTGACGACCGTGACCATGGGCACCCTTTGCTGCTTTTCCACAGGGATGATTGAATCTGGACCGTAGTCGTAAAAGCCTGAGTAGATTTTGGCCATGTTGTGCCTCTTGCTCCCGCTGGCGACCGCCACGTAGCTGAAGGCTTCGACTTCTTCCGGGAGTACCGCATGGTCCTTCATCATGCTTATACATACTTCCGGCGTGCTCATGCTCTCACCCTTGCCCTTGATCAAACCATCGCAAATAACGAGGATTAGTTTGTGGGAATTGGGATAGTCAGTCATGGCGATTGAGTCCAAAGTCGTTCTGATGCCTTCCGGGCCTTCAGAGTATGCAGTGACAAGACAAATCGAGTGCGCGAGTGGAAATCCAAATGGTTCCCACTCAGGCGGCGGTTGTGGCACGACGGCCTCGTGGATGAATCCCTGCGGTCCAGCGACATTGGTGTCTTGCGCGGTACTGTACTGAGTCCCCGAGCCATATTCGTTGGAGGATTGCAAGTAGCTCGGACGGCCATCAGATTGCCTGTCCGTGTACGTGGGCAGCGTCATGTCTGAGCCGTTCGCACCAGCATATGCACCAGTCATACCTGGGAGCAATCTTGCAGTGGAATGCTGAGATGCCATCGTAGTGGGTCGAGGCTTCGATTTCCCGCCAACAACGGCGCGCTCAATAGCATACGGACTGGTGAAACGTGAGGTAGTCGGCAGGAAACTGGCCCGCTGTTTCCTGGGAACAGAGAATCCAGCATCGGACGCCGGGTCGGTCATCTTTGGTGGTGGACGGTAGATGTCCTCCGACCAATCTTCGATCTGCTGCATCCTCTTTTTCTTGTCACTCGACATGGACGTGTACTTGGCGGCGTATTTGCGGCAAAGGAACCACTGGAACAGAAGCGCTAACAGGAACTTGATAACCACGATCCCAAGGATGAACCCCAGAGACACGTAAAGCACCACCTTCGAAGCAATACATCCGATGGTCAGCGTGTCGATGGAGCCAACCTTGATGATATCTTGGAAACACTCGACTGTCTGTTTGTTGTCACCGGTAGCGAAAGCTTTTGTCACATCAAGTCCCCTGATGGCGGCGCTCTCGCGGATCGTGTTGAAGTTATTCGGGTAGGCGACTTGAGTCGTATTGAACCATTCCAACAAATCCAGATCCAGGACATCACCAGAGTATACGATAAGGTTCCGGCTCTTATTTCGTACATCGTCCCAGGTGAAATACACATCACCAGAGCTGTGCAGGTCGTAGAAGTCCGTCCGCGCCAACTTGGCAGTATGGCACGCATATCCCAGATAGTACGGGATTGTCATGTTTGGCTTCGAGCTCCCGTCCTGATTGAAGGTGTTGCACGGAAAGTACCACGCCAAGTCTCCATCCGAATTCGTGACCACGTCACTGTTGTTCGCCGCGGTGATCAGACCTTTACAGGCTCCATTGACATTCTGGAACAGAAAGCTGCCATCTTTGCCACCTTCCGGCTCAGCCAGGTCCCACAGCACGTTAGCGCCCGAAGCGATGCCTATGGCGGCGGGATGTTGCGACCTGGTCAAGTCGTACGCCTGGCCGTGGAAGATCATGTAACCGGTCCCAACGTGATTCACGCGCAGTCTCGCGGGACCTCCTGCAGGACAGACGGTCTCAGTAAAGCCGAAAGTAAGAAAGCCCACGAAGAGCATGACAAGCAAAATCAGGCTGATCAAGCCAATCTTTTCTCGCCAAGCGCGTTGTTGCTCTTTCTGTTTCATGCCAAAGCAGCGTAGAGCTGGATTGGGAGCCCAGAATGTAATGAGGTGGCAATATGTGCCCCAGAGAGTCGGCGTGCCCGACGCCTCCTTGATCTTCTGTTTGCGCAGCTGCTTGGCTTCATCATCTCGAGCGTCGTGAGTGGCTTTTCGAGACAGTTTGTTCGGGTGCCTCTTGCTGCCACTTCGGGTGTTGACAGTGTTGCCTCTGGATCGCGTCGTTTTCTTCTCGCCTGGACCCGGCGAGTCTTTCAAAGCGGTCGATTCGGAACTCGAGTCGACATCGTCCTCCAGCTGCGGGTCATTGCCCGTGGTCGAAGGGAAAACATTCATGTCATGGGCATGCTTGCGGTAGTAGTAATTCGGGTCATGCTCGGGGTCTCTCTGTCTCCGCCTCTCCGGCCTCACCAGACTCTTCTGCCGTCGAATGTCGCCCGCCTGCTTGCCATGTCGATTTGCCTCCAGCATCGGATCTCGGTCATGCGCCACGGCGCCTGGGGACGGAGCCCCCGAGTACGGCACAGGCACGGATCGCACGTGGATGTCCTTGGCGGGCGCGCTCGTGGTGCGGTGGTGCTGTTGATGATGCTGGCCCGCGGAACTCCTCCGCCTGCTCCTGCCTTGCGCCTCGTCGCTCACCCTGCGACTCGTGCTACCCCGCCTCTCGCGCCGCTCATGTGTCGCTCTCGGCTCTTCAACGCCGCTGCTGCTCGGCCTTCCGCCGCTTTGCGAGGGTCGTCGTCCGCTCTGTGATGGCCGTCGTGGCTTCTCGGTTCTGGTGCCTGACTGTGATGATCGGTGCCGCGAATGACGATGCGTGGTAGATGTTCGACTTTCACGATACGACTCGCGCCGTCGCGGGGACGCTGGATTCGAAGACATGATGCGCCGCGCTAGTCCCGTTATACAAGCATTTCTCCGATCAAATGTCTCGGGAGCGATGGGACGAGGTGGAAGGGTGGCGGAGGCCCAGGCGTGCTATGAATATCTGACAGACAGCAGGGACTCGTGACGAGAAGGAGGTTCCTAGGTTGCGTCGCAGTGTTACGTCTTGTTTGCTTGCAATGCTCTTTCCAAATTATTGCCGGCAGCCTGGTATCCCGCTCTGTTGACACTTTCTTCCCACACACTTGCTATTCCTGTCTCACTTCCCTTTCTATCACACTCAGCAAGAAGTATGGCAAACGAGAGAGTCAACGAGCGTCGTCTTCTCCAAGGCACAACTAACACCAGCGCCAACTTCGCGAAACGAAAGTACTAACAGTATCTCGAAGCCTCACGCGCAAGGTTCGTTGCTGAGGTGAATGGAAGATGGGGAAGTAGCAGCGGACCCCTGGCTAGGCGAATCATCTGTAGGAGACAAGCTTCCAGCCCGCATCTCTGGAGTGGCAACACGCACGGTGATGCGCCTTGTGGCGTATACTTTGCTTGGTCTGGCTGCTTTTCTATTTCTGCTACAGCATGACATTTATTCACAACCAGGCCATTTTGCATAGCACACGGGTGGACTTCAGAAACAAACAAGCGGAAGGCGACACGTAATGACAGCTGCAGTCCTACCCACAACCGGAGTGTGTGCGTAGCCGTCGCGGATGCCGCCAGAGAAGCATCTCCCTGGTCCGTCAACATGCCTAGGCTCGTGCGAGTCTCTTAGCGACCGGCTTGTCGCGAGTTGCTCGAGCGTCGCAGGTAAGAGAACCGATGCGGCATGAAGAAGTCAAGGCATCCCGGCAGCTTCCTCTTTCGTGTACTTTGTACGGTACGAGTTCTCGCGCAGGATGTAGCGCCTCAGGCTATGCGGAAGTGGTGTATGAACATGATGTCGTGTCGTCTCATTCGTCAAGCATGGATACGAGATGGCACCTGTTTTCAGCTGATCGTCGTCAGCTCAGCTGCATGTTTGTATCGAGTTCAGGTGAAGCGCTGACAACAGAGCGTCATGTGACAACCATCGCTCTGTTGCGTGCAGCGAATACATGTAGTGCAAGAAGGGAATGAAGACCATCTCTCGTCATCATCGCCAGTGCTTCAAGAAATTGAGACCGTCCTGAGAAGCAGTGCGGCTCTCGCATGCACAAGCATCCGTCGGAGCTTAGCGCCGCACATCCACAATCGCCGTGTTCTATCGATAGCAGGACATGCATCACCCTGCTGAACTCTGCATCCCATAGCTACAGTTGTTGTAGCACATGTAAACACTCCTCCTCGGTCGCTGCTCCGTCACTTTTTTTTGCAATTACTCAGCTACATGTATAATAATGATACCCCACAAGTCTTCCGAGCATACATGTATCATCCCACATCGGGGTCCGCCGCCACTAGCAGATGCATGGGTCCACATGGACTTTAGGCGCAGAGTTCCGGTAGCGACGCCCGAACCATAGTATAGGCTCCTTTTGCCCTGCATTCGCGCTTGACAATCGATTTCGATTTTTTCTTCGGCAGGGACCATCACGATACTGTACATGTCCAGGGACCGAGCAAGTCGAGGGGAGTAGGAGGGAGAAGCGGGAGTCGAGCGAGTGAAAGCAAGGCAGACAGCACTGTGAAACAGGCCAAACATTCCGAATACATTTTCATGACGAAACGAGATTTGCGACAGACAGGACCAACATCATCCAATTTTACACCGGCGAGAGAATTGGGACGGGCAAAGAGATATCAACACTCCAGCAATTACTAAACCGTCAACGTGAGGCCCAGAACGCTTCACGAGTGACAACACCGAGTCAAGCGCCAGAATGGCGCAGGCGTACGCAGGAGCAGCATACCCTCAAACACCAGTGTCCCCCGTCAGCGATCCGTGGAAGAAGTCCAGCAACGACCCGCGCCGCATCTCTCGTGGCAGTCTCGCATCGCCGCATCGAAATGTCCCCTACCTGCAGTCGCCGGAAGTGCGCCTGCACCAGGCCCCAGGCAGCCCCGTAGAGATCAGCCTACCCACGGCCAACATACGAGAGCCCGACGCGGCGTCCATCAACAATGCGCCGCGGGACAGCGACTCGATCCGGTCGTCGTGGAGAGCTGCGACGCCTGACTCAGCCAAGTTCCATGAGTCACGCGTCTCATCGCCACGCGACAACAGACTGCCCAGCGATCAAGTCCGAATGCGGCAGCCGGACGACGAACAGCACAGCAGAGCATCGTCTGCCAGCCACACTCCACCAAGGATCGCCGAGTTCGGACCCGAGTTGGATGCGCAGGAGGAGCAGGTGGAGTCGGGCTTGAGGTATCATGGTTTCGACGACAGCCCAACTAAGAACGAAGGCAAGCAGAAGGACAACAGGCAAAGTCAGATGACCACGCGGACGTCAGAGTCGGGGTCGAGCGCAGACAGGCAGTCGCAATTTCTGGCGCCGCGGACGACGGTCAACAGACCTGTCTCGGCATACACACTCGGCTCAGATCGGCAAAGCCGCGCGTTGAGTCCCATGGGCCTCCATGGATCAGATGCCGGATCACCGCGCTTGTATGCCAGAGACCTGTCTTCATCACGACGCTCGCCACTCAGCAGACCTGTCAGCTACATCGACCTACTGAACAACGTACCGCACAACCAACAAATTGCTCCTGGCCCGCCGCTGAACAATGCCGACCTGCAAGGCATCGTTGGTAGTGCGGCAAGTCTGCTTAATACCAAGAAGACGCTAGACATGTACCGTGCCAATGTTAAGAAAACCAACGACGCCGCAGTGCAATACGAATTCGCTGTCTTCATGGTCAACGCTGCCAAGGACGCTCAGCCGGAAGACGATCTGGACCCAGCGGAACTCTACGCAGAAGCCAAACACATCCTACAGCGTCTTTCTGATCGTGCTTATCCGTTCGCGCAGTACTATCTGGGCGACGGCTATTTCTCTGGTCTCTTTAACAAAAACAAACCAGATTATGACAAGGCCTTCCCTCTATTCGCCGCTGCCTCCAAGCACGGGCACGCAGAGTCCGGCTACCGCGCAGCTTTGTGCTACGAGTTCGGCTGGGGCAGCACCAAGTCGTATCCGAAAGCCGTGCAATTCTATCGTGCGGCGGCTTCGAGAAACCACCCTGGCGCAGCGACCAGACTAGGCCTCGCCTGCATACGAGGAGACTTGGGCGTCGGCAAAAACGCATATCGTGAAGGCGTCAAATGGCTCAAGCGCGCCACCGAAGCCGCCGACGTCCAGTACAACTCGGCGCTCTACGAGCTCGGCCGACTCCACCTCACAGGCTTCGGCGAAGACATCTTCAAAGACGAACCCTACGCCGCGCAACTCCTCACGCAAGCCGCCGAGCTGGGCCACGTGCAAGCCAACTTCACCATGGGCGAAGCCTACGAAAACGGCCTCTACTCCTGCCCGCGCGACGCCGCCCTCTCCGTGCACTTCTACAACGGCGCCGCCGCGCGGGGGATGCCCGAAGCCATGATGGCGCTCTGCGCCTGGTACATGCTCGGCGCTCCGCCCGTGCTGGAGAGAGACGAGAACGAAGCCTACGCGTGGGCGAAGCTGGCGGCCGAGGCGGGCTTGGTGAAGGCCGAGTACGCGTGTGGCTACTTCACCGAGATGGGGATCGGGTGTCGACGGGACCCGCTGCAGGCGAACGTGTGGTATGTCAGCGCGGCGGAGAACGGCAGTGAGCAGGCGAGGCAAAGATTGCGCATCATTTCGCAGGCGGCGAATGGTATGCCTGAGGGGGTGGTCGGGGTGCGCATGGAGAAGGGGGACGCGAAGACGAGGGAGTTGGGAGCGAGGGACAAGAAGAAGTTTATGGGTATTTTTTGATTGGATTATCGACAGCGGGTTTTGCAACAGCTAAGCTAGATGCGTGTTTGGAGCTTTATTCTTTGGAAGTCTTTTTGCAGGAACAGCGCAACGGTATTGGACGTGATGCATCGATTCAAATGGGGTGATTCTTGGTGAGCTGGCTGGGTCCACGACGCCGTCCGGGTTAATTTTTGTGTCCACGGGGTGGAGAAATGATCGGTATCTGTCCTGAGAAGGCGTTGATCAACTGTGATATATTCATACTTTGTACATATGGAAGGAGGATCTCTGTCAATGAGTACAAACTCGAGGTTTTCCTGAGTCACATACACTTCGATGGATATCCATGGTAGGCGGGAGCTGCGCGGTTGATGCAATGTCATCCGCTTCACACGTCTAGCGGGATCATGTCACAGCGATCAAAAGAGACCTGTATTCCCCGGGCAGTCTAGCAGATGGGGAGTCCTAGGTATGGAGTATTTCGATGAGGTGAGTAGTAGATTGGGTTCTGTGTGAGTACGGCCATACATGTCTACGGTGCGCCAAAGTCTTTGCACTGGGCTTCTGGTTCTTTGACGGTCGAAAAGACATACAAGGGCCCGGCGAGGAATGCTGCTAAAGACGGTCGAGCAGATAAAGAACTGAACCGCCATTGACAAGACTATGCAGACGCACCTGGGTATCTCGAAACACAAACAAGAAGCATAGCAGCTGTACAATCAAGATCAAGAACTCTGATCAATCTTCGCGACCACTTACACCATCACGCTGTCCAGAACACTACTCCGACACTTCCGTGCGGGCGGTCTCATGTTATTTCGGGCTCCAGGTGTCTGTTGCCCTTCTCGGCCACCCAAGCCTGTCCTTTCGAATGCGAGAAGCCCCCCAACCGTCTTGTCCGAATTGGCCACCGTGATCTCATTACCTCCATCAAGCATCGCCACCCCGGCTATGGAGCCGAAGAATCTGATGTCGTGGTGCTTCTCGAAGGTGCCAGCATTGTAAACACTGACAACGTCTTCACACTCCGCAACGATCAGAGTGTTGTCATCAGCAAAGTGCAGCGAGCGGGGGCAAGACAAAGTACTGGCCAGAGCAGCACGTGGTCGACTCCAGTTCCGAGCATCCCAGACCAGAGTCTTGCCATCCTGCGAACCAGTTGCGAAGTTTACGCCGTTCGGAGCCCATGCACACGCAAATGCGTGGTCAGTATGTCCGTGAAGGTTGATGACGACGTCGCCTCGTTCAGCTGTGATGATGCAAGTATCTTGCGAGTCGCCCACGAGTATCCTCAACCGCGAGTCCGTAGACACCGCAGAGCAATTTACTGCGTGTGCGTACGAGAAACAGTCGGTAAATCTACCAGTCGTGGCATCGTATATGCGAATTTTCTTGTCGTTAGAGCAGAATGTTGCCTGAGGCAGACCGGATGAGCGGCCGACTGATGTTTCAATATGTGTGACAAGGCCGTTGTAGGCGTGTGTGACGAAGCCTTCGGTTGGTTGGGTGCTATTTTCAGCATCCAGGCTTAGCATTGCATATTCTCCGAGGAAACCGCCAGCAAACAGCAAGTTGCTTGTCGAAGAAGTTGCCAGACATGTGACACGGAAGTTGGCGGCGCTCGTCTGAGGCTTCGCAAGGTCCATGACCAGTTTTTGCGAAGACGGCGAAGCCAGAGAGGTGCTATAGACACGACTGCGATTGGCGTAGAAGATGTCAGACCTGCTGATTGCAGCAAGCGAGTTGCGCAGCTGATAGTGGCAGATATGTGCTCGGTGTTTCGAAGCAAAGCTGCGGAAGCAGTAGGCTGCTTGATCTCCTGACGAGTCCTGCTTTTGCAACCCTTTTGCTACAGTAATATTTTGAGCCTGTGCAGGGTGCAGTAATGTCCTCATGTCCAAGGCATCCTCACGTGTGGTGCCAACGTCGGTCCAACAAATACCTTGCCCATCTACAAGGCCTGGCATCACATCGTTTGGTCGTACCACAAGCTCCGATCGAGGCCCCAGTCCTACTGAAGGTGCAAGACCATGTCTAAATGATGGCAGGCTTCTGTCGGTGGCGGCTCGTAAGCGCCAGGCGTCGACGAATTCCACGACATCATAATTCATACTCGCATCATCGACATCAAGCAAGTCCTCGTCCGGAGTAGCTGAAGCTCTGGGCGGGTGTGACTGGGTACTCACGTGATGATCTGGTGTTCTTTGGGGCATCAAGCCATACCGTATCTGCCCCGGCAAGTCGGCCGATTGAGACAGAGCGGCATGCTCTGAAATCCGCTGCGTGGTCTCGCTCGGGATCTCTTCCGGCTGCATGAATTGCGGCACATCGCTAACGTCATCGCCATCCAGAGCGAGGCGCAACCTACGCGAGTCCTCCTCAGCCCAGATGTCCGGTGTGTCAGGTCGTGGATGGAGTTTAGACAGGAGTCTGCTGGTGGAATTTGCTGGTCTTTGGACACTGGAAGTAGCATCGGCGACCTGCGCCTGTGACCCCTCAGAAATGTCCAAGTTCGGGTTTTCTGTAAGAGCGACTCCCCCGTCATCATCATCAGAGACGTCGTTATCGAAAGGGGAATGAATCGTAGCAGATGCGTTGCTTGACTCTGCTGATCCAGGAAGAAGTATTGGATATCGAGTCACTAGGGATGCTATGTCGGTAGGACAAAATGTTGGCTCGTCAAAGCGTGCCATCATGGCACGTTGGGGCGCGGTGTCCATCCTGATGTTGCGGCGTATCCGCGTAGTGGCCATGTGGCCAGATATGTGATGTTGTTGCTTATGTACAGTTTGGGACTTTGGAGGACTTTGAAAATAGATTATGTCGGCAGGCATCTTCACCGTAACTTGAACTTTCCAGCCTTGCAGCACTGCATCAAGGTGTTGTGCATCCCGGAACTGTCAGTCCATGTTTGTAGCGGTAGGAACAATGCTGTCAAACTAGCGCTGTCGGGATGTCGTGCAGCAGGCAACGCTCCAGGAGATGCGAGTCTTGGCCAAAAAGGGACCACCGGAGGTGCTGCAGACGCCCAAGAAAGCAAGGCCTGGCGAAAGGTGTGTTCTTTCAGAGTTTTAATGACTTAGGACGACCGCTTGTCAATGCAGGTCGTATGCGCTGGCTGACAAGGACCCGCAGAGCCGTTGAGGCGTGGTGTTTGATGCCGACAAACAAGATCTGCCTCGCGGCGGACACGAGACCGGCGGCAGTCCGGAGTGCTCCTGTGTTCCAGAAGAGGTTTGCAAGACAGAAAATAGAGCGCGGAGGCCGTGTCGCGCAGGGCTGCGGTGTATGTAAGTATGTCGTCTATGCAGCAGCACGCTAGGTAATCTGTACCCTCGGCGGCGGCTTTGTCTTCAAGACGACCTCGCTACTGCACGAGTGACAGCGCCGGTATATACAATAAGGTACCCGGTCCAGCGGTATCGGCTGCTGTCCGAAATCGAACTATGGCTCCGGTGTGAACGGATCGCTCCCTCGGCTGTCTACCGGCTCCCTCCTAAGAATGTTTGGGCGTGGTTGATCGCTGGTGACATGTGCGCGCCTGATCCCTCGCGTCTGCCATCTGATACACTGCCTGTGCCACCAGCGAAATGGTGTTGGAGGAAAGCAGATGGGAGAACGTGGGCGGGAGGTGCCGCCGTGGGGTCGATGACACCGACAAGACGGAAAGGTATGGAGGATGTAAGGGAAGGTAACAACGAGCACAAACTTCGCTTGCGGCCACGCGCTCGGTATAGCACAAAGGCACCGGTCAGCACAGAGCGCAAGGACGCCCTCGAATCGGAAGGCACAGCAGGAAAGCTGGCCTCCCGTCTTCTGAACCTCAACTCTTTCGGGTGCCCTGCAGCTGTCACTTTAGATGCTCATTCATGCAGACGCGGCGCGCACGCAGCTTCAGGCCATGCACTGGGCGTTAGATGCAGCCGTAACGTGCCGCGCTGGGAAAGCACAGCGTGGACAAGAAGTACCTTGCAAGTGTGGCGAGAAGTTCCTCTCAACCTTTGTGGTATACGAGACTCCAGACACAGCAAGATCTCAGCCTCGTAATCGACCCTTATGAAAGCATGACCTTTACCACCTCATGCGCAGACCAGTGTCGTTAGTGAAAAAGATGCCGCACTGAAGCCAATCGGCCTTCCCTGATATGCTCAAGCAACCCTCGAGAGGTATCGTAGGCGACATGTGTGATCAGAAGCTGATTTGCATTTGCTCATTCCACCTCGCAAACCAGCTGCATGATCATGGGCATTACAGTCGGGCTGGAATGCACTTTCCACCGGCACCTCAATCACCCACGCCATCTCCGCCTGGTGCACCACTACAAGCCGCCTGATAGTCATTGTGAGCTGGCTTGTCAATCTTCCCCTCCCACAAACCACCGATACCTTCCACACACTAATCATGCCCCATCAGACGCCTATGCTGCCACTGCAACAGGCGTCGGTTTCGGCTTGGGATGACAATAGCAAACGGCGTAGTCGTCCTTCGGGTTGGCGAAATGACTGAAGACCAGACAAAAACACGTCAGCGCTTCCTGCTCTCCGCACACCCTCTTGGAAGATATCGCAAACTTACTTCCACCAACAACTCTGCCCCCTCGTGCCGCACTAGCACACCCCCGTCAGCACACGACTCGACATCCGCTCTTCCCAGGAGCGTCGAAAGAACAGAAAATCCATACTGTTGCAAAACAATCACTATCGCAACGCGAGAGATTCTGATCGCCACAGTCGCCGCCGGCCACCTATCAGCAGCGCGCGGGCGCGGTCAGCACGCCGGGTTCGCAATAGGGTGGAGGAGACCGCGTACACCAGGCCTTCCCGACTCCTCGCAGACGACCTGGCTGTAGACTGCAGGCGGATCGGCGCTTGCGGCCAGGAGCGCGAAGCTCAGGATCGAGAGGACGGAGGTGGGTCGCATTTTCAATGGGGGTGCAGGTGTTTGGGATCAAGGGATTGTGTGGAAGCGTGAGATTTTACCATGACGGAGGCCAGCCGTTATATGCTTTAGTATGCGTCGCCAAGGGCCCGCGCGATACAGCCCTTCACGGTCTGAACGCTTGGTGGGCAGGGGTTTTCGCACTATATCGGAGACCCAAGGCAGGGTACAGATTTCGACCAGTACGAGCTGTGAACTGCGCCCCTGTCGGTCGAAGATAGCCAATCGTTTGCAAGACCGAGCCACCAACGCGATTGCGGTTCAATCATGAAGCGATGACGGAAACTCGGTGTCTGGGTCTGCGACTATGTCTCGGTTTTGATGATATCGGATCCCGAAGGATCGAGACTTGTTCTTGCCATTCGGTGCGACGAATACGCGAAAGAAACAACGCGAGACTTGGGTACGTACACGCATTATTGCAGGGAGTTCGTTCCAAGTGGAAGGGTCTCATGAACTCGTGGCTGTGGTGGGTTACCTGCTACCACCAATGGTCTTGGATGGTCTTGGCCGAACAACAGCGGGATAACCATCCTCAAGCCTGACATGTAGATTATTGCACTGATTCGTTTCATCTAATCTCATGAATACCAGGCAGGTGTATGATCTTTCATCTCATACAAACACTGAGGTATCTTACCCCTCATCTCCCTCCTCCCCCACCTCCTCCGCAGCAGGAACAGCCTTCCTCGGATCCTCCCTCACGACCTGCACTTTCGTGCTTCCCTCTGTCGCGATATCCACCCCGCTATCCCGGCCATCTCCACTACTGGCCAACGATGAGCTGCCCTTCTTCGCCATCTCCTTATCATAAGAATTGGGGTCGATGCCCAAGATCCCACCCACGTTATTCCGGTCCCCGGGCACGCTGAACTCTCGAAACGCGTACCGCCATTCATTTAGGAACACCCGAATAGCCTTGCCGACCTTGTCTTTTCCGTTCTTAGAGTGGTGACCAGTGCCGCAGATGGCATAAACCGGCTTCTCCTTATCCCTCTGCTCCTTCAAGCAATCACTCAGATAGCTGACCGCCTCCTCCGGATGTAGCCCGTGCAAGTCGACATATAATTCTCTCCCAGCTGCCTGGTTCTTATTGCGCTCCTCATACAGTATCCGCGCAGCCTCTCTGTGCTTCTCCCGCATCAGTCCATTCTCATTCTGCCCCCTAAGCGAAAGTGCCTTGGCGCCACGCGCGTCATTGCGGTTCCAGGCTTGTGCGGCTGATTGTAGGAATTTGTTGCGGAGGCCACCGTGTTTGAAGGCCTCGGCACGGGCTTTCATGTATGCGGCATTCATTCCCGAGCCGGTGTCGAGCCATGGGGTGTCCTGTGGTGATGGGATTGCTAGGGCTGCGGCGCTGTGTTCACGAGTAGAAGTGAAGGTCCGATTGTTCTTGAGGCCGCGGCGCATAGCATCTTTGGTGTTGTTGGTTAACGGGCCGGGAGAGGGAGAAATGCGGACGACATCGGCAAGGCTGGCGGGTTGAAGAGGTGCATTGTTGTTGTGATGTCCGTGACCGCCACGCTTTCCGTGATGGCGCTTACCGGGCTTTGCAGCAGCAGAGCCGAGGGTTGGAAAGGCTTCGTCGTCTTGAAAGTTTGGCTGATTAGGTGTGCCAGCACGCGATGCTTGTCTGCTTCCCGGTCGAGAGCCCGGTTGGCTGCGGCGTGGCCCAGTGGGGACGAATGTAGGGAATAGACCAGGCGCCAACTGCACATGTACTTGCTGTTGCGCGAGCATGGCGTTGAGGAGGTTCGGGTCAATAGCTTCGCCTTCTTCATACGGATTACTAGTCGTGGGTTGGAGAGCCGGAAAGCTGTCAAAGTCCTGCAATTGAAAGTTTGGCATAGCCTGCTGCATCTGCGGCGTGCTTGAGCCGCTGGCAAGGTTCAAATGTTGCATCAGGGTGGTCGGGTCGTGGCTGAACAAGCAGTTCGATCCAGCGATACAGTTGCCTTGTAACCAGTACTTGCAAACATGATTCTGCACCTCATGCGCAAAGCGGCAGTCGGCCCTCGCACAGTGACCCGAGGCGAGCCAGTACCTGCAGACGACGGGAGATTTCTGCTGGCCAGCAGGCGTCGCAGGACGAGATGATGGCGACATGCTCTTCCCAATGAGGTAAGTGCGGGCTTGCTGTTCCTGCACAGCGGCCGCCATGGCGTTGACGCCTTGTGCCTCCATTAGCGCATTGATGGTCTGGCTCAAGTCATAGCCGTTCGCCTCGAGCACCACTTCGAGCTCTTCGTCGGATTTGTTGTCTTGTAGGATGGACCGCAGCATGTCGTAGGGACTCATCTCGGCCGTGTAGGGTGACATGAACTCGCTGGCACTATTGAAGCCTGAGTCGCCATAGCTGGTATTGCTGCTGGCATCATCGTTGACCAGCCAGTCCACCGTGTCGCTGCCGAAATCGCCATAGTTCTCCGTCGTGGGTGAGGCGCCGCTGAATTGGTAGGCACTCAGGCGTGGACTGTGCGGAATGGCGGGGGTTGCGACGGGCAAGCGCGGGGAGGGCTTGGGAGAAGACCATGGCGAGCCGGTCGTGGAGGACTTGGTGCGCGCAAATGCTGGCGGCTGCGGACCAAAGCCGGGCGGGTGGGAGGGCGTAGCGATCGACGGCCTGGGCGAGCTGGTGCCTGAGACCGGGGTGCCTGCCCTCTGGATCCAAGGTGCAGGCGACCGGGCGCGGATGACAGTGGCTCCTCGGGCGGGTGGCGGAGAGGAGGTCTTGTCGGTCGCGCTCTTGTACTGCCACAGAGCGCCAAGGACCGCGTCTTCCAGCGCCTTGCCTTTCAGCGAGGTCGGCGGGCTGCTCAACAGCTCCTGCAGCGCGTCGGTCTTCTCCTCGTCGCCCAGCCCGGCATCTTCCAGCACGGGCTTGCACAAGTCGTAGATCCTGTCGCTGACCATGGTGGCGGGATCGGGCGGGGTGCTATCTGAGCGGGTATCGTGGTCGCGAGTGATGTGAGGCAGTCCCAGCTCGCCTCATGTCGCGTGTGCCTCTGCCGCGTGTCTGCGATGGCGGCAGCGGTGTCGGGTGTTCAGCGAATGGAGAATCTGGTGCGTGCCTGCCGTCTTCGTGCGTAGCGTGTGTCGTGGGGAAGTCGCTGTCTTGTGATTGATTGATCGACTGATTGTCGAGGTGCGAGAGTGGGAGGTGTGAAGGGGGTTAGCGCGGAACGTATGATGCAAGCCACACCTGCCACCTGCCACCCGACCTGCACTGACAATAATCAAGGACGAAGGAGCAGACCAGCTTGATTTGATTCCGGCCTTAGGTATATGTGAGGTAAGCATCACGAAGCCTCAGGTCAAATTTGCGCGCGTGCAAGGATGCATGTGGTGGGCAGATCTAGATCTCTCAAAGCGTGCCTTCTGCAACTTCCCTGCAGCACCTCCGCTAGCGGGCTCCTCTTCAGCTTTTGGGTAGACATAGTACTTTCATGTGAGAAGAGCTACTAGCAGCCACACGCTATCTACCACCTCCACGATAACCATGGTCACCACCTCCCTCGCCACTCAAGTCCTCCACCCACACTCCGCCCCCCGCCCCACCTTCACCTTCGACCCGCTCCTCCGCCAGCAGCTCCCCGCCCTCGGCGCGCCGTCCAAAGTCCTGCGACCCATCTGCCCCGACTTCCGCTCCGGTCACTGTCCACGTGGACCGCTCTGCCCAGACCGCCATTACACCCCGCCCAACGAGCGCTCCGGCATCGCGAACCTCATCTGCAAGCACTACCAGCGTGGCCTCTGCAAGAAGGGCGTCCAGTGCGAGTTCGCGCATACCTTCAACCTGAGAGATGAGCGGGAGTGCAAAGAGTACAGCAAATATGGCATCTGTCCGCAGGGAGACGATTGCACCTACCTGCACGTCGCACCCAACTCGCGCCTGAGAGACCCGCCGTGCCCACACTACACCCGCGGCTTCTGTCCCCTCGGTCCCTACTGCAGCCGCCAACACATCAAACATCCGGTCCCCTGCCCCTACTACCTCGCCGGCTTCTGTCCAAACGGGAGGAACCGTCCACCGGGGCCAGATCGCATCATCTCGTGCGAGTTCGGCGCGCACCCGAAGTGGGTCAAGGATGAGGATTTGTTCCCGCGCAAGCCGGAGGTCAGGAAAGTGGATCTCGAAGCTGAGGAGCGGGCTCAGGCGGAGAGGGAGGAGGCGTACTTTGTGGAGATGGAAAGGGCGCGGGAGAGGGAGGCGAGGGGTGAGCCCATGTTGGGGAGGTGGGCAAAGGGCATGAGACGGGGTGGGGTAGGGAGGAGGAGGTTTGATAAGGGGAGGTGAGAGAGGCAGAATGGTTTGTCATCGATTTCACATGGATTGAGCGAGGCGTTTGGTCGAGTTGCATGAGCCGATAGCCGTGGCATGATGGACATGTATCAGTACGACGATGGTGGACTGTACTATATCGCGGGCTTATACCACAGACAAACAATGCCGACAATGGACGTGACGTCCGCAAGCATTGTCCAAGGCATTGATGCTAAGACGGTCACTCCCTCGAGATCAATAATTGAGCAAAGTAAGCCAAATTCATCTGAAGAATTGATGAACAATTTACTCAATCTGACTGATAGCTTACGCGGGATGTTTGAGCGCTTACTGATATCGACCGCCAGGCTAATTCGAGGTATTGTGCCTCACGCAAAGACATACGGCTTCAGCAACAATAGCAAGGCACTCAATGATGCCACTTCCCACCTGGTATCTGTTATCGTCACCAAAACATGGATAAATAATAACGCGTACTGTTGGTCAGAGCACCCTCTCGCGTCGAGTCATCGACGTCTGACTCAAAAGCTGTCACGGGCAACTCATCTCCAGAATGACAGACCTCTCGGCGAGGCCTCCGAGTGCCGTTGATATTGACTTCGCAGCTGTAGTCCAACGTCTGCACGACATCAGAACGAACTTCAAGGACATCGAAGAATCCCAGCTCATCTTTGAACTAATCAACGGGCAACAGACAGCCATCGGGGTTGTCCAATCCATATCGCAGCATGTGCCCAGTTTCGACCACTTAGAGAAGTTACAATCCATGATCATCAACCTGGCCATAGAGGTGCCGTTTACGCAGCCGTCCCTCGTCTCATTGCTCGAGGCCTTCTATTCTTGCTCCAACAAGGAGATTCACAACGGCATCTGGGGCACGTTTGGCATGAATGAAGGTGATCTTCATAGCTCGCTGATGCATGACGAGACTTCTGCGGAGGCGTATCTCAATATCAATGGTTTTGAGGCGCGGCTTTGGCAAGCTATGGGTGAGGAGGTCGAGGACTTCGTTTATGGATCTTTGATTGGGAATCTGGCTCGATCGATCGATCGAGAGGAGCCTGATGATCACTTTCATCATACTCCGGACGTTGGGATTGCGGCGGCGTGCCTGTGGATGATTCATGGTGGTGAGAGAGCTTGGCGGCTTTCGACGGGAGATTATCATGATGAGGAGGCGAAGGACTGGCGTGGTGACTTGTGGAGAGGGCGGAGGGGTTATAGTGTTGAGAGGTGGCGGTTGTGGAAGAGGAGGTTTGAGGATGCTGTGGAGGGTAGGGTGGGGCGTGTAGGGCGCGAGACGAAGAGACTTGCTGGGGCTGCGGTGGCTAATATGGAGGCTGTGGAGGGTAGGGTGGAGGGTGTAGGGCGCGAGACGAAAAGACTTGCTGGGGCTGCGGTGGCTAATATGGAGGCTGTGGAAATACTCGGTCCTTAGACCGGGTGTCAGCGTGCTGGAGGCGAAGGTCGAGTTCTAAAATGTTCCTGCTCAATATCAGTACGTGGCCGCTCGTATATCATTCTTCATTGATTAATTCATTCCTTTACTGACTATTTAGCAATGCTGCAGTATTCGAACTCTCTCTGAAATCCAAAAAAAAATGGAGATGAGCACCAGCAAGAATCAGGGCCAGGAGCATGCACCTATTGTGTCATGCAACGACCTGTCATGCGGCAAGTCGGTATAAAACCTGTCACCTCACTTCTTTCGATCATCATGACTGGTCCCCTCCGGAGGCACGGTGCATCAAAGTCCTTGAAATGCTAGGATGGGACTACCAGTGTTGTGCTGCATGCTGGTTTCATCGAAAGATGATTTCGACACTGAATCGAGCCTGTTGCATAGATCTCGCATGCTAAAGGACAGGCGTCGTGCCGCAACCAGTCTCTCCCATGGATCCCGTCAGCTTTCTGGCAGTTTCATGATCATGGTTACGTGGGTGATACATACTCTACAAGACTCGCGACATTCGAGGCATCCTTTACTAGCGGCGTCCTTGGACTACCAGGCACGCCTTTGTGGCTCGCCGCAGTCTTCTAGACCAAGTTCACGCCCGTCTATAGCCGCTGGATACCACCTATGTGGCTCGCACCAGGCATCGTCATAATGCAGATTGTGACCATCTTCTCATCCTTGACGAGTGCAGGCCCCGAAGATGCATGCGAACTACGCTCTTTATCATGAAAGATTGGGAGAACAAGGATTCGACAGCATTGTATCAAAAGACACAGTTGACTTCCTCGGACAGAAGCGTTGCGATCTACTCGATGGCATCGCTTGAGAAAGCACTCGCAGTCAACCCGTTGCCTCTGCTCTACTCCGTCGCCAAAAAAGGTTTCACAGCAGAGAACATCATCTTTGCAAACCTGGGCAAGCGCACGGCAGCCAGGCAGGAAGACTGTTTCCGAAGAGGCGCGATTAACACTCTTCCGCTTAGTCGTCGAAACGTACATGAGCTATGTCCTCATCACGATCTTCAGATTCCCATCAATGGCGAAAGCTCCTTCAGAAGCCACTCGACCGCCTTTTAGAGTCGGCCGTACCAGATGATTGAAAACTAAACTCTGCAAAGGAAGAAGCATTTCAATCCGGCTTCGGAATGGTCCCTGCAAGTCGAGTTTCGGCGGATCGTCCTCGCTCGGGAAGGAGATGCAGACTCGGAGGACGTACTGTGCAGCAAGGCACCCCAAGCATCAGCCAAAGGATGGCCACTGAATTTGGCAGACGGCGCTGTAAGGCATCATCGTCGTAGCAATCCGATTTTCGCGCCACATCCTGCTTTTGCTCGACCTGATTCTGCGAGGGCCAACATCATCCCGAATCTCGATTCCACGGCATTTGACGTAGCGGAGGCGAGTACACAATGTCTTGTGCTGACGAATACATGGCGTAAATTCGTGCGGGCGGCGCAGAATGGCAGCGTCAGGGACTCTGTAGAGACTGTGTTCAGGTTCACAACCGCATCAAACATGGCTCGATGAGAGACGTACAGATGCGAAGGTAGCTTCGCTCCGACGGAAATCTTGGGCAGCCTTGGTAAAACCAAGCACGGTGTAAACATGCGAAGTCGGTATTGGATCTCGAATTGACTGAGATCACTTGTCCGATCTCTTGTCCAAACATCTGGCCGCGGACAATGCCCGTGTTCACCCAAGCTCTTTGGTTCGGAAGAGCTGCAGACTGGAGCGTCGTCCTGGCGCTTTTCGCATTGCACAAGGTCGATATCGGTTGTGTCCAGTATGAGGACCAAAAGATTACACTGTCGGTCGCCACAGCCATCCTCCGCATTGCAGGAATGGGCATCTCGCTTGTGGATGTGCTGCAACAATTGTGTCGCCAGTATCGGTGTGGTGAAGGCTTCTTGTTCATGCTGTCATTCTGGCGGCGCCAGAGCCGCATTGCATCCCAGAACTGCCATGGCTCTGGAAATGATGCTGGTTAATAGTCGGTTGTAATGTTTATGAGTTGCATCGCAGCCAGCGTTGTCAACTTGTGTCCATTTGACCGCCTCTATCTCTTTGGCTTGAGACGGATTCTGATGCTGTCTCGGGATGCAGTGCCGGTAGACTGCACTATTGACATCGGCGTGGGAGCTTGAGGCTGGGAGGAGGCAGGCGGGGAATGAAGGTGATGTAATGGCTGCTTCGAGACTTTGCAGTGGACTCATACCTAAGCTATAGCATGCCTACATTCTGCGGATTCTTGCCTTACCTTCAGATGCCGTTGCGTCGGCCAAGCTCAGCGCTTCCTGTAGACTGCGAAGCAATATGACGCATGCTGCACGAACTGTCACACTGTGTCAACCAGGTTGTTTTGCTCGGCGATCTACGACAACCACGAGTCATGGGCCGTCTGCAGAGTAGAGCCCCGAGGACTACATAAACCTTATGGTTCTAGGCCATTAAGCATATTGGGCACATCTCCTTCCCATGATCTCCGCTCGACGCCGCCGAAAGGCCGTCGCCTTCTCGCCCTATATGCACGACCCGGACCCGGTTCAACCGTTCGCATCAGTAGCTAGTTACCAGCCATGCAAAATCCGTCTAGACGTACGGGCAGTTTTTGCGCATAGTTGCCTCTGTGCTCTTTGCTGGCCTCGTCCAACAATAACCTCAGCTGCCCCCAGACAACGACGTAAGAATTGCTGTCTCAGACTTTGCAACGCCAACTGATTCCTCTCTTCTACCTTTATTGCGACGACTATAACGCAAGTCCATTAATGTGTGGGAGCATAGCGCGATCTTCAGACGCAGATGCAACTGGCGTGCTGGGTCCTCACGAGCGCTCTACTCACCAGTTTGACCCAGGCCTCCGCCACCGCGGCGAGTACTCCATATCCGACATCCATTTCAGAGCCATTACTGAAATGCGGAGTCAACTGCTTTTCTACAGAATTGGCGCGGTCAATATGCGGCCAAGCAGACGCGACCTGTCTCTGCGATGACGATTCGCTCATGATCACCACTCGCAGCTGCACCGTTGTCAATTGCACTCTCGACGAAGTCATCAGTGAGTGGACGAGTGAGCGCCGTAGGCTGACTCTGTGCTGACACTGGAGTAGCCTGGGAGAAATATCGTGCCGCGACTTGTGATATTCCTGTCCGTGACCGATCTCAAGGCATCCTGATCATCGAATGGACTTTGTTTGCGATCGCCGTCCTGGCCGTAGGGATACGCCTGATGGCCCGCACGACAACCGTGGGAGGACACGGCCTGGACGATGCTATGGTGGTCATATCTTTGTTACTCCTGGTTATGATGGCGGTCATGCAGACGCTGAGTACGTATTTTTCTGTGGGCGCCGCTTTTCTTCTCAGGCTGATTTTGTGCACCCAGTGGTAACAGCTGGCTTTGGGAAAGGTAGTGTGAATTAGCTCTCTTGGACCCGCCCATGCTCACCACTCGCAGATATATGGGGCATCCCATTGGAGAACATCCAGCCGTTTCTGCTAGTATGTCTTCAGAGGTTGGTAAATATCTCATTGTGCTAACAATATTTCTTCAGTACCAATGGATCTGTGTCTTGATCTACATCCCGCAGGTCATCACTATGAAGAGTAGGTCAATACGCGCTGTCCGCCTGGGCCTTGCTGACCGAGCGCGATATTAGTGTCAATCATCTTTCTGTACTTGCGCATCTTCCCAGCCACAGTCAGCAGATTGTAAGCAGCCCGTACAACATATGATAATCCCGAACGAGCTGCTGATTGAAAGAGCACAGTTTCCGCATGTTCTGCTGGCTCCTGATTGGTGGCGGTTGCTTCTTCATCTTTCTGGCCACAGTGCGCTTGACCCATAACTTGACCCATGCCTCGTGCTGACAAGACATTTGCAGATCATCTTCACCTTCGCTTGCAATCCTGTGTCGCTCTCGTGGCATGGTCTATACCGACACCATCAGGATCAATGCATTAACGTACCGGCAGTGTATTTTCTCGCGCTGAGCCTTAATCTCGGCGCTGATCTGATCGTATTCGTTATGCCGATCCCCAAGATGTAAAATTGGATGCAGAATCTCATGCTTGCAACTCAGTGCTGACAATGAAACAGCGTCAAGTTGGAGGCAATCTCTACGCGAAACAAGATGATCACATCACTCATGTTCCTCTTGGGCCTGGCGTAAGCTAAGCAGACATCTGACGTACTTCCTGGCGCTGACAAGCACCCAGTGTAACCGTAGCGAGCACGGTACGCTTGGCCTGGATTACATCCTTCATCCACTCCACCAACTTCACATACGATCACGCCGACTTCGACATTCTCTCCTTCATCGAAGATTCCCTCGGCATCGTCTGCGCCTGCATGCCGACCTCTGCCAGTTTTGTCCGCTACATGGTCCGGAGACTCAGAGGCAACTTTTCCACCAATCCGTCCATAGCCTCGTTACCCAGACTCCCGATCAAAGCCAAGACTCCTGACGATAGCGCCCAACACGGCGGCATCACAGCCTTACAGAGTTTCTCCCACAGACGCAGTCGAAGGAGCCAAATTGGGTCCTGGCAGGGTGACGAGGAGGACGAGTTCGAGCTTGTGGATGCTAGGCTGCCGGGTTCACGGTCCAACCAAAGAGGCCTGAGGTATGAGGTCAAGGCAGAGATGGGCGTGCCGTCGTTAAGGAGCGTGCCAAGTGAAATGGGCCTGGAGCGGGAGTCGGCGGATCAGATGTCTGGGGAGACTACTAAGACGCCGAAAGCAACGCATCTAGAGGAAGGATAACATCTCCCCATCTTCATTGCAAATGCAGCACCAAGAGTCGATGTCTTCGTCTGTGTAAGTAGGCAGAGTGGACTTCGATTTCCCACTTCTGTTGATGCTTGCGGTAACTTTAGGTTTTGCCGATGGAGGCGCAGTGGGCGTAGAAGGCAAATCTAGACCTAATTTGCTGAAACGAGCTTCGAGTTCACTGTCCTCGTAGGACGGTGGTTCTGTCAATGCAGATGCTTGCGGAAGATTTGAGGGTGTCGTCAGGAGATCGAGCTCATCCTTATCGTGGTCTGCAGTGACAACGGCGTCGTCTCCTTCATGGCCTTTAGTTGATGGGGCTCCGTACTTCGCGTCCATCTCCAGCTCCGCGAGAACCTGCTTCACATAATCATCTGCCTCCTGCTCCTCGTTCCTCTTGCCACCCTCGTCTTCCTCATCTGCCTGCCGATCTCCATCCCCCCTGCTCTCATGCTTTGTTGCATGCAGCCATTCATCATCGGCATCATCTGCACGCTCTGCCCTTTCAGGCAAAGCCGCCCGCACCTCCCCCATCAACCTTTTTACATCTTTCGGATCATCCGGGTCCAGCTTCCACTGCTCGTCATCCCCGATCTCCTCCAGCAAGGCATCCAGATCCGGATCATCGTTCGCCTCGGCCTCCCAGTCACGAATAGGATCCCGCTCGGTGGCAACTTCATCTCTCACTTGTGCGGTAAGCTCATCTGTACGGTCTCCAGAGCCAGTTAAACGACCATTCGCACCAGAAGAGCTTCTTGCTCGCAGTGCTTTGAGACGGTCTGCAAGTTTGTCCTCGACTGTCTGCGGTTTGTTATTGACTTCTACGTCGATAGAGGCCTTGGGTGCAGTGCTGAGTGACACCGTGGATGGTTTGAGGGCATTCAACCGCGCTAATAGCTTGTCGTCGTGGCCAGACATGTTGTTCATTCATCTTTATTATCCAGCAGCCATATATTCGATGCCGCCGCGTAAGCATATCGCGGGCAGGCGATGTGACAACGTGAACGGGACGTCAAGAACCTTAGAAGTGGAGTAACAGCATGACGTATACTCGAAGTGGGATGGCGGCGTGTAAATGGATATGGTTCACATAAGAAGTTCCGACACTATTGTTCGGCCTGCATTCGCAATGTGGAAGTAGCATAGCGCGATTCAGGGAAGACAGCTCTCAGAGAACTCGTAAGCATGCATATCAAGCTGTGCTGTAGCTCAAACAGGGCGCTAATGACAGTATAACCATGCCCGCTGGGATTCAATAAACCAACCACCTATTACCTCGACACATCTTGAGCGACCACTGAAAGTGGCCAGCCTGCTCGTATCTGACTTTGTACCAAGCTTATCCCAACATTCTGCTGACCTGCTACTCGTTCGCTTCGTATCAGACTCTTTAAAAGACCTCGCAATGAGTGATCCTGACCTCCTGCACTGGTCGGTCGCCAGAATCCGTCCTCACACTTCCAAGCTTGTCCACGACTTCCATACCCTTAGCCACATGCCCAAAGACGGTATGCTTGCCATTCAAGTGCGGCGTCGGTGCCAGCGTGATGAAGAACTGGCTTCCGTTCGTATTTGGGCCCGAGTTGGCCATGCTGAGCGTGCCCTTATCCGTGTGCCTGAGGTCGGGCACGAATTCATCTTCGAACTTTGAGCCGTAGATCGAAGTACCGCCGCGGCCGGAGCCAGTTGGGTCGCCGCCTTGAATCATGAAGTTCGGGATGATGCGGTGGAAGATGACGTTGTCGTATTTGCCGGTCGCAGCCAAAGTCGCGAAATTCTTGCAGGTCTGTGGAAAACCATTAAGTCAGTGTGCGAGCTCTGAACAATGGTATGTTTCACGGGTGGAGCTGCCTACCCTTGGTGTCTGGTCCTTGAAGAGTGCGATAGTAATGTCCCCGAGCGTCGTGTGCATAATGACACCCTCGGCATTGTCGCCGTTACCAGTAGACTTGCCTGTGGGCACGCCTGGCTTCGAAGCTGGTGCTGATGCTGGTATTGAGGACGAGCTCGCCGGCGAAGCTTCACCGCCCTTGTCCTTGTGGAACATCTTCTTCAGGAACGACATCTTTCTTGCTGTCTTCCACCGCTCTCTGATGTATGTGTACAATTGGGTGATTATCTTTGTGGTACTTTGTTCTTGGTATGGATGGTACGGGTCAAGGTACTAGGATGCTGGCGTGTTTGGAAAGCCACCTGCCCCGATCGACGTCAGGGCTGTTGGCGCAGACGCGCTAGTGCGTAGCTGTGGAGGCCTGAGGCAACAGTTTCACACCTAGAGCATTCCACCATTCGCTGCTTGAATTCGGCAATGCATTAGCGGTAGTCGGTTCTCCATAGCTGCGGCGCGTTGATCTGTGGCCATGGAGCGAGTTGAAGTAGAGGTTTGCCTTGCTATCGCGCACTTCACGACAGATCTGTGTCGTCGACGATCGTATCAAGAACCAAATTCCTTCTGCTTTCTGCTTGATACGGTTTGTAGCATTTCCTGCATACCGGCATTGATCGAACCTCCTCGACACAGTGCTCGCAGAACAGCGGAGGAGTGCCTTTGCCTATGGTTTGGGGGCATGTCTGACAGTGCTGTAATGATGGCTTGCGCAAGACAGGCTTCCTCAAGGCATGGCTCGAGGCATGGGATGACAGCGTAGCATTTCAGGCTGGAAGAAAGCCTGTCCACTTTACGGAGTCACATCGTGTGACTGGGATAGCAGGGTCGTTCGCCATATTCGAGACTGCTTAAAGCTCTCGTAGGACCTTCTCAACGGCGCTACGGGCATCATCCAGTCCCTTGTCGGTCCCGTTCTCGTGCGCCACCTTGACACTGGCATGAAGCTCCACCAGATCCTTAGCTCGCTTCAAATCGGTGTCGTGGTCCTCATGAAGCGCCATAGTCTCTGCCTCAGCGGTGCTATTGCCACTTGGCCGAGCTCTCACGAGTGCGAGTGCTGCTTTGGGATCCTTGCAGATGATTAATTCAGGTAATGTGATGTCTGGGATGATAAGATAAACCTACGCAGATTTGGAGGGAGGTGAGATCGGACAGAAGCGCCGCGACTTGCATTGTCGTCTTTATCCTCGATTTACGCCAGGCTTGTGCGAGCGAAGGCTTATCCTGACGTGAAGTGAAGCTTGTAGGTGGAAAGTGGACTTGGCCTCGAGACTTAATGCGGATTATCAGCTCGGGATCACCCGCTCAAGCACGCGACTTCCTCCTTCAAGTCCACTTCGAAGCTCAACTTGCAAATCCACTTTCTGCTAACATCCACGACACCAACACCTCCTCTCCGCGTGTGTCTGCGTGCAGCACGCGCACATCGACCGACGCCATGTCTGCGAAACTGGTGACAGACGTAGACCAGCGGAGGCTCCGTACGACTAAGTTCCCGGATGAGTTCAACACCAAGGTTGACATGCGAAAGGTCAATATTGACGTGATCAAGAAATGGGCGAAAGACGAAATCGAGAAGATACTGAACGCCGAAGACGATGTGGTAGTGGACTTGGTCAACAACCTGATCGAAGGCGAGAGATACGTACGAACACCTTGGTGACACAGGACATTGCCGACATTGACTGACACCACGGCACAGCCCAACATCAAGCAGCTACAAATCTCCCTCGGCGGCTTTCTGGACAAGGACGCGCCCCGATTCTGCCTTGAGTTATGGAAGCTGTGCATCAGCGCGCAGGCGAACTCGGCTGGCATCCCGAAGGAGCTGCTTGAGGCCAAGAAGATGGAGCTCATACAAGAGAAGGTAAGCGAACTCTCTCGCCCGTGACCAACAGATGCTGACTTTTTGCAGATCAAAGAAGAGCAAGTGCGCGAGGCCGCCCGCAAGCGCCAAGAAGAGGAACGCGAGCGCGACAGAGAGCTAGCGCGCATCAGAGAACGCAATCGCGATGATCGCCACAGAGGTAGAGGTGGACGTGGCGGGCGCTATGATCGCGACCGCAGTTCGCCTCGTAGAGACTCGAGATCGCCGCCGCCAAGACATCGACGTGATGGTGACGACTTCTACAGAGCTCCTCGAGCCACCGACTCCTACGTACCAACCCGACGCGGCCGCTCTTCTTCCTCGAGCCGATCACGCTCGCCACCACCCAGACGCAAGCGACGCAACTCAAGCTCTTCCCGCTCGCGCTCTCCAGCACCACGACGCAGGCGTCGCGCACACTCACGCGACAGGCGCGATGATCATAGGCGTCGTTCGCGTTCTGCAAGACGTCGCCGCGATGACAGTCGCTCTCCTCCACCGAAGCGTACCAGACGCCCATCACCCTCAATCTCACGCTCGCCCCCACCACGTCGTAAGAGGCGTCTGTCACCTTCTCGCTCACGCTCACCACAACCGTACCTTAAGAAGAGGGCATCAACCGACCTCATGGCCGTCAACGGTCGAGCCCGGCGCGACGAGCTACGTCTCAGCAGAGAGCCCACTAGTCTTGAGTCGACGCCAAGAGATGAGCGTCCACGTCAACGCAATACGAGCTCCATGAGCTCTGACAGAAGGTCGACGAATGGTGGTGCTGCTGAACATGTGGGTATTGACTAGCTCCTTTTCCCGCTTCACTCCACATGCATACATGAAGTGAACTTTGCTCTAGACACTTACGTAATACGTCCTAAGCACTAAAGACAGACACTTTGTGTGATATTCACTTTTGTTCTGTGAGGCTGACCAGCTTAGTGCGGCTATTCATTTCTCAACCCTGGTAGGGTCCTTCCCCTCCCTCTCTCCTCCTCGTCGCCTCCCAAGGTGACTCTGCCTTCGACAGGCTCGCGCGCCGGCGTTGCTGGGACAATGGGTCCTCCAGCTCAACCTTCGAGGCCCGCGGCTCCCAGCAACCGGCCGCGCATCAACAAGGATGTGCTGCGCGAGAAGCTGCTTCGCGAGCGCTTGCTCGCAGCAAAGAAGAAGAAGAAGAGTGGCGTTGCTCTGCAACGCAAGGATTCTTTGACAGACGAAGGTAAGTGAATCTTGCCTTCCCCAGCATGATTTTGGCGTGGCGGCGCGGCGCGCGGCAGAATGGTCCTAGTTTAGTTTTGACAAATGTAAATCTTTTTGGAGAAAAGCGTGATAGCGCGTGATCCTGCTTGAAGTGAACGAGGAAACCAGCACACACATGCACAGTGCAGGGAGTGCACACATACCGAGGGGACAAGCAAGGTGAGTACCTGTGAGAATCACTCTAAAACACGTGCAAAGCATTACTAATCCGCTACAGATTGGCCTTGCCCGCCCCACACTAGCTTCGGCGTACACTTGACCAGATGTAGAAGGTGAGCTCACGATCGCGATGCGGGCTATAAGGTCAAGTATTTCTTCCTTTGGTTTTCCATTCGACTTAGTCTCACATCCTCACAACGTGTTGCATGGCGAGCATGGAGAAGCAAAGTCTCCCGCTGCTGGAAGAGCAGCAACAACCACGACGAACACAGAAGACGTGGATCGTCAAACGCACATTCTCTGTGCTTGCCCTGGGCATAATCACCATCTTCCTAGCTAAACCATTGATACACGATTTACGAGACCGCTTCCAACCACCTCACAAGGGCCACAATCATCCCGGCAAACACCACCACAAAGACTTCGCATCGTTCTGCGAGCAACCCGACCCGCTCTTCCCACCTCAGCACGAGAAACTAGACCAAGCCTACGAATTCCTCTCCACGCCCGAGTTCAAGAATGCCTCAATCAAGCGCCATAGTGGTGCTGTGCAGATCCCGACACAGTCATTCGACGATCTCGGACCAGTCGGGGAGGACAAGAGGTGGGATGCACTATACCCATTCACAGACTATTTGGCTGCGACATTCCCAAGAATCCACAAAGAGCTGAAGTTGGAGAAGATTAACACGCATGGCAAGGTCTACACATGGGAAGGATCTGACTCGAGTCTCAAGCCGCTCATCCTGATGGCGCATCAAGATGTCGTACCTGTGCCCGATAGCACAGTCGATGCGTGGACGCACCCGCCGTTCAGTGGATTTTTCGATGGGAAGTTCATCTGGGGCAGAGGTTCGAGTGACTGCAAGAACCAACTGATCGCCGAGTTGGAGACGGTCGAGACTTTGCTAGAGTATGGTTTCGAACCGAAGCGGACGATCATTTTGGCTTTTGGATTTGATGAGGAGATCTCTGGGAGGCAGGGAGCAGGACGAATCGCCGAATTTTTGATCGAAAGATATGGAAAAGACAGCATCGCTGCGATCGTTGATGAGGGTGCAGGTTTGAGCAACACCTGGTACGTCCCTCCGCGTACCAAATTTGAATGACATGATGGGCTGACTAGTGCGTGGTGCAGGGGCACAACCTTCGCGACGCCAGGCGTTGGAGAGAAGGGATACACCGACGTTGCAATCATCATCCGCAAGCCCGGCGGACATTCCTCGATTCCAACTGACCACACCTCCATCGGCATCGCCTCTGAGATCATCACCGCTATCGAATCTGAGCAGTACCCGACATACCTTGCGGACGACTCTCCCTTCCTTGACCTCCTTCAATGCGCCGCAGCACATGCCGAGGAATTTCCAAACAAGCTCAAGAAATTGCTCGGCGCGCGCGAGTCCAGAGCAAATGTATGCAAAGCTAAGCCCGACTACCTTGCTCTTGAAGCCGCAAAGCTGGGCAAGATGGTGCAGTATCTTATGCAGACTAGCCAAGCCGTGGATGAGATCTCCGGCGGCGTCAAAGTCAACGCCCTGCCCGAGCGCACGGAGGTAACTGTCAATCACCGCCTCAATATTGGTGACACTCCTGAGGTGGTATGGAATCGGCTTGCGAAGATCGCCAAGCCGGTTGCTGAGAAGTACAACCTCTCGTTCCACGACTTTGATGGCACGAAAGAGGAGAAGGAGTCGATTTCGCTTTCTGCGAGCGATACGACGCTTGAGGTTGCTCCTGTCACGCCGACGGAGGTGGGCGAGAAGGATACGCCGTATTCAATCTTGGCAGGGACTACGAGAGCGTTGTATGGTGAGGATATCATTGTCTCCCCAGGGATGATGACGGGGAATACGGATACGAGGTACTACTGGTAAGTCACCGACACCTGTTGTGCCTGGGAAGATTTTGTTTCGCTGATTCAATATGTGTATCGTTACAGGCCCATCACCAAGCACATCTTCCGCTACGGACCTGGGTACGACCCAACGTGGGATAAGGGACTGGGCAATGTGCACACGGTCGATGAGAAGATTAGTGTGGTCAACCATTTGAATATGGTCAAGTGGTTCATGCTATTTGTGAGGAATGTGGACGGGGTGAGATTTGAGGATGAATAGCAACGAGGCGGCGGATGACGAGAGTATTGTTTGTTTGGGCTCTGAAGAGGGCAGGGATATAGAGATGATGTGTACGAGATGATGATCCATTCAGGGGCGGACCGAATGCCGGGGCTACGACAAGGTGGACGTGCAATTCACCGATCTTCTCACTCCCAAGCATTACCACCCGCCTGTTCTGAGGCAGCCAGCTCCTCCACAGCTGAGACTCCCACCTTTGACCCCTCTCCCCTTGCTTCCTCCTCATGTCGCTCTGCCACCTCGTTCGACTCTCTTCAGCCTAGCCGCTTTCCTCGTCCTGCACCCTCTCACCATGCGGACCAACACTCTCTTCCTGGTCAGCAGACCCTGCTCCCCGATCTGCGCCTCCCGATCTCACAGTACTAGCCTCCGCGACACCACCAGCGATCGCATCACGCGACCTGCGTTGCCATTCTCGCTCTGTAAACCCCAATCGCTCAATCCGCGGCGTCCGTCGTACAGCAGCATAACCCTGCGCCGCTCTATCTACCCGAGCAGTCCTATTCAGCTGCGGTGACTGCAATAATCCAATACCAAGACCCTGCAATGGATCAGCCACACCGGAATCTGCCTCCGCATGCGTTGTTGGCCTTGCTTGCTTCTCATCTCGTGTCGCCGTCATATTATTGACGTTTCCCATGAACCCCGGAAGTCGGCCACCAGCCCTCTCGCTGCCAATCGGCGTGAGCGAAGGATCTGTGAATTTCCGTGGCTGAGCGAGAGCTTGAGTAGATGGCGAAGTAGCGAGCGGCATTGAGATGGCTCGCCAGTCGTGAGGGGGATATGGGCTGGAGGTTTGCTGGGCGGGATTATTGTTTCCTGCGGTGCGTCGTGCGCTGGACGGGACGGGAGCGAAGATTGTATTGCGGGCATCGTTTGAGTTTTCTGTCCAGAATTTATCGTCTTCTGCAGATGAAGGAGATCGACGTGTTGGATTGGATGGGCGTGGTTCTGGCTCTGGCTCTGGCGGCTGGGTGGACCGGTTGTGACATTGGCCGAAGCGGTCGGAGAGTCTGCTGACGTTGGTACTGAGGTCCGCTATAGCGCCCAGCAATGCTGGGTCTGTAGGTCGGGAGACGGGTTGAACAGGCCGTTGCTGAGCAGGGTGTTCAACAATGGTGCTTCTTAGTCCGTCGATGGCGGTGGTCAGGTTTCGGATGGCTTGGGTACCAGTCATGTCGTTCCCGATTGCTGTGTCCGTCCGACTCGCATCATCGGTATCTGCTGCAGTACTCATGCTGGCGCTCTCTTGCGCCGTGCCACCTGACTCTGCATGGTCAGAGTCATAACTAGTTCGGATCACCGAAGTTGAAGGACTGTGCGTGATACTTGCCTCGTGCCCTTCATGGAATGGAGTCGCGGCGTCATATTCCTCCTGCTGTAACTCTCCCGCCATCGCTTCATCCCCTGTAGCATAGCACTCAGGTGTTGCTGAATCGCTTGGATCTGCCCCGGCGTGGTCCGAGTCACCTTCCGCCTGCTGGTTTCGAGATGCGGGTTCAATGTCGTCCATCGTCTCCTCCCCCTCGTCCAATTCCAGGAGGGTCATAGCAACGGGATCGTCTTCAACACTCGAACTCTCGCTTTCTTGATCATCGCCATGGCTGCTTGTGGCACGGTCGTCCACGTTGTCAGCGCTGTGATCGCCACAGTTGCCCGCGTCCGGCTCCGCGCCAGTCGCACTCCCCGGCCCGCTTCCATGGCCATGGCTGCTCTGGGCGCGATCGCCCTCGCTGACGGCACTGTCGTCGCCACTGCCATCGTCGTCCGGCTCTCCACCAGGCGCACCATCTCCACCACCGACTCGCCGCGCATCCGCTGCCTCTCTCTCAGCTTTCTTCCTCGCCTGTCTCCTCTTCCTTTTATCTTTGCGCTCGGTCTTCTTCGTCTCCTTAGCAGCTCTTCTCGCCTCCGTCACTGCTGCCCTCCTCTTCTTCTCCTCCGCCGCCTCCTGCTCCTCAATTGTCGCCTGCTGTCCCTCTCGATGATCGTCCGTCTTCTTACTCCGTCCTTTTTGCCCATCATCCTTGCTCGAGTTGCTGCCCATCTTGCACGCCCTTCAGGACGAAGTCGAATGAATTTCATCAGCACATACCGGCTCTCCGTCATTAACATATATGTGTAAAGCGAATCCCGAATCCATTGTCTCCTAGCAAACGATACCGCTCGAATCCAGAGCATTCCAGCAGACGCAGTCCACTTCCCACATCCCCTCAAATATGCTAGATACTCGATCTTTAACCCGTAGCCATGCCAGAATCCCAATGATCTGCTTGTCCGAAGAACCAAGACGATGGTGGAACCAGAATAGACAGTCACAGAGCCAGATTGGGAAGAATCGCAGACAGACCTATGTCAAAGCAGTCCGCGCGATGGATACTCTTCGCAGTTGTGAAGAAAGAACCGTCGCCTACGAGAGCCGCGAGACAGCAAGAGTGGAAGGGAGGTACTGTGTCAAGCAGAAATCCATTTTCTCTTCTGCCAGACGAATGAAATGATGATCGGCATACATTGCCTCCATCAGATCATCGTGGTGAGGGCACGCCCTTCGCGAGAGCGGGACGTGCGTGATCGTCATTCGATTAAGATGCTGTTTTCAGGCATCTGGGCATACAGAATAGTATATCGTCAGCACCATGGACTTACTCTCCAAGGACCCTCCATACCACCATCCGGGCGCATCAGCTCCTTACGACCCAAATCCCCTCCCCTCAACCCCAGCGCCAACCACCCTCTTCCCACTCACAAGCCCCGTCGTTCCAATCACGATCTTCCTCCCACTAATTGCCTCCAGCTGCGAACTCACGAATCTCAACGCCGCGACCTCCGCGAACGTGACGCCACCCAGAAAGAACACAATCGTCGTCTTCGGGCCCTCCTTGCTACCCCTCAACGTCCTTCTCGCATTCGAGGCATTGGCGACGCTTCCCTTTTGCACGACGTCCACAGTCGCGCCTCGGATCTTTGCGAGTGAGTCCTCGAAGCCTTTCCAGCCACTTCCTGTGACACCAACAGGAGCACCACTTGCTGGTGCGTTCTTAGGCGGGTTTGCCAGGCCTTGGAGGTAAGATTTCTGAAGCACGCATTGCACGAGCCTTATACTTAACGGCGCATAGCCAGAGAACACATACGCGATGTCCTCCGGGTCAGCCTCCCTGACATCATCGACCCAAAGCTGCAAGCTGCGGCGTACAGCATTCCAATCCGTGGCCGTTTGGCCCGCTGCACCAGCGATCGGGTTGAGGAAGCCACGGTGCGCTTCCCGGGAGACTAGAAGACCCATCTTCTCGAGGTTGGCAAGGGTGAGTAGGTGCTGGTAGCCGTACGCTTGCAGTATCTGTCTCTTGAAGGCGTCCAAATCGCGCTGGCGAATGCCGTTCGCCAGGGTGCTTTCAAGGCACAGGAGACGAAGGACAGTCTTGAGTGGAGTATCGCCGCGAGCGATGAGCTCCTCAATATTCTCGTGCATGGTGCTTGGGTCGTTGCCTAACAGAAGGTTTTGCTCGACTTCAAGGACTCTGCGGAAGAAATCCGAGCGCGTGTACTTTGTTATTTCTTCCGCAATGCTCGTGTGCATTTTCAAAGATGCCTGTTCGGCGCTGATGCCGGGCAGTCTCTTAGCGATATCCTGGAGCTCTGTGATCGTGCCCTTGGGATCTCGTGAGCGGATGCTCTCCTGTTCGCTAGCCAGGCGTCTGGCATTGCGGTTCAGGAGAGGACCGATCGTGGCAAAATTGACATTGCGAATATCCTGATACATCTTATCGCTGCCATCAAGCTGGATCTTGCGCTTTGTGCCGCCAGTCGAGGCGGGAGCTGTGCCGCCCTGGCCTTGTTGCTGCTGCGCGCCAGAGGCTGGTCCTAGTATGGAGTTCTCCACTTCAGTCTGGTTGTTGGAGATGGTGAAGACCTCGTCTAGCAGACCTTCGTATGTAAGCTGGGTGGCTATAGTGGTCGGAAAGTCTACTTCGCGATCAATTATTATGAGGTTCTCGACCAGCGAGCTTGGCGTGAGACCGAATGAGGTCAGGTAAGTATTATTTGGATCACTAGTCGCGTTGACTTCGTCCTCATTCCGCATGCGTACCAGCAGATCCGCCAGCTTCTTCGCATTGTCGCCTTTGCCAAGTATTCGAGGGAATAGGCCATACTGCTTCTGCAGCTTCATCAAGGCTTGAGCTGATGCAAAGATGGCTGTTGGGTCCTTGCGCAAAGTCAACTCGCTGAATGCATCGTCGAGCTCCAAAGACAGCAGATCTTGCTCGAGAGGTATGAAGTGCAGTTGCAGCTCGGTGATGTTCGCCTCACCAAGCACACCATGCTCCTCTAGAATCAAGTTGGACACCACTGTTCTGCGTGGCACCCAGATGATGTTAAAGTCATGGTCGATCTTGCTCTCACTTCTGACCAGACGGATCTGTTCTGCTCCGGTCAGTGGAAGTCTGAGAAGGTTTGGCAATAGGTGTGCTGTGGAGTAGTTCTTATGTGGGCCCGTTCTGATAGCGCATACATCATTGTAAGATACGCGCTAGAATATTATTGTTCGGGCTGCCGTTAAGTTTTACAACGAGGTTTGATGTCGGGATCAAGACTGAATACAAAGAGTGGAGGAAGTGCGTTCAAGTACTCTACTTTAAGATCCCACAAGTAATGGAAAAGTGGTCGAAAAGAAGCAAGAGTGCATCACGGTCGAGAATACATACCCGCTAAAGTCCTGACTTTCTTGGCATTCTCGCCTCGAACCAGAAAGATGATATTGCGCTGGCTGGAGTCGAGGTTGTGGTTCTCCAGGAAGAAGACTTTGTCCACGCCATACTGTTGGAGCTCGCTGAACTTGACGAACAAGCCAATGGTCCCTGCCACTGCTCGCTCAATCACCAGATTCTTCTTGCCTCGGACCTAATAAAAGCATGTGATGAGATGGTGGATTGGGCATCATGTTTGTGGAGGACACACTGACCTGCTCAAGTAGAAGGAGAAGGTCGCGCCGGGCCTTGTCGGTGATCTCCTTGGTATCGATGGCCTTGACGGCCGAGTGTGCGGCCATCACATTGCGACGCGAGGAAGAGGTGAGGTGTGACGGAGATGATGGCGGCGTACGAAGTATCGGAGGCGTCGATTTTTGGCGGGGCTCTTCCTCTGTCAGTGTCTGAGTCAGGCACGACCATAGCTAGAATTATAAATCATATATTGCGACAACAGTCACTGCATTGCGCTGTTGATGAAGCACTTTTTGCGTCTCCCACCTTCGCTTCGTCTTGTCCACTTTCAGCGCGTCGTTACGAGTCCAATACTATCAACGCAACTCAGACATTCCTCCACCTCCAACCTCCCCAGCTTCGACGCGGACGGGGACACGATGGGGAAAGAGAAAAACAGCTTCGTGGTCAAGGTGCCCAAGGGGACCAAGGACTGGTCTGGCAAGGACATGGTCATCCGCGAGAAGATCTTCAGCACCATCACCAACGTCTTCAAGGCCCACGGCGCCGTCACCATCGACACGCCCGTCTTCGAATTGAAGGAGATTCTCACCGGCAAATATGGCGAGGACAGCAAGCTCATCTACGACTTGGCCGATCAAGGTGGGGAGCTGTGCGCATTGCGGTACGACTTGACTGTCCCCTTTGCTCGGTGGCTGGCCATGAACACGAGCATCCAGAACATCAAACGCTACCATGTCGCCAAAGTCTACCGCCGAGACCAGCCGGCCATGACCAAAGGCCGCATGCGAGAGTTCTACCAATGCGACTTCGACATTGCCGGAACATACGACCCTATGCTGCCAGACGCAGAGATATTGAGAATCACAAGCGAGATCTTCGAGTCGTTGGGATGGAAGGGGCGGTATACAATCAAGCTCAACCACCGCAAGATCCTCGACGGCATCTTCCAGGTGTGTGGTGTGCCGACGGAGAAGCTGCGGACGATCAGTAGTGCGGTGGACAAGCTGGACAAGAGTCCGTGGGCGGAGGTCAAGAGGGAGATGACGGAGGAGAAGGGCCTGAACGAGGAAGTGGCAGACCGGATAGGCGAGTACGTGATCCTGAAGGGTGGCAGAGATGTGTTGGACAAGCTGAGAGCGGACGAGAAGCTGTATGCGAACGAGTCAGCTAAAGCGGGACTGGACGACATTGATCTTCTCTTCGGCTACCTAGAGACTTTCGATGTGCAAGATAAAATCTCCTTCGACATGAGTTTGGCAAGAGGACTGGACTACTACACCGGCGTCATCTACGAAGTCGTGACCGAAGGCTCTGCGCCTCAGACATCCGAAGGTCAAGCATTACAACGAGAAGGCAAGAAAGAATCGAAATCAAAGAAAGGCCCGTCAAACATCGATGGCGAAGAAGACCGCTCAAACGACCCATCTGTCGGCGTCGGCTCAGTAGCTGCAGGTGGCCGCTACGACAACCTCGTCGGCATGTTCAGCGAGAAAGCAAATCTCCCGTGCGTCGGCATCTCCTTCGGCGTCGAACGCATCTTCTCCATCATAAAACAACGCATGGAAGCCGATGCCTCAGCCTCTCAAATCCGAACCACAGAAGTCGACGTCTTCGTCATGGCCTTCGGTGGTAAAGGCTTTGACGGCCTACTAAAGCAGAGAATGGAAATCGCAAAGCGGTTGTGGGACGCAGGAATCAAAGCAGAATTCAGCTGGAAAGTCAAGCCCAAGCTACCCCAACAATTCAAGGCGGCTGAAGTCAACGGCGTGCCTTTCGCTGTGATTCTGGGTGATGAGGAATTGGCGGCCGGGAAGTGTAAGGTTAAGGAGATGGGGCTGCCGGAGGGTCATCCGGAGAAGGATGGCGTGCTGGTTGATTTGGCGAGTTTGGAGATGGAGGTGAAGAAAAGAATCGAGGAGGCGAAGAGTAAGGCAGGTTTAGAGGGGGCTGTTGGTGCGATGAGTATTGAGGGGGCTGCGGGGGCGCCTAAAACGGCTTGAGGGATACACTGGGCAACGAATAGCACTGGTTGCTGTACTGGGAGAACCTGACATGCCACAAAATCAGTGCTGCTCGGTACACCGAGTATCAGAGCAGTTTTTGCTTTTGAGAACGTCTGCTACAATAGATCAAAGTCGGTGAAGACTGGACCGAGGCGATCTAGCATTTACAAGTTTCTCTCTGGCGTCGCAGCGCCTTCAATCACCACTCCTCTCAAATACCTGGATGCCGCTGTCTGCCAAGCTCAAGATATTTTCGTCACTAAGCTAGCGCACGGCATGTGCCACCACGCTAAACCAAGTCGAAAGCGCTCCTGCCCTTTACGTCAAAAAACACACTTAGCACCACCTCCTGCTGGTTCCAAGGCGTGGCGTAGCAGACAAATTTGTCCAATGGCAGGCCTCTTACCATAATGCTCGAACACAATGCAAACACGATGCAGTTCGCTCATCAGATCAACGTTAGTCACAAGGATCCATTCACCCTGATACCCGTGATCATCACAAAAGGCCCACTCAATGGAAGAAGTGCACTTTTGTTGGAAGATATTGTTCCTCTCCGCTTTCTGGACCTACTGCTACGACAGATGATCTATCGTCTTCTGCTCCAAGAGCCGCAGCAAATCACTATCGTGCAAGACAAGCCACTTCGAGGCTCGGTCCCCAAGCTGGTTCTCTCTACCTTCCAGGACCAAAAGCTTCCTCACAAGGGTCTAGTGTTTGACGAAACTGCTCGCAAATCGAAGAAGCAGGAGCCCAGTCCTTTGGCAATCATGAGAGTGAGTAAGCTGCTCTTGCAGGAGTCAGCCGCTGTCATGTATGGAGAGAACAGCTTCACCTTGAGCGAGACGTCACGACGCAAGGAGTTCCTAGGCGCCATCGGAAGTATGCGACGAAATGTACGTTTTGTATCGGTACGCGAGCACGGGTACACTGCCAGTGCGCGTCAACCCGCTGAAGGACACCAAAGGCTTGCGCGCTTTGACATGCCACCACACCAGCATCTCGGCCCAAAGCAGAAATGACCCGGTCGGCCCACACGAGACACAGAGTGTACAGGATGCTGCCATTGCTCGCAACAGACTGTGATGTGGATTGAGACAATGGATAGGTAAAACAAGAGACTTTCATTGATCAACGAGTATGGTTTATTGGCAATGCAACGACGGGCCGAAACAATGAAGTGCGCCTGTTGCGCTCGCGGAGTGTCCTGCCTTTTGGCCAACCCGACAGGTCTGCAACTACACCAGTCTATCGCTGGACGCTCGCTGGAGCTAGTTGACTTACGAAGTTCCGTTTGGCGTGCGCTATGTACACTGATGGTCAATGTCAAGACGCTACCTTGGCATCCGCCAGGATGCTCGCCAGGCAGCAACACAGGAACCAAATCCCACGAGTGCTATCCAAAGCGCCCCTGCGCCTCCCATATATACAAGCACACCTTCAACCCCTGACAATCTCCCATGCACACCCATCCAATCACATGCAATCGTCACTAAGCCAAAACAGAGCTGGGTATCATCCACAGAGCCGTCACTCACCGCTGAATACAAGAATCGATGTGCGCGTCCGCCCATGCACCCTCACCTCCCGTATGTAAATTTGGCTAGGCACTGTTTGCACTTTCACCTCGCGAGCTCACGTTGCTCCCGCTACGCGCAAAAGTGACTTTTCGAGGAGTCGGGTATTCTGTCCGTAGCGGCGATGCCTGGCTGGAGCTTGCTTGGCTTGCATTGTTCGTCTGTCGCGAAATTTGTGAGGCGTGTGGCGACCCTAATTGGAAGAGTGCCTGGAGAGCATCGCGCTCGGCCTCTGCTGTCTGTGTGTCTGTACGAATGGTAGCTGGTCGTCTCGGGTGGTTGTTTACAGGCGTGCGAGGCGGAGACATTGCGTTGCTGCCGTGGCTGTCCTGTTGACTTGAAGGAGCAGGGTGGTATGCACGGCTACTTGCATTTGGTCGCAGATCGACAGGAGGCTGCAAATGACGCGCAGCTCCGTACGCATAGCCGCCTGATTGTGCAGAGTGCACCTTCGAAGCCCAATTGCCAGATCGACGCTTTGGCGGGGGCGATACTGCACCATCCACTTGGCCATGACTGTATCGCTCGTACATGCTCAGGTTGGCAGTGTCGCTACTTATGCCAGAGCTCATCGGCCGGATCCTCTGATCTATATGAGACATAGTGTGCCGGTTTGGGGACATCTCAGACACTGCCAACTGTTCGACCTCGGCGAGAGTCTTGTGCTCCCAACCATGCTGCACCTTGGCCATTGCGTACCCAAGGCGTGTCTTGAGCGTGGCGGCTAACTCGCCTGCTCTGCTGCCGGTGGACGAGAGCGATTCGGCTCTGGCGCGTCCGCGAGTAAAGGCCTCTGTCATTGGGGTTGATGGCAGGCTCGGCGCATTCTTTACGTGGCCGCTGGCCGTCCTCTTAGCTCCATTCGCTACAGGCGATGTGACGCTCATAGGACTGGTCACTGCATAGCCGCCATTGATCTTGTTCTCTGGAGTCTTTTCGCGGTTGATATACTTCGCAACTGGCCGGTCCGCGGTGGCATAAGCATTAGGTGCGGCTTCCGAATGCGATGCCGGGTCCGTGTAGTTGGTGATTTGGGACAAACTGCTTGGACTTTTCTGCACCTGAGCACTCACACTGCTCCCTGCGCTCTGTATAGACTCCTGCGAAGCCGGCGCGGACAGCGGTGGTTGTTGACGCGCATGTTGCGGCGCGATCGCAGCAGCGGGGTCGACTCGAGACGGTACGGTTGGCGATTCGCGCAGATGCGGTTGCGCGTGCGTTGCGACCGGGTAGGACATGGTCTCCATTCTGGCAATGTCGCCAATGCTTTGCCAGTGTGTCTTCAGGATCTATCGTTCGTCTTGCGACACGGGTTCGAGCGCAGACGGCCGAGTGCACGAGGACGAGTGCCCAGGTGGCTGGTGACGTCGGACGCGGCTACGCGTAAATGCGACGCGACTTGTCTGGCTTTAGCTGTGGTCTGGATATTTGTGCAGTCGATTGGCGTGAATGCTCAAAGATAGCAGGTAGTTATACTGGTACTCCTGCCATGACAGCACTCTAACCTGCGCAACGTGTCGAATAAGTCGGCGATCATGCTGAGATGAGCGTGTGGGTTCCATTCGTCTCGCCCCACTACTACTAAGTAACGCGTTCGCGCGGTCGGTCACGAGGTCCGTAACTTTAAGGGTCGCTGTCAACGTACGTGTAAATGTTGTCGACAGGTACTAGTAGCTACCTTTGGCGATCTATCTAGCTAAGCTACCGAAGCCAAAGTCGTTTTCGAAAATGCATGCAGCATTGCTGCTTGACAGTCTTGAGTAGATGCCACTCCTGCCATCTCCAAGCCATCAAGTCTAGTTCTCATGCTCAGCCTGCGAGCTGTAGCAAGGCCCAATGCCCACCTTTTCAGGCGACATTGTCGCGCCATCCAGACCGCCGCGGTGACAGACCACGACATTGCAAGACTCGCGGCGAAACCGCTCCACCCTTTGACATTGGCCGATCTATGCAAGCATGGCAAGCCTCCGCTATCCGAGAAGGCATTGTTCAATAGCGCCAACTTCACATTGGACATTCTGCCCTCTCGGCTAGCACACCGCATCCAGAGCCTCAGGGCCCTGCCATATATTGTTGTAGCGAACCCAAGCGTCAACCAAATCCACGGCAATTACGTGCACAGCTTGGGCACGCTGCTACCATACGCAGAACGGAGAATTGAGACTTTGCAAGATGAGATCACGTTCACTGAAGTCATGGCCAATCTGGTCGAGACCCATAGCAACACAATCAGCATACTGGCTCGCGGATTTCTCGAGGCCAGAAAGTACATCACTGCCACCGAAGTCACTCGCTTCCTCGACGAGCACCTCCGGGCCAGGATCGGCACACGCCTGATCGCAGAACAGCACATTGCGCTGCACTTCTCCTCCAAACCGCATAATGACTTGAAAGACGACCACGCCCAAAACCCACACGCGGAGCGCTCCACTTACATTGGCGTCATAGACCCCGCGCTCAAACCGGCAGATATCATCCGCACATGCGAGCACATGGTTGGCGAGATCTGCGAGCTCAAGTATGGTGTCCGTCCTACCATCACAATAGGCGGGAGCCCTGAGACGACGATTGCTCATATTCCAATGCACCTGGAGTACATCCTCACGGAACTTCTCAAGAACAGCTTCAGGGCGACGATAGAGAACGGCATGGAGAAAGAGCCAATCGAGATTACAATCGCGCCAGCACCAGCTACATCACAAGAAACGAAGGCTCTAAAGAATGTGGCGCAGAATATGGCGCATGATGCCATCGGTGTGATCTCGAACTACGATCAAGGATCCGTAGACTACGCAAGCGGCTCCAACAAACCTGAGATCTCGGCTTCAGCCAATATACGACCGCTGGACTCATCAACTCCTGGCGTCACAATCCGCATCAGAGATAGAGGCGGCGGCATCAGTCCAGAGAATTACGCCAAACTATGGGAATACGGCTTCACGACATTCAACGAGGACGAGATCAATGACAAAACATCTGGTGGCGGGGGCGGGGGCGCGCTGGACGTTATTTCTGGTGGTGCAGGTGACGGCAGCAGTTTGGCTGGATTGGGCTATGGTTTGCCACTGGGGAGGGCATACGCTGAGTATTTCGCTGGCGGCATCGCCGTCCAAAGTTTATGGGGATGGGGCACGGATGTGTATCTCAGCTTGCGAGGGGTCGGCAAGATACCTTGAGGGTACTTGGCCGAGCATGTGAGCAAGAGATGTGATAGGATTGGCGCGACGCAGCTGCGCAATCACAAGGCGATTGGCGACTTGGCGAGACTGGTCCTGTGTAAGGGAGTCCTGGAATCAGAACTGCACATGATGCAGTCAGAGTGCTTGGTCCAGGGTCAATGGGACCAGTTTGTGTGTTGTTGGTGCGCTAGAATCGAGTGGATGACTGCCCCGTGAGCACGACTTTAGGGAACAGGCATGCGGTCTTTGACAGAACGGCTGATGTGGTGCAGACCGCTTGGGGCAAACTTGCGGCTCGCAGAATATCGGTCGTGAGCTCAAGAGCAGCGATACATTCGTCGCGAAAAGCAATGCGAATGTGTCCAGCAAGGTCACCTCGCCTCAAGCAGCAAGAAGCAGAAAAAGGTACCCGACGAGGCCGCAAGACATCCAGCTCACTCAATGCGTGCCCACTTCCATACCTCATCTGCAAGTCATATCATTATAACCCTCATCATCCTCATCATCACCTCCTGCTCCCAACGCATCTCCACACCTCCTCCACATCTCCAGCTACTGCGTCTTAACCTGCGAATCCGCCTCCACGTTCAAATGCTCGTTCGACTTCAACGTATGCACCTTATCGGCCGGGAACTCCGCCCTACACAAATCAGCACGGATTTCTAACCTGCTGATGCAGGCTTCTTCTTACGTGAAGCCCTTGATCAACTTGAATTCATTCACGACCTTGCCGCCCTGGTCCGTGACTTGCTTCTTCGCGACGTCGAGTTGGTCGGCCGAGGCGCCGTCTTTAAGGGAGACCTGCTGTTTCGTCAATCATCATGTAAGAGTGGAGTTGGGGTTGTAGGTGAAGGTAAAGGACGTACGTTGATAGCAGGCATTTTTGTGGTGGTGACTTGGGTATGCAGGGATTTGGGGAGCTGATGGAAGTGCTTCGTGGTGTCGATAAATCGTGTTTTGGTCTTTTGTGTGAAGTGAAGCGGTCAGATATGAAGATTGCAGAACGAAGGCTGAGAACAGTACATGTAAGCTGCCGCCTTGTACCTGCTGCAGGATTGCAATCTGCGCGTGCTCGTGCTGATGACGCTGGAGGGGTAACTATAGTGGGGCTGAGCACGTTGCAAGCATGTGCCGGTTCGCGGCGGCTTTGACATGTGATACATGTTACCTTAACCAGCATCTGCGAATTCAGGGCCGCAGACCTTGATGTGTTGCGCAGGCCCCTTGTTGCGATTCGTCCTCCCGCGGCTGGCGCGCACGCGTGGGGTGTAGCCAGTATATGTTGTTCTCATTCGTATTGACAGCGCTGTCGTTGATAAAATCTATCCCTCTACATCTAAACCCACTGCATACAACCCAAAACGCCATCGCTAACTCAAATTTGTCGTGCTTTCAGAACCTCATCTTGCACCAGTGAGCCTCTTCTGCCTGGCCTCCACATCCCGCATCTCATCCATAATCTCTTCATTGAACTGGCCTGGATTATCGAGATAGATGTGGTGACCCGCGCCCCGAATAATAGTGACCTTGGCATCACCATTCTCCGTCTTCTTTTCCCGTTCGGAGGCAGTAGCCAGCGCCTTCCTCTTCTCGTCTCCCAGCTTCTCCGCCGCATCCCGCCCACCAGACACATCCATCCAGTCGTTCTCGCCATACATAAACACAACCGGAATCCCTGTCTCTCTGACCTTCTGTGGCGAAGGGGTAGGAGACGTGGAAGAAGTGTCGACGTCTGGAGTAGAATGCATCTCCAAGTATTGGCGTCCTACGCCTTGAATGCGACGAATCAGCGGCGAGCGGGCAAAGGCGCCAGGCGCAAGAACGTGCGCAAGGACGTATTCGCCTGAGCCGCGTTGGCGGAAGAGGGAGTAGCTGTAGTCGTGTAGGGCTTGAGCTTCGTCCTGTGGTAAGTGGGAGAACCGCCTGCTGGTCCATCCAGAGACAAGACGGGGCCCAAGAGGACCAGAAAGTCGGACAAGCGAAAAGGGAGAGATGTTGGCGTCCCAAAGGGTGACGAGCCATTTCGGGAGCTGCCGTCGGGGTTGCGGCTTCCCATCATTACCGGACTTGACTCTTTGCGCCATGAGTTTTGGGTTCAGGGCGCCGGTACTCGGATCGACTTCTGGTTTGTGATTTCCGCCATCTATGATCGTTTTGTCCTGGGACTCGGTGAACTCGTTGGGCATCGTGCTCGCGTCCGGTTCGGGCATGGCTTCGTTGACGGCGTATGGGTCTTCTGGGATGCCCACAGGAGAGGCGAGGATGAGTTTGTTCAGATGGCCAGGATACTTGAGGGCATAGCACACCGCCATATAACCACCAAGACTATGTCCAAGAAGTGTCATCTTCTCGATGCCCTTCTTTATACGCCATTCTTCTAAGGCGTCGATGAACCAGTTCTCTGCTTCCCGGATCTTTCCCTGCCTGTCCTTTGCGTTGATCTTGAACGCCGGTCGGCTGCTTCTTCCCATGCCCAGCATGTCAAGAGCATAGAGTTTCCAGTGTGGCATTCGCGACAATGCCTCGAAGTTCTTGTAGAAGAAGCCTAGGCCCGCACCATATCCATGCAGCATGACCAGATTGTTCTCTGTCTCCTCACCCAGCCTCTCGACCGAGAACTCGTTCAATGCCCGATTCTTTCCCGCCAACTGCACCATCTTACTCTGCCATTGTCGTGGACCGTAAGGATCACTCGCTGCGTCCGTCCGTACGGGCTGTGCTTCTTTCGTGCTGTCTTGATCCACAATCATGGAATTGTGCTTGGAGCTCGGAAGTTCACTGCCGGTCTGCGCATGTGTGGGCGGCTTCTGTAAGTATGGAATGTAGGACAGCACTTTATGTTCTGTCACGGCAGGCGCTAGACCGGCCCACCACTGCGACAGTCCCTCTTTGTAGCTGAGGGGGAAATAGCCGCTCTTCGCATACTGCGCCTTCGTTTCGGGATCTTCCTTGGCTCGTTGCCGGGCAAGCATAGGACGTTGCCCACCGCCGCCCTCGCGTTGTGCATCGTCGGGCGAGGAGGCCTCAGCAGCCATGGTGGCGTAGGTCGCAGACGTCTGCTGTTGACTTGGAGGTGTTGTTACCGCATGTACGAAGGTCGCTGAAGCGAGCGTGTGAAAATTGTAGACGCCAGCCAGCAACAGTGTTGAACGCAACGAAGCTGGGATGGTTAACAGTGACGCCACAGACGTTCGGAGGTACATCTCCCAGCTCCTCGAACAAAGGGTCGGTCGTGGCGTCCCTTTATTTTATGCAGCTGACGACGTGGCACGGACTGAAAGTGAACGACCTCTCCGCTTCTTCTTGGCCTCTGTGTCTCCAGGCATCGCAGGAGCTCGGTGTATGTATGTACGTCTGGAATGATTTGAATGGCGGAGATTGCCATCTGCCCGCGGATCAGGCAGGTCTCAGATGCACCGGGTGATGTCGCATTTTGCTGGTGTGCTCAGTATCTCGAGCATGAGGATAGAAGTATTCCCAGGTAGTGCCTCCGGTTGGCCGGGTTCCAGAGTCTGCAGTGGCATCAGGAGTCTGCGGCCACTTCGGATCTAAAAGCAAGCAATCGTAAGTCGGTCAGAGTAAGAGTCCGACCATGACAGTCGGAGTATGATTTGTTGTGCAACCTCACCAAGTTGGCCCAAGCTGACTTCGCCCTATTCGGAACACCACATCGCAAGATCAGGACATCCAGTTCTTGCAGATCTCAGACATCAGATCCTTTTGTCCAAGCCCATGGGTCAGGATCTTGTGCCGTCACGCGAATAAGACAGTTGCACTATACTGCCAATGAGGCGTTAGAAGGAACTAATAAGGGCCTCACTGCCCAATCCCAGAATGTGGTTGTTGCCGAACAGCTACATGTAATCACCAATCGCGACCACAACGTCCTCAGCGACGACTAGGATGCCTTGATTCGTATGCACACATTGAAGCCTTGACGAAGAGCGAATATGTCAGCAAATACTAAGCTTGACCAGCTCGTTAAAGGAGCGGTATTCATCACTTATCGAGCTTCACTCCCTTCACAAGCACTGACACACACCTCGTAGCCCCCACCGAACGTCTCTCCCACTCAGGTCGCCGAATCGGCGCGCCGCGGCTCCGTTTATTCGCGCACCCCCCACCACTCCATCACCGCACCCCAGCCCCCGCCCGCCCCCACCACCTCAGTCAGCCCCACCAGCGCGGCCGTCGATGCTCTTCCCTCATCGCCGCCACAGATCTACCTCAACCTCCTCATCCTCGAAAGCAGTCTCAGACTCCAATATCTCTCCCTTCGCGCCCGCCTCCGACTACACGTCCTCCTCCTCATAGCCCTTACAGCATGGATCACCACGTTCAGCTACCTCCTCTTCTTCCGGCCCCGCGAAGACGGCTCAGGCGTCGGCGGGAGTATCTACTGGATGCTGGAAAGCATCGAGAAGCTCGGCTGGTGCGGCGGCGTCGTGACTCTGGGCTTGTTCTGGGGCACGGGAATGTATGAGCGAGGAGTGCGCTGGCCTCGACGCTTCGTCGGCGTCACGAACAGAGGTCTGAGGAGCTTCAACATGAAGGTCGTAGTCGTGCGAGGCAGCGTGTTGAGCGAGATCATGAGCTACCTGGGCTTGCTAGACCCCCTTGGCTGGTTCCGCGAGAAAAGAGTGCACTTCCAACTCGTGCCTAAGGATATCGAAGCCGGGCATCCTGTTTCCACCACACCTACTTCGGAGAAAAGACCCGATCCCTGGAATGCCCATGCCACTCGTCACGGCCTCATCGAAGAAGACATCGCGCCCTCCGGTGACGCCCTCAGACTCCTCCTCCTCCCCAAACCTTTCTCGCCCGACTTTCGAGAAGGATGGGACACCTACCGACTTGAATACTGGGAAAGAGAGAATGCGCGTCGCGCCGACTTGCGCAAGATTATAAAGTCCCGTTCCCGCGAAATTGCAAGTAAAGAGGGAGGATGGTTATGGTGGACCGGCTGGCGGGGCTGGAAGAATGTCAGGATTCTAAGCACCGGCAAGAGTAGGAGACAGGTCGAGCTGGAGAAGGTTGGGGTAAGAGAAATGCCGAGTAGCGAGAGGTTAAAGGCGAAGAGAAGGCTGATGGAAGGTCGGGAGGGTTTGAGATCAGAGAGCCATTCCAGGTCTTCGAGTCGAAGTTCGACGCCAGGACCTGTCGGGGATGTGGGAGAAGCAAGACATCACAGGCGAGGCTCCTCGAGTCATTCAGCGAGCAGCGTGAGGAGGAAGAAGACGGTGGTGGGCACGGGCAGTCGATTGAGCGCTACGGAGACGGTGTTGCAGGAGGGTGGGGAGGAAGTGCCGGGTGCGTTGACCAAGAGGGGGAGTGGGGAGGGAAGGGTGAGGAGGGAGAGCCGGGGCACGCCGGCGCCGGCGCCGGTGCCGCTGTTTGCGGATGAGATTAAGCAGGAGCCTGCTGAGGCTTGATGAGGTCGTGCTTGCACGATGCGGTTTGATAGGTATCTCGATCTGGACGCATGACACTGTACAGCTATGAGGGATGCGTGGATATGTGATGGTGCTTTCGCCCCATAAGCAGCACCTATTTCAGCCGTTCTTGCTATTGCTAGGCCTCAACGCCATGCCAACTATACACGCTGCCAGACTTCACCCATTTATCTGAACGCCGACACTCTTCCGTACGAGTTACGACGGAATGGTCATTTGCTCTCATATCAGATCCGCAGCCTTCACCCTCCACTTCTTGACCGGTTTCTTCCCACTCCCACCCGCAACCTCCACACTCGTCGTCTTCGCCTTCACCTTCTTCGCACCATCAGCGGCTGCCACAGTGCTCTCCCCAACCACCTTCTTCGCATCCTCCTTCTGCTTCTTCAACGCCGCTTTTCTGGCCTCCTTTTCTGCCTTCTCCTCTGCCTTAGCCTTCGCATCTTCAGAGTTTGCATCACTCTTCGTCTTCTTACCCTCCTTGCCCTTCACATCGCCATTCGTTGCAAGGGGAGCTTCGATAGCCTTCCCCTTCTTATTCTTAACTGCAGGGTTCTCTAGCGTCCTCATCTTCCCATCTGGACCGGGAATCTCGATCGTTTCTGGCTCCTCCCCCGCACCAGCCAGACTGAGCTTCCGCTTCTTGCTGCCCTTCTCCTTCACCGGCAGCGGTTCGTCGAGGACATCTTCTTGCTTCTCCCACAGCTCGTCTGCGAGCCAGATTGGCAGTGCCGCAGTCTCGGGTCCTTTGATGTGGATACTTCGCACGTTCCTCCATTTATGCGGGACGAACTGCTCGACCATTTTACTGACCACGGTCTCGATATTCGCCTGCAGCTGGTCCGGTTCCTGACTCGCCTTGCCTACTTTCACCGCTGTTGTAGTCGAGGGAGCAAGATGGACGAGTGCTGCACTCAAAGTCCTCTCAATTTCATGCGCGACGTCTTGAGGCTTGACCTCGGATTTGACGACCTTGGTGCCGCCCTCGGACAGCTTTCGTCGCTTATGGCCTTGCTCATCTGTGTTCTGCCTCTTGCCTTCAATCGTGACGGGCACGGGTCTCTTGCTGCCGCCTTTGTAGAAAACCTTGCCAAGAACACCAGGGAGATACGTGATGATCCTGTCATCTGCAAGGAAGACATCATATTCGCTGAGAAGTTGTCTTCGAGCTTCGTAGGCCTTGTATTTTGCCTTGAGCTTCTCCAATCCAATCACGCGCTTGATCTTGTTTCGCAGCTTAGCCGGGAAGGCCTCGCCATCAATCAAATCCTTGTAATTCCTCTGAGGATCCGCAGTAATCAGGCAGACTCGCAGATTCGCATCGTCGGCGTCCAGATACGGGTGCGGGAGTATGATTTTGCCCGGCTTGAGGCGCTTCTTCTCGATAATGTGCTTCTTGGTCGTGAGAACGAGCCACACTGGAACTTCATCTTCTACATCCTCCTCGTCGGCATCTGCAAGCAAGCTAGCCTTGCCGCCGTTCCGTTCGCCAATGACCTGGTCGGATTGAATTTTGCGAAGGAGTGCGGTGGAGGCGCGAAGCGTCTGAGCGGCGTCCAACTGATATGGTGATGACGAGCCAGTCTTTGCGACTACTGTGCTGGTTGCTGGCGCCATGCTATGCGATATATTACAACAATTCGGCGATCCCAGAGTCGAAACTGCTGAGAGCTTGAGATTGTAAATTTGGAGACACACACGGCAGGTTGCCCGAGCGGCGCCTTCCCCATCGGGAGCAAGACCAGAAACTGTTCTGTTGTGACTCGCGATATAAGCTGCGATTAGAGGACGAACTTGAAGTTCAAGATGGCGCCATGATGGCTGGAGGATCTTGTTGCTGTTACACATGGATTCGTGCTCCATGAGCTAAGCATCATAATCTGCTATTCGAACGGGACGCATTCTTGGAAGACATCAATCAATCGTCTCTATTGGTGATGGCGCTCCTCTAGGAGCTAGAGTGCCATACATGTGTACCATTATCAGGCTGATAAAGCCCGTCCAAAGCCTTGTGGTGCCGTTAATCTTGAAGGAGCTGCTTCTCCCAAGATCCCCACCAGAAATTGCAGAACCTCTCCCAAGAACGAGCAAGATGGCTTATATGGCGTCAAACTCATTCTTGTACATCATCAACCATCCATGGTTTATGCGCGGTATCAGCCCGCATCCTGCCACTCATCGCCTCACATCCTCAATCTTCTCCGCCGTCCTGCTCTTCTCAAACACCTCCTTTGACTCTTGCACCTCTGGCTTGCTTTCTTCTTTTGCCTTCCGAATCGCATCCTCGACCTGCTCGACCGCCCTCTCGATTTCGACCTCAAGCTCCGGATGCTTGAACGCCTCGGCAATGAGCTTACCATTCAACCTCTGCAACAGCATCACCTCCTCTTTGCCTCCTTGTGCGCGCTGCACCACTTCTCCTACAGCCTTCTCAATGTCTGCCTCTGTGGGCGTGGCTGCTTCTCGCGGCTCCTGGCGGGAAGAATTGATGAGGCCAGCAGCGTAAATCTGGTCCATGGTTTTGCTATCCGTTGCCTGCACCAGATTCTTCTCCACTATGTGCTGGAGTAGCTTGCCACCGTACAATGCTCGATAATGTGACCATGCGCGGTAGACAGCGTAGTAGAAAGGAATGTTGGGGATACTACAAAGTTTATCAGCACGGAAAGCACTGCTGGCCCCATCTCTGTGGCAGGCGAACCTTACACTGGTACGATCTGAAACGGTATAGTTACGGGCATCCAAGCAATACACGTCCACATACGCCTACTATGCAACGTCTGTCGCTCAGTCGCAAGTGTCCGTAATATTTCGCTAACCATCGAGCTCTTTACGAATGCGCCAGGATATAAGCAATCGAGTCTATGCTTGCCCTCATCCACTTCCTTCAGCCTCTTCTGCGTTGCAGGTGGAAAGCTTTTGAGACCCCATTCTTCATATGGTATTCGCTTCAGCATCCGGTTGCCATATTCCGTGAGCTGCTTCTGCCATCCCTTTTCCGCCTTCTCCCATTTCGCCCAGGTATCTGCTGCGAAATTTGTGACTCGATCTGTGATGGGAGGCTTCTTCCCTGCAATGCTTTCTTGTATGCGCTCGCAATAAATGAGCGTCCTCCGGGTAGATATCGGTAGAAAAAAAAGGCGCATAGTCGTTCATTCAAGTATACAATGCCTCTCGAATGTCAACAGAAGTGCTAATGTAGGACGGTCATGATTCAGCAGTCTTCTGTCGTCGTGCTTCCTAGACGCGCTCTACCAACAAACTTTAAATCAAGATCGAGCCACTGACGTATATGAGATGTACTTAACCACCTCATGATTAGGTATTACCTTACTCACCTTCAGCCTCCGGAGCCCGGGCTGTCTACTGCGACTTGCGCGGCAACATCACGCCGTCTGGCGACTTTGCGCAAGTTTCTAGAACAAGCATTCCAACCACCTGGTTGCTACCTTAATATTTGAGGCTTGCCCACGCCCAAGCTTTCTACCTACATGTACTTTCAGAGTTTCTCAGGCACCCTCCACCTCTTCCTCCTGTTAAAGTTATCAAGTCACCGGTCTCTGGCACCACAGCAGGTGATTCTCGTGTCACTCAACTCCGAGCATTTCCCAGGCGACAGGCTTGGCGCCTCGTGTTCGACAGCACGCCGCCAACGAAGAGGACTGAGCCGCATGTGCGTGCCCGTGCATTGCTGGCGTGTTGGAACCGCAGCTATCATTGCATCTCAACGCCCACAGCGCACGAATTCAAAAATGGAGCAGCAGCAACGACAACCCGAGGTGCGACCTGATGAGGCAACACGGCAACGAGGCCACTGGACCCGCGGCCCACGCGATGATTATAGCACTAGCCAGGGATAGGAGGTGTCCACGTTTCGTTCAGTCTTCCACAGTGTCAAAACGGAACCCGGCCGGCATTTTGAAGAGTGCAAGACCTGCCTTGCGATTTTGTACAACACCAACCACGCAGGAAAGCAAGGTGCTGGGCTCGCCGCGCACCGCAGGATGGACCCGTGGCTGTGCGACTGATGGTAGCAACTCCAGACAAGAGCACGGGTGTTGCACGATGGCGATCCTAGAAATGCTTGGTCACCGAATGGCTGCCAGGACCCAGGCAGGCCGCAGGCACGACGCGGCGGCCACTGCCGAACGACGCGCTTAGCGCTGTTCCTCCCTTTTGCATGGCCCACTTCACCGAATTTCTGCATGGTCTTCCATCCACTCACGTTACGAGCTGTCGACATAGTTGCGCGCGCGGTGATCATGATCTCGGGGTATTATTCGTCTCAGGTGGGTGGTGTCTCGCTTGCTCCTAGTGTAGCAACGCATCTACAAAAGCAATGGCCTTCGCTCCTTACCAACCACTATCACCTTCCATTGCGATTTCACAAAAGCCTTTTGAGGCACCCTTTGTGGTCTCGTCCGTCGTTGCATCTTTCTAGTCTGCTTCCTTAATTTCTATCGTTAATTCTACAAAATGTTCTACAAATCTGCCATTGGTGGCATTGCAGCCGCGACAGTCGTCGCAGCCCAAGTGGTCGTATCAGGTGCTCAAGCACCCAGCACCAGCGATTACAGTACTGCCGACATTGCCAGCGGCGCCGCCTGGAAGAATGTCTCTGAGATTGCCCTTGAGAACATGCAAAACAACATCAACAGCCGAAGTGACGCCACCTGCACATACGAGAATGCTCAAGTCAGAAAAGAATGGCGCTCCCTGGACGAGGCTACCCGGAAGAGCTTCACAGATGCCGTAACGTGCCTGTACGGCTTGCCTCCCAGATACATGACCTCGGACCAGGCCTCTTCTTACCCGGGTGTCAAGAATCGATACGACGAGTATGTCGCCACCCACATCAACTACACCTTGAACATTCACGACACCGCCGACTTTCTTGCGTGGCACAGACGGTTTGCTTCCCTGTGGGAGCAGGATCTGAAGAACTCGTGTGGCTACACAGGTGTACTGCCGTACTGGAACTGGGCTATCGACGCTCAAGCGCCACAAGATTCTCCACTCTTCAGCGGGGATGAGTACAGCATCGGCAGCAACGGGGAGTACATTTCCGGTCGTTCCAGCACGTATCTCGCAAGCCAGGTCAGTTGCTTCAGGGACATGCAATGCAGGGCGCACTAACTGACCTCTCACAGGACGTCACCTACCCAGCCGGCACCGGCGGAGGCTGCGTCTATTCCGGCCCATTCACCAACTACACAGTCAATCTCGGTCCGCTAGACCTCCCCAACTACAACAACGTCAACAGCTCGTTCGAGTACAACCCGCACTGCCTGCAGCGCGACATCAACCCCTGGTTCACGCAGAACTACAACACCTACACCAATCTCACACAGACGATCCTCGACTACATCTACATCGAGACTTTCCAGGATTACATGCAGGGCTACGGCGAGAACAACCCCTTCGGCATCCACGGTGGTGGCCACTGGCAAGGCGGAGGCAACATGATGGACTTCCACTCCTCCCCGGCCGACCCGCTCTTCTTCTTGCACCACGCCATGATCGACAACGTATGGACGACTTGGCAGAATCTGGATATTACTCGCCGCCAGAACGTGATCTACGGCACCTCGACTCTTGGCAACTCGCCGCCATCGGCTGATATGTCGTTGGACGACAGTCTTCCTTTTGGCTTTGTGACGGACGAGCAGCAAGTGTTTGGTGACTTGATGGATACGTTCTCTGGGCCGTTCTGCTACAGATACGACATCACTCCGTAAGCGGGTTGCAGTGGCAGACGGGATGGTGTGAGAGGGGTTATCTGAAAAGGTCATGAGTGCGCTGTACATAATCATTAATTCACGCAGTATTTTGCAGATGTGGGTATCCCTGCGCGTCGATACCCCAACATGTTCGGCAGGCGGCAACGCGTTGGTAGAGATAGAAACAGTCAGTGGCTCCTCGAGGCATATTCAGCAACCGACTGGATTGCCCCCACATCTCCATGCGCATGCTTCAGCTCATTTCGTGAGTTCTTTGCACTCCAGTCACCGTGCAAATTTGAAGATCTATTGGTCGAAGTGGATGCGAAGACGGAAGAAGCAGTGGGGCACGTGCGCGGCTGCAAGGCAGTAAAGCTTAATTCCGACTCGCGGAGTGGACTTCTTCCACAGAAATTCTCTGTGATCAGGACTGAACAGCATGTGACAAGACGCAGTGAACAGGCGAGGCCTCGCGTGCGACCCACCTTCTTCTTGAGGATGCCGCAGAGCTCCTCACGCAGTCAAGACACCTTCTTTTGCTCACAATAACTCCTCGATATGCGTCAGGTGTGCGTGTTCAGCGGCAGCTCGCATCCGCAGCTGGTGCAGAGCATCTGTGACCGCCTCGGGCAGTCGCCAAGCCAGGTCGCCTTAAAGAAGTTTGCCAATGGCGAGACCAGTGTTGAGATCAGTATGGGCATCCAAGCAATGCACGATAAGCATTCTAGCTGACAGCGCCGGCAGAGACGTCGGTCCGGGACTGCAATGTCTTCATCGTCCAAAGTGGCAGCAGCGAGTATGCCAGACCCCCTCTCAGCTCTGATGGCCGAGCTGACCGGGCAGGATCAACGACAATGTAATGGAGCTCCTCATCATGATTAATGCCTGCAAAGGTGGCTCTGCGAGGTCGATTACGGGTCAGCCTCATCTCCGTCACGCTCAAGAAGCATGAGCTGACAGAACCTGTAGCGGTCATGCCCTACTTCCCATATTCTCGACAGTCGAAGAAGAAGGCCCATCGTGGTGCCATTACCGCTCGCATGCTGGCAAATCTCATGAACGTTGCCGGTGTAAACCATGTAATCACGATCGACCTCCATGCCAGCCAGAGTCAGGGCTTCTTCAAATGCCCCGTGGACAACCTCGTGGCAGAGCCTCTCATCGCCAAGTGGATCAAGATGAACATACCGGATTGGGGCAACGCTGTCGTCGTGAGCAAGAACGCGGGTGGCACGAAACGCGTGACGTCTCTGGCGGATAACATGAAGTTGAGCTTTGGCATTGTCACTACTGACCAGCGCCGGCCACATAAAAGTATGATGAACAGCTTTGTGTGCGAGAGTGTGGGCGCAGATGGCACAAACGACACAAGAGCGTTGGAAGCGGAGCCTGAGAATGCCGAGGCGCGCATTCGTGGGACTTCCTCCAAATGGGCAAGCACCATCAGCGAACACAATCCGGCACGCCCCGTGCATGTTAATGGCAACGGCGTCCGAGAGGAGCATCGCAACCAGCGGAGGCCAAGCAGGCCGCGTGCCGTAACTGCTAATCCGGGGTCAGCATCGCGTGCACGCCTGGTTAACGGTGATAGCGAGCATACCTTCAGTCCCTTGCGAACTTCAACCAGGCTCGACTCTATCGGGAACGAGGATGCTGTGCCCACCAATGTAGACGAGTCTGTTTTGCATAGGTACCCTACGGCGCCAGGAATCGAGCAACCACCACACTTAGACGAAGACGGCTACGAGGACCCTGAAACGGAATTCGACAGAGATGAACGCGCACGAGATGTCGTGACTGGGCGCTTGATGCAAGGCCACATCGTTGAGGATGATCATGACGGTGTCGTGTCACCAACGATGTCTGTCCGCTCTGGCTCTGTGCAAGGCAATGGACCACGCGGATCTAATTCAAGCGATGACCAACTGCCCGAGGCAATGACTCAAAGCTTCATGTCTACCACATCGTCTCGCTTCAACAGACGTCGTGATGGTCTTGGCGGGACTGGCGACGCGCACGAGTCGGATGAAGAGGAGGAAGAAGCACTCAAGGATCCAGAACTCGAGCACACAGTTACTCTGGTCGGCAATGTCAAGGACAAGCCGGTTTTGATAGTTGACGACATGATCGACAAAGCCGGATCGTGGATCGCAGCGGCCGAGACGGTCGTCAAGCGAGGAGGAGCAACCAAGGTGTATTGCATGGCGACGCATGGCCTTTTCGGCGGCGACTGTCTGAGAGAGCTCGATGCATGCAACGAGATCGAGGCCATTGTCGTCACGGATGCCTTCCCGATTCCAGAAGAGAAGCGGCAGCAATCGAAGAAACTGGTTGTACTTGACGTCAGCGGACTGCTAGCTGAAGCCATCCGCCGTAACCACCACGGCGAGTCGATTAGTGCGCTCTATAACTATTACGACTAGAGCGCATGACCGCGGACGCGAGACCGGAGTGATGGAGGCGTTAGGGCGTGTGGGATCAGCGAGGTGCAAAGTGCTTGCTCTTGCTTCTGATTGTTATGCAGACGTTTTGGTCTTTCTATATATGCACGCTACCGCCGCGTGCAGACAGCGATCTGCTCGAGCGGCAGTTGGAGCTGCTTATTATGGCTGTGACTGACGCCTCTTTGACCTACTCATTCTCTTTGCTCTCGCTTCCCTCTGCACATGCGCCTTGTAAGCGTAACCAGCGATGCGTCTCGTAGGAGTCGCCGGGCTCTATCTTCCGTTTTGTGGTAGAGCCTGAACGGAGCGTTGGGATATTGAACTTCATTGCTGGGGATTGAAGGCACGCCTTGATTGTCCTTTACGGGATGCTTGAGAGGTGGAGCAAGAGAACACCCGGACAGACTGTCTATTGATCTTCTTCTCGTAGGTGCATTTTCCCAAGGTATTCATGTGGCATGTCGAAGTGCTCTGAACGCAATGATCTGCGCGATAATGGGAACCTTACACCTACTGATAATGCAGCCAGCGCCGACAGATAGGCGAGTCTTCGTTCTGCATAGGTCGGCCTGAATGTCTTATCGGCTATATGCATTTGAGTAAGCTTATCGTGATGAATTTCTTCGTTCTTTCTCTTATGAAAAGGACTCGTTGAAATACTTGACTCAGGCGCCGCAATCCAGGTACCGCGCATAGCAACGCAAGCAGCGCACTTACGGATCCCCAGGCAGAAGAATGGAGATCACCAAAACCCCCAATAGCAATGTGGTCCCATACAGCCCACGCATCACGGACGACTCCAAATTGGCCTCCATGACCCTCGACGAGCGCGACATGCACCGCATGGGCAAACTCCAAGAGCTCAAACGCACCTTCGGTCCCTGGGCAATTATCGGTTTCGCCTCCATTCTCGGCTGCGCATGGGAATACGCCCTCATCACGGTCGTCTGGTCCCTGCCCAACGGCGGACCAGCTGGCGCGGCATACATGTGGATCGCATGCTGCATCGGGCTCGGTCTGAGCACGGTCAGCTTAGCCGAGATGGCGAGCATGGCTCCTTCGTCTGGCGGGCAGTATCATTGGATCTCGGAATTTGCACCCCGGGGGGCGCAGAAGGTGTTGTCGTATGCGGTGGGTTGGCTTACGGTGCTGGGGTGGCAGGTTGGGCTGGCTTCGGTGGCGTATGCGACTGCTGAGCAGATTGAGGGCTTTGCTGTCTTGGTTAGTCCGGGGATTGAGTTTCAGGGGTGGCATTTCACGTTGATTACTATCGCAGTTGCTGGGCTGGCTGTGCTGTTCAATACGGTTTTGCTGGCGAAGCTCCCGATTTTCGAGTTGGTGATTCTGGTGTGCCATGTTGTTGCATACGTTGCCCTTGAAGTCGTCCTTTTGGCAATGGGGCCACCCGCCAGTAGGGAGGAGGTGTTTGGGCTCTGGGAGAACGAGTACGGTTGGCCGAACATCAGCACGGCCGTACTCATCGGTATGCAATGCGAGGCCTGTCCATCCACAGAAGGGAGCTGACTTCCACAGGTATCATCGCTCCAGTGACCTCGCTAACCAGCGCAGACAGCATCTGTCACCTAGCCGAAGAGCTGAAAGATGCCTCCAAATGGCTGCCTCGCTGCATGGTGGGCGCAGCAGCCTTGAACTTCAGCATTAGCTTCCTCATGCTCCTGACTATTCTCTTCCGCGCAGGCAACATCGACGACGCGATTAATTCTCCCACCGGCCAACCTTACATCGAGATCTTCTTGAACGCCACAGGCAGTCGTGCTGGCACTGCAGTCATAGTTGCATACATCATCCTCGCGCTGATCTTTTGTGCTATTAATATGGTCACGACCTCGTCGAGGCAACTGTACTCGTTCGCGAGGGATGGTGGACTGCCGAGCATATTTGCCAAGGTCTCGTCGAAGCAAGCGGTCCCGACGAATGCCATCGTGGCTACCTTGACGTTCACCGTCGTTCTGGCTTTGATATTGATTGGATCTGATACCGCGTTCAATATCATTGCATCCATTGGCGCGAGCGCGATTCTGGGGAGTTATATTGTTTCTATCACCACGATTGCGTATCGGAAGATGACGGGGTATAAGCTGCCGAACTCACAATTCCCGCTTGGCAAGCTGGGCTTGCCGATCAATATCGCGGCATTGTGCTTTCTTTGGCTGGCTTTCATCATGGTGAGATATCCACGCCTGCTTGGTCACGCTGTGAACAGGGCTGACCCTCTCTCAGGTCTTCTTCCCGTCCGAGCCGAGGCCGACAATGAGTGAAATGAACTGGAGTTCTTTGATCTTCGGTGTGGTCGTGCTCGCCGCGCTGTCGTGGTTCGTGGTAAGGCAGAGACAGGTGTACAAAGGACCTGTAGTGCATGTACGAGAAGATTAAGAGCCACAGATGTAGATATTGTGCAGCGATCAGTCCTAATGAGCGTCTTGACCGGTCGAAGATCTCACTGTACAGCACTCCGCGCCTCCAATTCTTTCCTAGTAGCCTGACAGTCAGACCATCATCATCTCTCTGCGCCCATCAAGCCGTGAACATGACCCTCCTTCCGCATCTCTCGCGGTTGCAGTAGCAGCCACCCACGCCGCACTCGGAGCCGCTCTAGAGGGTGTCGTCAGTACACCTGACCTCGATTTAAGGTGGTAACATGAAGAATGCTCTGAAATAAATGCTCACCCCGCAATTGCCTGTTAAAGACCCTAGTGAGCAAATCACGCATTTATTAATGCTTGGGTACTGGTTGCAGTCCTGTACAAAAGTGTAGTGCCAGATGCAAGTGACTTGTGTATGAAGAGGGTGACTTACGGCATGACGATTGCATCCGAGGACGGGAGAGCTTAAGAGTGCCTAGAGCAGAGTGCTCATCGCCGCGACCCTAGTAAAACGCATGGTCGAGATGCTAGTCCAGGTTGCAGTGATGTGGCCGATCTTTTGGTTTGGAAATTGAGCGCTGTCCGTGTCAAACCTCACTTGGACCTTAGTGCGAACATCGAGCTGTCTTATAACTTGCTGCCAAGGGGCGTGCTGGCCGCCTCATTAGCGAGTCCAGAGGCTTTCCACAATACCTTAGCATCATGCCTGGTCAACCGAATTTTGGCTTTTATCCGGCATGGTGTCAGCAGACATCTATGTCTGCCTTGCTGCTCAAGCCATGTCTGACTGAACTATTTTGCATTTTTCTCGAACGAGCCATTTCGCTGTGCTGCTGAGCTGGAAGGCCACTCCACCGCGCATGACATGACGGGATTATTGACTAGGCCATAGCTCTGAGAGTGCAGATTCGTGAGTGCCATGATCAGCTCTTATCAGTCGGTCTCAGATACGTCCGGGGCTTATGATCATGACTCTGATGTCCAAATAATGCCAGAGCAACTTCGTGGACTTGTTCGGATCGACATGGAATAGATCGGCGATGCGGTGTGCCAACGCCTTTTCCCGGCGCTTGCATCTCGTCATGTAGACGCAGCTTCCAGCAAGGCTTCTTGCAACACAGTACCGAGCCAACAACCTAGTAACGGTTCGGGAGTTGGTAAAGGGTGTTTGAAGAGCGTCTCATGCGTGGAAGCGGGCTTCACTTCCAGTATTGCCTTCCAATGCTTCAACAGCTTCCTCGAGATCCGGCACATCATCAGCGCTTCTTGCAGAACGGCCCCATCTGACAATGCCGTCGGTATCAATCGTCCAAAAGTTAGAGGTTTGCCACCGCCTTCCACTTTCTGTGGGTCGGTTGCTGATTCCCTCTTCCTTTGCCAGCCTCCATACTTCTTGCAAGCTCGAAAAATTTAGCACATGCGCATAACTTGACGGTCCTAGACCCCATTTGGCGTACAACTCCAGTTCCGGATCCACGATCATGCTTAGATTGGCTGGTCCAGATCCGGCTTGCGGCAAGGATTGTAGCCATCTTTTAGTCGATGCCTCGTCGCTATGAGAAACGGCTGTGAAGTCAATGTCTTTGTGCGCTCGAGCTACTTCGCGAATGTTGAGGTATGTCTTCTCAGCGAATGGACAACCGCAGTGTCGCAGGAAAGCCACGATAGTCTGTCTACCGTGTCCAGTTGGCAAGCGGTCTGTGGAAGGCCCTTGGAAGCCTACAGTTGGCGAGGAGCTTAAGGAGGGGCCTCTAGGCGCAGACCAGGATCCGAGTTCTTGATAGAAGGACATTATTCTGCCTGCTGCGAGAGCTGCACCGCTGACTTTGCCACAGGGAAGTTTTCGCCACAGACGCAAGGTCCTATGAGGTCGGCCTCCCGCGCTGTGACAGTGGAGTGTTGTACGTCAGTTCAGTCTCTCACATGCGTGAGATCCCGCTGAGTACTGTACATGTAACGTGTGACTGGAAGATCTCATCACAGCCTCTATTGCGCCATTGTGCCATGTGCGTAGGTAAGTCAAGACATGGATGGTCACATGGAAGATCAAGTGTGAGCAGCACGGCACTAGAACTATCTACACGCTCTTTTACAGCGAGAGGCCTGAGTGGACAGCCTCGATCGATACGAACAAATCACCGTCGAAGGCGTGCAGACGGCGCATTTCATATACTGCATGAGTCATGCGACTTTCACGTGATCGTAACAACCTTTGTCTAGAGGCTGAGAAGAGGGGTTGCTCGCGCAGAGTAGATAGTTGCCATCATCACAAGACTGAAGCGCGGCTCTTGATTCTTATTCACAACGTTCACAAGCAACATTGACAGGCATTGCGCCCAAGCGCTGACGCCTCCTCATCGGGAATCTGCTATAAAACGTATTCCCGGACCCAGTCGCTGGGGACAGTGGCCACTAGCCAACGCTCTAGACTTTCTACGGAGCCATGCAGGTCACACACGATGCACAGGACTGCAACGGCGATTTGGCGGTCGATTCGCTGCCAGGTTTGGATTTTCTCGATGCCGTGCCTGACCTATCACCTAGAGCTTCAGGCAGCGGTGGGAGCAGCGTCAATGGGCATGGGTCTCCAGCGCCTGCTCCCATCAAGCATGAGTCCAGTGGCGATGCTGAGCAAACCGGGAAGCCCGCTAAGCCCAAGCAAAAACGCAATAAGCCGACTCTTTCTTGTCTCGAATGCGTCGAGCGAAAGACCAAGTGTGACAGAGGACGGCCATGTCTGGCCTGCGTCAAGCGCCAGTCTAATTGCGAGTATACTGCAGTTGCCAATCTCATAGCCTCTGCTGGCAGCAAGAATGGACGAAGCAGTAAGGCCAGATGCGTCACCAAACCACCGAACAAGATACGTAAACCGAGCACTACCTCAGCAGTTGTCACGTCGCCAACGGTAGCATCAGACAATGGCTGGACACAGATTGACAGCGGGCTGCAACGCAAATCCTCCTCGTCCAATGGGTCCTCGCCATTCATGCTTTCGAACCCTCCGTACTCCCATTCTTCTCCTTCCAACGTGTTTGGTGTGGGCTCACAGCACCCCTTCTCGAACTACTGGACTTGTCAAGGTGGTCTAGCTGAAGTCATCAGTGTACTCCCCTCGAAAGACCAGGCCGACATTCTAATAGCCACATATTTCGAGGCGGTAGATCCGGTGCTACCATTCATGCATAGACGGAGCTTTTACACAGACTACGAACGATTTTGGGCGCTTCCGGCAGAGAAAAAGAATCTAATGGATGCCTCTTTTCTAGCTCTGCATTACGCCATGTATGCCTTGGGCACACAGTTCATGAATTTTCCCTCGTACGAAGAGCGGTCGCAGACGGCAGAGTTCTACTGCTCAGCAGCCAACCAGGCTTTGCGTTTGTATTCATATCTCAACCGGACTTGCATGCGCGCCATACAAGCCATGCTACTTATGTCATACTTCCTCATGAACGACAATCATGCTTCAGACGCCTACGCTTGGGCAGGCATACATCTCCGACAAGCATACGCCCTGCGACTGCATCGGGATCCGGAAGTTGTTGTATCGGACGCACCTGTGCTAGAGAAGCAACAGAGAAGGAAGCTGTGGCAAGCCGTCTTCCTCCATGACACTTTTTTGACCGCTGTACTAAAGCTGCCACCAACGGCAACGCACTCTGACGTTCCAGTCGAGTCATTGACTGATGAGAATGAGCTCAGCATGGACGGCTTGGACACCTGTCTGATGAGTCAGTCGCGAGTCGAAAATCTCATGAGCATCAATGTGATAGCACCACAAGCATGCGAGCCCTTAGATCCTCCACAGCCTCACCACATTGTTGACCCGAGCACTATGAAAAGCGACGTGCACTACATGCGCTGCATGTGGCATCTTGGCAACCTGGTTCAGGAGAACATTTGTTCACCGAGTTCACTGTCATTACCGATAGCGAACAGTCCCCGCCACCGCGACTTCATTATAGCTGCCTTCAAGCGCTTACATAAATCATTCCCAGCGCACCTCACGAATCTGGACTATGCTACTCTACAACAACAAGCAAGTTTACACCCGCGCGGCGCTCGCCAGAACCTCTTTCTGACCTCGAACTACTATCACTACCTGATGATCGTACACGCCACCGAGAATGACGCTGCCGGTGTTGAGTGCTCGACAAAGCTGGCACTCGAAGCCGCACACGAAGCTATCTGGGCCTTCTTCAAGCTTTGGGGCTTGTTTGAGAGAGACGCGGGTGTGTGGTGGATCATGCAGCATCGCGCGTTTGAGGAGTCGCGGCTGATAGCACAGCTGTTGACTGCATATCCACCGCCATTGGATGTTGCTGGTATGGCGAATGTTGACCCGATATACGCAAAGGCTCGGGGGGATGTGGTGAGGATGATCGATCTGCTGAGCAGGTACGGGGATAATGTGAAGATGCACGAGACGAGGAGAGAAGTGTTGCAGGAAGCGCTTTCCAGGATAGCCTTCTAGAAGTTCTGAGAGAGATGTAAATACGACAGTTGGAGCACTCGTAACAGCGATGAAGTTTTCGCGAGAGCATATGCCTACGTGAGGAGCTACAGAAACCGATCAGTGGCTGACTCGAGTGTTCACTGCTGTGTCGAAATGGCAAGGACCAGCGACTGCATCAGTCAGTCAATCGGTTGACTATTTGGTAACAATCAAGTTTTTAATGATGCAATTCCTTGTTGAGACGACTGACTGCTTGACTGCTTGATGACACGATTGATTACTATTGACTTCTTAGTGTTCCGGTGTCAGGGCTTAAATCAGCGCGACTACATGTGAAATGGGGGCGGACGAGTTGCACTCAAGACGGTGGAATCGACTGTCCGCTCCACTCTTGAAACTACACAAATGTATTTCTGAGTACCTTTATTCACCAAAGCCAGGCACACTATGGTGCATTATCCGACCTGCACCGATACAGTGTAGGCTCCAAGAGCAAGGATGGTTTGTGTTCGAAGCACCACTAACTAACATGTCACTACTGCTTCGAAAAGCACGCTCACCTGCACCGTCTGCAGAGACATTCAATAGATGAGATGTTCCGCCGAATGCCAACAGCCGGACTGGAACTCGCATAAAATCATTCTATGTGCTGAGGCGATTGTCGACATCAATCAGCTCTTAACACGCCTCTCAGACCACGATCAAAGTCGTACGTATATGACGACAATTTCATCAGCAGCTACGAAAGCGACAATCTAGCTGTTACAGAAGCCAGTTATCCCTTGGCTGGTCCAATCTTTGCATACTGCCTTGGAGATGGCAGTGATGATGTTGGCAACCAAATCAGTGAGGCGCCCTGTGCCCTTTTGCTATGAGAACGTCTGCCTGGCTATAATATCAGTATCATAAGCTCATCAGCGGCGTCTCAGCATATCGCGGCCCAGAATCCCATCCCGTAAACAAAATCAAGCTACTTGCTCCCTTCAAGCCACCCCTTCCAATCCGTCCTCCCATCCGCACCCACATTTAACCTCACCTCCCCCCCCTCCCCATCCACAGCCTCACCCTCCCTCCACCCGCTCCACGCCCCAAGCCCAGTAAGATGCCTCATCGTCGGTCTCCCATGCGGACAATTCCACGGCTTTTCCATCTCCCCCATATGCCTCACCACCTTCCTCATCTGCTGCGTCGTGAGCGTCTTGCCCACCATGATCGAACTCCGACACGCGCGCATTGCCAACATCCTCTGCACTTTTTTCGGACGAGGGATTTCCTTGCTACCGACTGGGTGCTCGGACAGGAGGTGCAGAAGTTCTTCGAGGTCGGAGAGATCGAAGGTCTTTTCGCCGCTGATGGGGAACGTGAGAAGGCGGAAATGTCGGCTGGCAGATTCGGAGGATGTGACGTCGAACGTAGTCTCCACTTCGAACCCATTAGCTTTCAGGGCTTCGATGTTGTTGAGAATGGTTTCTTCCTCGATCGCTGTGAGTTCCAGAGTCTTCGGCCTCACCACACGCTGGCTCTGTAGAGTAACGGTGCGCTGAAGGCGCTCATAGTTGTACTTCTCGTCAGCAGCGTGCTGATCAATGATGAACAGCTCGTCCTGCTCTTGCTCATGAGTCGCAGGTCTAATGGCCAGGATGAAGCCCAAGTTGAATTGGCCAACGACAATCATTCGCTCGAAGTCAGACTTGCTGACGGTCAGCGACAGCTTACTTTCAGCTTGCGTTGTATCCAGCTCGTCCTTTACAACGAGATTTTGGTCGTTGGCCGAGCTTTCATACTTGCACGCGTATGCTGCCATCTCGCCGTGCAAAGCCATGGCTTTCTTGTGAATATCAGCAACTGACGTCTCCAGCGTGAGCATGAGATGCAGAGTCGCGTCTTTGCGGTTGCCACCATTTCTGAGCATTTGCGATGCACGCTTGATCAGGTCGTCGCTTGGACGAGCAGCGCTCTCCTCAGCTTCCTGTGCCAGGCGAGCAACCTTTTCGTCTTCCTGGATGCGCTTCTCGCGTTCGTCAATGTAGTCTTCGTCATACTCATCGTCCACAGGAGCTGGCATCAGGGCGTCCAGCGGATCCGTGGTTGGCGTATCAGTATCTGAGGTTGGAGTTTTGTCCGCATTTGCCATTGCTGGGTCCTCTGACGTCTCGATTTGCTCACTTGCGGACTCGTCATCGGAGTCAGCCTCATAGCCGTCAGACTTGTGAGAAGCCAGAGCAGGGAAATCACTGCTGCCAACCTCCACGTGCATTTGACTGCCAGGGGCTGCAAAGCTCTTGAGTCCTCTCGCAAGTAGTGGGCTGGCTCCGAATTTGGCGATAGCTTGAGAATTTGCTGGATTGTGAATCCTCCTCCTTTTGTAAGCAGGCGAACCATTCAACGACGCAGAGCCACTGCCAATGATCGTAGTGGTCGTCTTGTCTCCAATAGTGATCTCAGCAGTCTGCAATGGCGTGCGCTTGGGCCTCATGCGGTCAAAGGCATTTGCAACTGGGCCAGGAGTAGCTTTCTGGGAGCTTGAAGCGACCGCTGCTATCGGCAGCTCACGCTCGTGCTCGTGTGATAGCCGTACTAGCCTTGCATCAGGCTCGGCGCGGTCGGTAACAGAGGCATTACTATCGGCAATTCCCGTCTGCATGGTAACAGTGGGCGCAGCTTGCTGTTCAGGCGCTTTCTGAAGGCGGGATGGCCGTTGCGGAAACAGGTCGTCATACGGTGTGCTCATCGGATCAGGCTCATTCGTCCCTCCAAGTGGCTGCTCCGCGGCGGATGATACACCTTCGACACGAGGAGCCTCAACAGCTCTGTCGAGTTGAGACGCATCATTGACAGCGCGTCGTACCGCAGCCTCATCCCACCCCTTCCATTTCTTGCGGATGAATTCGCTTCCCGCAGGAGCAGGAGAAGATTCGTTCTCGCGATCGATAGAATGCCCATTCGTTGAGATGCCATTGTGATCAGCGAGATCTTGCATCGACTGGACCAGCCTCTGCTTGTCTCTTGACAATCCCGTGCTCGTCTTCTTCGGAGCAGGCGTCGATCGTCTAGACTCTGCATCCCTACCCAGCCAGTCATCAATGAGGCTGGCTGACTTGCGCTGATGCATGAGCTTTGCAATGTGCTCTGCAGCCGTTGGAGGACTCTCTGTTGCTTGCGCATCAGATTCCGACGACTCGCCTTCACTTTCCTCGGGCGCCGCCTCATCAAGCTCCTTCTCAACACTGGCAGAATTTTTCGACGTACTCTTCAAGAGCGACAAAGGCTGAAACGCAGGCAGCTTCTTATTTGGCAGTGTCGATTGAGGGACAGTGTGATCCGTCTTCTCGAAAAGCTCAGTCAAAGCCTTCTTCAAGCTTTCCAACAGAGCCGTTTGGTCATGCAGCATGATCGTCCGCTTGTCCGGCGAGACATTGACATCGTAGGCTTGCGTGTCCAAGATGAGATTGGCAAAGATGAAAGGACTTTGTGTGACGTTGAAGCTCTTGTAGACTTCATTGACAGCCTTCGAGACCTGAGGCAGCGCGCAAGGGCGACAGTTGACGAAAAACATCTGCCGATCAGGCGCCTGTCTGCCTTCACCGAATATGGGTTTCGAGATGTGGCCCTGGACTCGCACCTCCGTTGAGCGATCTGTCGCTTGTGCAGACCAATTGCGAGCGGTCTGCGTTGATGGTCCTTGGCTCGGTGCCATCTCTAACCTCAAGTCGAGCCCAATCAGTGCAATCAGTGTCTTTGAGCCGAAGACATTGACAATGTTCTCCTTGGTGGTGGTGTTGGACTTGGTGGAGAATACCGGAACCTTCTTGCCTTTCGGCATCTGGTTGCTGACGCTGAACCGAACGCCAACACTGATACACGCATACGCGTACAGCAAGCCCACAACTTTGCCATACTCACGCTTGATGTTCTTTTCCAATTCCTTGCGACGGACAGGCAAGTTGCAGAATAAATTCTCGACCGCCACTGTTGTCCCTCTTGGGGCAGCGGTGACGGAGGCGGCTTTCAACTTGCCAGAGACCTCAAAGTCCAACCGCTTGCCAACCGCACCATCGTCAGCTCTGGCGGTTATGATGTGGAATTTGGACAGGGCGCATAGGGACGACAAAGCCTCGCCACGAAAGCCAAATGTGTCGAGGGTGGTGAGGTCTTCATAGCTCGACAGCTTCGACGTGTAGTGCTTGAGGGCGACAGTCTCGTAGTCGTCAGGCGAGATGCCTTTGCCGTTGTCTTGGACTTCAATACTGTCGAGACCTTGATTCTTGAAGCGGACCTCGATGGATGTCGCCCCGGCGTCGAGACTGTTTTCGACCAATTCCTTCACCACGGAGTTGAGGTCGACAATGACTTGCCCAGATTGGATTTGATGTACGGATTGGCCTTCAATGGCCTTGATCGTGGCCATCGATGACTTTGATTCAGCCCATAATGTGGTAGTCGATGGGCCGAGGCAGCGATTCGCGTGGACGCGTAGAGTGGAAACGCGGAACACCTCCGCTTTCGACAACGTCAACGCGATGTGAACTTCTCTCATCAAACTACATGTACAGACAAGATGGCTGCTGTGGCGAGGAACATGAGCGTCTTCTCATCCAGGCTGTGTCATCTATGCTTGCGATCGCCGATAGCGAAACCTGTCGCACGTCGTGTCAACTTCACTTGTCGTGTTCAGCCGGGAGCTATCCGACCTGCATTTCAGCCCATAAGATGGCATTCGGCACCAAGCGGCGGCAGTCAGGCATACAGCTTTGACGAAGTTAGAAAGTTCAGCGAGCAAGCCTCGCCTGAGCGCATACTCATTGGTATGTTGGACTGGTGACGAGTGTCCCGGGTCACTGCTGATGCATGCTAGATGTCCGCGAGCCAGCAGAGTATGAGGAAGGCTATATCCCTGGCGCCATCAATATTCCAATCAGATCGCAGCCTGACGCTCTGTTCCTGAACGCAGACGACTTCGAAGATCGATTTGGGTTCGCCAAGCCTCAGCATGACAAGGAGTTGGTGTTCTACTGCAAGGCGGGCGTAAGGAGCAGCGCGGCAGCGCAGTTGGCACAACAGATTGGCTACAAGAACGTGAAAGAGTATAGGGGTAGCTGGCTGGATTGGCAGAAGCAAGGTGGTAAGGAGGTCAGGCCGGGTATGAGTACAGATTCGACCACGGGGAGTGGAAGTTGATGCAGGTTTGCATGCTTTCGATCGTTCAGATCGTGCATTGATATGAAATGATCCTGTCAATGCATGGACCTCGCCTGTACTGTCAAATTACTCATCGCCAGAATCCGCCACGCAGCAATGGCGCTTCGACACCTTATTCGAGTCAGTCGAAGCTAGCCTTGCATCCGTCGGTGCTGCCCCGTCAACCAACCTGCGCATGAATGTACGTCAGAAACTTGCCATCATCTCGCGCAAACCGGAGAAGCGATGTCGGTGCCTGAAAATGCTAGCTCCATCGCCGACTCCTACGCCACAGGACCCCAGGCACACGCCGACCCCTCCTATCACAGCTCGCGGTACATCCTCGGAGATCTAATATTTGAACTACATATTCGTATTGAGCGCCGTCCCAGTATCTATAGTACAGGTAAGTGCCCCTCCACGGCGCAATTGGTAACAACACCGATCTAACACCTTCACAGCAATGTGCTTAGATACTAAGTTCGATGGCTTAACATTCGAACGGGTCCCCTTGATTACTGCCCAAGAGGGTAATCGCCGACCGACCGACTGGGGTCTAAAACCTTGAGAGCAACCTGAGGTGCAAGAGGCCTCAACAGACCCTTAAATGTGACCCCCCACCACCCGTGAGCTTTCGAGGCCGGCGCAAGGGCGAGCTAGGGTGAACCGCGACGTTCCCGCGGGCTTTCAAGCTTTACCCAAATCCAAAGTAAAATCTTCAGCCCGGTCCATCTGGGTGCCGCATGGTTCAATGAAGGTATTCTACCAACTTCTCACCGTAGGCGGGTGGGAAGGGGTCTTTTTGCGCTTTTGCGCTGAGGTACTGCGGATTTGGGTTGTTTTTCTGCATCGTGGCGTCACCACCGCAGCGCCACCGACCGCGATCATGGACATAGCGGCGATGAACAGCACCTCCGAAGTCCGCCTCCTGCCTTTTGAAACTGATGCCAAGAGGCCAAGATGAGGAGCCGAAGTTCTACGGACGAAATGGCCTTGGCCAAAGACCGTCTCGAATCCGCGGCAGCTGCAATCATGGTCGCGCATCGGCTGCCGAAAGGCTGCTGTGCATCTAGGCATCATCTCAAAAGACCTCTACGCGGTCAGGTTTCTAACACAATCATCGCATAACCTTCCAACTCCAGTTTTTTCACCCTCGAGCAGAAACTAATCTTGACATTTGTAATATCACTGCTTCGATCGGCCCGAGCTTCACCAGCCTGCCCAATCCTGCGGCAGGTCGCTCATCTCAAAATCAATACTTTCCGCCCCAACGATATCCCAGTGCGTCAGCATCGCTCTCTGCACTTCCCTCCCATCTACCTTCAACCTTTTCACGAAAGGCCTGCTGACCGCTCCAGGCGCAGTAATCACCAACGTCCTCTCCTCCCCAGCTGTACCTCCAGTGCTGACGCCACTTGGCCATCGTATTATGACCTTCTCAAAGAACGGCGAGCCAACGACGTACTCAACACCAGTAGGATTCACTGGGTAGAAGCCAAGCGCAGAGAAGATATACCAAGCGCTCATCTGGCCCAGGTCCTCGTTCCCGCTCAGGCCGCCGGAAGTTGCATTGTAATTCTCCCAAGCAATTGAGCGGGTGAGGTTCTGAGTGAACGTCGGATAGCCGATGGCGGAATACAGGTATGGAGCATGATGCGAAGGTTCGTTGGAGTGGTCATTGTAGCCGCCTTGAAAGTACTCGTCGAGTTTGGCCTTCATTGTCGAGCGATTGCCCATCAACGCTGCGAGGCCGACGGGGTCGTGCATGGCGTTGAAAGTGTAGATCCAGTCGTCACCTTCTGTCCAGCCTTGCTCGCGGCCAGCCCACGTGCCGTTTGCGTTCTTGGCTTCCATGAAGGCGGTGGCGTGGTTGTAGATCTTGCCGTAGTTCTTGCTGCGCTGAAACAGGAGTGCAGCAATGTCAGTGTTGCCAGCATGTTGCGCGACAATAGCAGCGGCATAGTCGTCGAAAGCATAGTCCAAGGTTCGGGAGCCAGATTCTGCCCACTGGTCATTAGGTACGTAGCCAAGATCGGCATATGCCGTCAAGCCCGCTCGGACTTCATCTGGAGTGTAGGGTTCGCGGTCGTAGTACAGGAGGTCTGTATCGTTCTCTGGCGGCACGAAAGCATTTTTCTTGACAGCTTCCCACGCCTGAGCGATATTGAAGGATCTGAAGCCACGCTCCAATGCATTGGCGATGACAGCATCGACATGCGTGCCGATCATGATATTAGTCTCTACGATATTGGCCCACATCGGCAGTCTTCCTGCCCATCCATAGATCTGCAATAAAGAGCGCATCATGCCATTCACTCGTTCAGGGGCAAAGAGCGTGAGGAGGGAATGCTCAGCACGAAACGTGTCCCAGATACTCCAGCTTTGGTAATATGAGTCGTTGGATTGGTGCATACTGTCGGTGTATCCGCTGTAGAACATACGCTGACTGCCATCGGATGTCAGCGGCTCAGAGAAGTCGGCTGGGTATTGCAGGGCGTGGAATAAGCTTGTATAGAATATGGTCTTTGGGTCGTGGTCGTGGTCAGTTTGGTTCGCGCCTTCGACCTCGACACGGGCGAGCTTGTCCAACCACGCTTGCTTCAGACTCTCGACTGTATCCTCGAATGTGGCATATTCAGGCGCCTCAATATCGAGGTTCCGTCGTGCTTGCTCGATACTGACAAACGACACACCTGTCTGCACTTCGACTCGCGAGCTGTTGGTGCCGAACATTACATATGCTCCCAGCTCTGCGCCGCTGCCGCTGCTTTGTCCCGGGTAAATATTCTCACTATTGGTAACACCATAAGATTGGAAAGGCCTGGAGAACCGAGAAACGAAATAGCCGCTGAATCCTGGAGCCCGGCTTGGCCCAAGTGCATAGTCTTGCCTTTGAGGGTTGCCTCCATACACTTCTCTAGCTTCTGTATCAACCGTGATATGTCCTGTCCAATTCTTCCGCGTTGCTTGCACGAAGACGTACGGCTCCTCATGTGCTGGAAAGTCAAGACGCAACCATCCGACGTGCGATGTAGCCGTCAATGCAGCTTTGATAGATGTGTTGCTGATGAGTGATGCGTTGCCGGAGCTTACGCCGTATGTGCTATCGGAAAGAGACAATGGTGGAATCACAGCGGTGGATGTAGCCTCATCACGCCTCGTGCGACCACTCGCGCCTTCGCTGACAACGGAAGGTACTGGCTGCGCACCACCAGGCACTGGCGAGTAGATACTTTCTGTGGCATTGAAGTCGGCCTCCATGCTCTCAGCATTGAATTCAATCTCGTAAACGTACGGCGTGCTTCTCTCATCATCCTTTCTGAATGCATGAGCTCTATGTGTGAACAACGGCTTCACGTCTCCAATGCCGGGACTTAGGACGACCTGACCACTCTCGCCCATCCAGATAGCTGGTTGATGGGTGGCCTGGAATCCATGGATGTACCGATCAGCGTCATGGTACGGGCATTGCGAGATGAAGTTCTCTCGCGTTTGCGGAGTCCATCTTGTCATACCAAATGGCGGAGAAACAGATGGAATCATGCCCCCGTTGCCATTAGGCGTGGTGCCATAGGTACCGATCTTCGGATTGACATATCGGAGCACGCCGGCGTTTTCGTGGTAGAAAGTCGCGACGTTGTATGTGAATAACGGCGTAAACAATGTTGTTAGGCGCAAGCTACTTAGCATGCGGGCTGGGTAGTCGCATACAGCATACTGGAAATAGCCACTCCAGTCTATGAGGGGTCGCACATACTCGGTGAGCGTAGCGAGCATTGCTGCTACACCATGAGCGTTGTTGAAAACGACTGAAGTGTCGATTGGCCATTGGCATGAGATTCGCAGGCCCGTCAATCAGCCAGGCGATTCGCCTACCAGTCGGTCGTTTGGCTTGATCGACCACGTGACGTGGGCTGGCCCCGTCTAAAAGTTGATGCAAGGGTACAGACCATCAATGCGGCTGACTTGTAGTTGTAGAATAATCGTAGCCGACAAGGAGGAGTAGGGTCAATAACGAGCTTCTCGATATGGACTCGGGCCCTGTTCAGCCCTTGAAAGTCATGCAATTGTCTTTGGCAGCATCCAGGAGCCTGTCTGCACATCGAGGTGCAAGTGTCTTAGGTTCTCAATGGTGAACATCGCACCCGAGTAGACGTCTACGTGAGATCCGACAGGATCGACCTCGGCGTCTTGTTTTTCCGACTTGCATCTTGAGTCCAGGTCTGGTCCACACCCAAGGCAACTTCACAGACTGAATTCACACAAGTTCTGGAGGCGAGCGATGAGCCAGTGAGTCTACCAATGGTCATCTCCGAGATTGCCTTCTTTGCAGCCTCAACAGATATATGAGCAATTCGGACACGTCTCACGAGACCACACTGAAAAGCAGAGATGGAGAGTCTTCGCCAGTCTACCGACCTTCTGCTATTGAAGGTCCACAGCCTGAGGAAGCTGAACGAGGGTCTGCAGACACGCAACCGGAAGGGGAACTCGCAAAGCACCAACGTCAAGGTGATGCCGCAGAAGAGCACCCAGAAGCCTCAGCAAGGAAGAAATCTTCGACCAAACCGCAGAGTGGGATGAAGTTTCCCACTTATCGCCATGTACTCAATGATATGATTGACGAGACTGCTGGTCGGACAAGCAACTACAGCTACGGTATCGGGCCTTCACAGATTGGAGCATCACACTGGACTGCCGCGGAGAAGGATGCTTTGTTCCGCAAACTCGCAATATGTGGGGCGGGCGACCTTCATTCATTGTCTGCGTCTCTTGGCACCAAGTCAGAAGCTGAGATCAATGTCTATCTGAAGCTGTTGCAAGACGGAGTATTGGAGGCGAGGGCCACTCTGCCATCCGAGCAGAATGCCTCTGCGACAGATGTGCCTTCAGCTTATGAGGTAGGTCCATTGTGCGAAGCTGAGCTTGAGTCGGCGGCGGGCTCGCTCAGTGGTAGACTTGCAAAGGGCGATGCTCAAGCAGAGCAGGATAGATATGGCGAGCACTGGTTGATTGACACAACCCTCGCGGATGAGATCGAGCAAGACCTCGAGAATGGTGAAGTCTCAGCTGGGGCCGGGAACGGCCAAGAGGTAGAGGCAGCACATCCAGATCCTGGTATGCGCTCTGCGGATTCCGTCCCATTTGCGTCAGCAAGCTTAATGCGGCCCGCTACATTCTTGCAACTATCCTACAACATCTACATGGCTGGTACGCCTGGTGATGACTCCCGTTGGTACGCCTCTGGAGAAAACGTCGACCAGTCAGATGAACCAGCAATCTTCCGATCGGCATTCGAGGACTTTTACAACATCGCTGTCAGCCTCACCCGACGATTAGTGCAGGCGACAATTTTCCAGACCATGACCCGCCTCCGCGCGAGCGATGGTTCTAGGATGGCATGGACACCAGAGCCTCTGGTCCGAGAGAAAGACGTCAAGACCGCTGTCGACATTCTTGGCATGAACGTGGATGCATGGTCGACTTACTGGGCACAACTGCCGCGGCGGCAGGGCTTGATAGTGTATTCTGATTCGAAAAAGTACCGCGACGGACGTCCAGGGACCAAGAATGGTGTAGGGCTTTCTTACGAGGAGGTCGAGGCAGAGCTTGGCTTGTCGACCAATGCGCAACCCGAAGACGAATTTGAGGATTCGGACGATGTTTCACTTGACGAGATGGACTTCGATAGTGATGACTTCACTGTGATTAACGGGATAGGTAGCGAGCCTGAAGCAGAGGATACTGAGGAAGAACCGAGAGTTGACGCCGACGCGCCGGACGTGACCGAGCAGTCGCACGAGAGCAATGACAACGGAGCTGGAAAGGCGCCCGAGTCACCCAGCCACGACATACTCAGCCTCCGCAAAAGGCAGTGGGCAACACGCAAACTGAAGCGCAAACGGGCGCTTAGTCCTATCAGCTTCGGTCGCGCCCAGGACGCCTGGCTAGATGCTCAAGACATGAACGCCAGTCGTGAAGAAGAGCGACGCTTGTGGCAGTCTATACGCAAGCCACCACCCGAGCACGTTCAGCTTGACCATCAGCCGTTACCAACAAGCCCGGTACTGCATGGCGTCGTGCCGGCGCAGACAACCGATTGGAGAGATAAAGTGGAGTATGAGGCGCCTTGGGAACGCTTTGGAGCGCCGATTGATGATGCTGAGTTTGCGGAGATGGAGAGATCTGGACGGCTTGGCAAGAAGCGGAGGAGGAGGATGTTCCATGATAGGATGCTGGAGGCTGGCAGTCTTGGGTCTGATGATGATGGCGGCGAACAGTCGGGAAAGCTCGCAGATGGAGACGAGAGACTTTCTGCTGAACATGAGAGCGCGACCAGCGAGGATGAGGAAACTGCGATGGTGCCTGGAATTGCGAGCAGCGATGGTGATGACAGTCATGATTTCTAGAGTTCAATGGACGAGGAGGCGCACCTACCAGTGCGAACCTATCTTCGTGGAATGGCGTGCATTGCCAAGATTGAGTGCACTTGTCACAAATCCACGGTAGCGGGCAGAAAAGATCTATTCGTCCACGACAGTATCTCAACGAGTTCCTGCCGCCGCCCTTGCAACTGCTGGGCTGAGGCGGTCAAAGACAAACACAGCCCACGTTGCCAGCCTCAAATCCACAAACAATTCAATGATCTGCAGAGAATCAACGGCCCACCATCACGACGCTTGCCGCGGTCAAGCTCATCATGATCCACCCGCTGTCATCGCAGTATGCTCCGTCGCTCCAAGAGCAATAGATCAACCCGCTCAAAGTCGTATACGTGCAGTGATTGTTGTTCGCCCTGCACTATTCACCTTTAATCAGCCGCCATCAACACACAGAACCCAGGTACGCCTCCGTAGATGTAGTCTTCCTTGGTGGTGATGTTTGTGCTGTCGACCATGTCGAGGGCGTTGGCGGCGCCAGCATCAGCCGTGCTGTTGGCGATGGCGTTGATTTGCTGGACGGTGCAGGTGTTGCGGTCGGTCAAGGGAGCGGCGGTGGCGGTGGCGGCGAGGCCGAGGAGGAACATGAGAGGCTGCATTTTGGTGGTCGATGGTAGGTGGTGGGTTGAATCTTGCAATGGGCTGAATGGGCTGGAAGGTGATGTGGTGGGGCGGTTGGTGGGAGACGCCAGAAGAATTTGATATATGCGGTGTAGAGAGCCTGCGGACGAAACTTGGTCTCAAGGATCAGCAATTGTCAAATGCGACAAGACCGTCAAGAAACAGGCAGAAAGTGGCGACTATTGATTAAGTGCCAACTGATGATGACCCGGCCTCTACCATCTCGACATCATCGGTTCAGAAGATATCAACCGGCAGAGAGTAGGCGATAGCTGTGGAGCCACCGCCCTTACCCGGTGTCATCAGTAGCAACGACAGCTCCATGAAGGCCGCCGTCTGCACAGCGCTCACCGGACCCTCTCATCCCCCTCTAATACGGCGGACAATTAAACCCCGTCTTCAACATCGGAAACGTCTGCTCAAAAATCGCATTAAGCCCACCATCATGACCAGACTCGCACGTGAACTTGAGCTGCGAGTACCCCTTCCCAGTATCGCCCTTGCACTTCCACTTCTTCAGCCCCGCCCAGCCCGGGCCGAGGTAGAGGTAGAGGGCGTTGTAGAGCTTGGTGCAGGTCAGGCTGTCGGCGTTGTTGCTGCAGATGCAAAAGGTCAGTGGTGCTTGAGTGGGGAAGGAAGGGGGAGCGTTACAAGGTGTAGCCGATGTTGACTGTGTAGGCGACCACGCCGGCGCCGGTGTCTCTGGCGGTGCAGGATTGCTCGAGGGGGCCGGGGGCCACGGCGTCGATGGAGGTGGTCGTGGTGGTGTTGCTGCTGGGTGTGTCGTTGATGTTGGCGGTGGCGATTGGGGTTGCCAGAGCCGCGGTGGCAGCGGTCAGGAGGTAGAGGATCGACTTCATGTTGGACGTTTGGTGAAGGTTGTGTTGCTGTAGGTCTTGTCGACAGTCGACGGCTGATGACCGATATGTGTTGTTGGAGAGGACTGGAAAATGGAGAAAGATAGAGGGAGTGTAAGGCAAGGTAGGCCCGAGCTCCGTCCTGCGTCACTGCCTCGTCAAATACATGCGGTGAGCGTGACAACCTATGACAAGAAGAAAGGTCAACTCCTCGACAAGCGCATGTGATAAAAACCTAAGGTACCGCTGATATCACATGCCATGATCGAACATGATGATGCCTTACCATCCATCGCCACCAGCTCGTGCCCTCCAGCCTCGGTCACGGCGATCGAGTGCCATCCGCGTACTCCCACTATAAGCACCGGAGTTACAGACAAACCAATATACCTTACTCCTCTCCTGAACCTTCACCCACCCACCCTCCTCCGGAAAAGAAGGATGTATGACTGATGCTCGGAATGGGGTACACGGCTGCTGCTGGACGAAGAAGGGCAGTGGTACCATCAGCAGGGTCCGTGAACGGGGGCGATGGCGTTTCCGGAGTATATAGGAGTTGGGTGCGGAAGGGCTAGTGATTAAGCGGCGGCGGCGGCGGCGGTGGGAGATAGAGAGCGGAAGACTTCCTTCCTACTGCTGCCGACCAGAACGAGATCCCAGCCTTCCATTCACAAACAGCGCCATGATTAGACTCTTAGAAAAAAAATAAAAAATACCACCCATGCTCTATACAACATGCACACAAAGCGTAACACCCACATAGATCCCAAACAAAAGCACCACTCAATGCAACCACTCCACGCATACATGCCCCAACGCCAAATCCCCCCCCAAAAATGCCCTCTCAACCTCAAACCATCCCCAACACCTCATCAATCCCCTCATCCAACCACACCCTCTTCTCCCCCACCAACTGACACTGCAACTTCCCCTCCACCAAAGCCTTCATCTGCTTCTTCGTCACGCTCTCCATGTCCACCTCGGCGAAACACTCCCGGATAGCCTCCATCACCGTCTCGCGGCTCGGGCCCTGCGACTGGAACCCCGGCAATACACTCCCCGGCCGACTGGCATGCTGCAGGGATCGGGCGGAGAAAGCTTGTTGTTGTTGTTGTGGTTGATGATGGTGGGGGTCAGAGTGCATGCTCATGAGCCGTTGTTGGTCGGCGGGGTGTGGGTATGGTTGGTGCGGGTGCGGCGTGAGTAGGCCCGGGTGGTCGGTGTAGCGGGAGAACGTGCTCTGGCGGTTCAGAGCGTTGTACGGGCTTGGACTGCGACCTTGCGGGGGACGGTGGTACATCGCCCCACCTCCTCCCTGCGGATGCAACCCGGACAGCACCGTCGGCGGCGCCCCGAACCGCTGACTGCCCGAGTACACGCTCTTCATCTCGTCCATCTCGTACCCGTTCCCCGGCGCCAAATCTCGATACACGCTCTCCTTCTCCTCCGCCAGGCCCCTCCGCCCGGGCAGACCGTTGGCCGCCGCATAATCGTCCCACCGCTGCAACGGAATACTCCTCGGATCAAACCCTTCGTCGTCTTTCAACACGACCTTCTTGACGCCCTTCTCCTCCACCACCACCCTCGTGTTGCCCCACGAAAAGTCGTCCTGCTTCCAGAAGGAATAGACTGGGAGGATGAAAGAGTAGATGGGGTACGCGAGCAGGTAAATGATCATCCAGCCGATGTGCTGCCATTGGCGTTTGAGGAGGAAGATGAGGGCTTGCAGGCCGTAGACGCCGCCCAGCATGACGATGGAGATGAGTGGGAATTGTTCGTCGCCGAGGCTGACGACGGTGACGAGGTAGACGAGGTAGACGCAGGTGGCGGGGAGGATGATGGTGCCGAAGAGGTCGATGAAGACGACGAAGCGCATGGAGAAGCAGCAGAAGCCGCAGAGATCTTTCAGGAAGACCTGGACACACTCGCGTCAGCACATCTCCCACACACATCTGAGTCGGAAGAGGACTCACCAACTCCGCCAAATTATGAATAGTCGAATTAATCCACCGCCGTCTCTGCGAAAGCAACACACTCCACTGCGCCGGCGCTTCCGTCAACGCATACGCATCCGGGATAAACTTGTAACTCATCGCCGGGAAATGCTTCGTCATAAGCGTCGTGAGGTACCGATCCTCGCCCAACGAAAGCAAATTCTTCTTATGCAGCGTATCGATGTTGTTATCCGCATACTCGTGAATCACTTTGTCCGAAATAATGAGCGGGCGACCCTTGTCTGCGGTCCGGAGGCGGTACATGCAGAAGCTAGACATCCACACCGTCAGCAACCCACACCACTTCTTGAACGATCCAGGGATTTGGGATTATACGCACCACCCGGGCAAACAGGTAACACTCCCAAACAAACTTTCAAACGCCTTCGCCAAATGATGCGAAATATAATACTCATAAACCTGAATCATGGTCCACCAACTCCTCTCCTCATTCTCCAGACTCGTCTCCCCACAAATCCCCACAATCTTCGCATCATTCGCACACGCACTGACCAACCGATTCAAACTATCCTCTTTGACCTTCGTGTCTGCATCCACCATGAACAAGTACTCGTACAGCTCGGGATCGACGCCAATCACGTTGTTGATCTGGTGAAACATCTCCAGTTCCAGCGGGTTCATGGGCGCACGATGGTGGACTCGGTTCAGGAAGGACATGAGCAGGATCTGGGAGTCACGTTTGCCGCGGTTGCCGGGCTTGGACTTCGTTTGCTCGGACTCTTTGCCGACTTTGACGACGACGAGGTAGGGGACGACGTTGCCTTCGTATTCGTAAAGGCCCGAGTAGACTTTGCCGTAGTTGAGTTGTTCGGCCCCTACGCCGACAGATTTGAAGGGGAGGGCGGGAGGGTCGACTTTGGGGTCGACGCCAAGGATGTCGAGGACGATTTTCGGGGTTGGGCGGTCGTTGCCGCCGCCGACGATCATGCCGTCGCAGATGACGCAGAGGAGTTTGCGCTTGTTGTCGTATTGGAGGGCGGTGAGGGAGTCGAGGCCTTTGCGAAGGGAGTCTTCGCCTTCGGTGTAGGCGGGGACTTGGCAGATGACGAATTTGTCTTGCTGTGTAGGGCGTTTCTTGCCGCCGAATTGCAGCGCTGCCAAGAATTTGGTCAAGATGACGGCGCAGAGGATGACGGTGAAGGCCAGCAGGATGTAGTTGTTCACTTGACATCTAGGGGTCTGCCTGAAATCCGTGTGACCCACCAGGAATCGGTTGTTGAGGCAGTTGAGGCCGTTGACGCGGAGTGTCACATTCGAGATGTCATTCCAGTCTTTGGTCAAATCCCCGCCCGGGTTATTCTGGACCAGCTTCTCAACCTCGTCTCCCATGAACGAGTACTGGCTCAGGTCATTCTGAAGCTTCTTGGTGTAAAAGTAATCCGTCAGGTCGTAAACCTTGCCATCAATAATGAACCACTCATGGCTGTTGTCCTGTCCATCCTTCTTGATGTGTTTCTTGCCAATGACCAGCTGTCCCTTGTAGAAGCCTTTCATCGTTGGCACGAAATTGTCGCGGTACCAGTCCCAGCTGTACAACGCCGAAGTCGAGTCCGCTTGCTCGTAATGGCCAGACTTGTGCTCGGCGTTAGGATACAAGAGGGTGGTATTGCTCTGCAAGACCACACTCGTATCGGTGACCAGACCCGGGCAGGCGATTGTCAGAGGTGGGACGATATACTCCGTCACGTCCTCGCCGCCAAACATTTCCATATTCGTCGAACTCGTCTCGATCGACCCAGATCCATCCGTGTGATCCGTCTTCCACCACGTCTTCAAATCGTAGACGGAACCCATGTGCGAGACGTAAAAGTCGGATCCCGCAGCATGATACCCAACCTGCTTCGCACTCCAAGCTTTGTCGTAATTGGGACAGAGCAATTTGCCAAAGGCCACGATGTAGAAGACCACGATACCATTGATGAGGAAGATGATGAACATGAGGAGAACCTTCTCCCTCCATGCCTGCCTGATGTCCGGCCGCTTCATGCGACCAATATGCTTCAGAAGCCAGGGCAAGAACGGGAAGGTGACGACTTTGGAGGCAAAGACCCAGGCCCTGCGTCCAAAAGTCTCTTCCTCCATCTCGAGGTGCTTGTCCTCGGCGAGCATGGGGTCGATTTCTCCATCGTAGGTGATGTCGTGATGCTTGTCGTCTCCCTTGAATCCTAGACCGTAGTCGCCGCCTCCGAGACTCTTCATCGTCTTGTTCATAGCACTGGGAGCAAGACTTCGAGCACCCATGCGTGACTGCGAGTTATCCCGGCCCAGCAAGTTCTCCTTCGAGTCGTCGTACTGCGGTGCGAAATACCCATCGTTGATGCCCGCAGGCGTCTGGACCGAATAGCCACTCTCCATGCCACCGGCACCGACCATGCCGCCAAGCATGGGCGTCACATCTTCGACCGGTTTCATATCCAGCATGGTCTCGGCCTCCCACCACGCATTCTCGCGCATCCAGATCCGTTCGTTGCCAATGACGACCTCGCCATTACTCCATCCGCGCTCCACAATCCACATCTCCGCCCCCTCCTTACCCGGATAGCAGCCCAGTCGCGAGTATCTCTCCACGAATTCCTCGTGGTCAAAGTCGGCCGTGTAATCCAGATGCTTGTTGCGGTGATTGGCCCACTCGGCGAGTCTCCAATTCCTGATCTGTGCCGCGACGGAACCCGCCGACCACTTGAGGTTGGTGGGCGACTGCTCTGCAAAGACTTGTGGCTTGTCATCGCTCGGGTGTAGACAGAGCTGGAACCACACTCTCGCTCTGCCCAGTGTGTCCATCAGCTGGAATCTCCCTCGCTTGCCCACTTCAACCTGCTGACCGTCGCCGGAGTACAGGATCTGCCGGACGAAGCTCTCGGCATGAGCCTGCTCTCCAATCTTCTCCAACACGCTGTTTCGGGCATCGAGCATCTCTTCCCGCTCCCGCCCAGCGAGTCCGCCCATGATGCCGAGATCTGCTTCGTTGGCTGCGACGGCCTCGCTCATCGCCTTCATCGTCGAACTGCCTGCCGAGTTGACCGGCACGCCGTCCTCCTTCATCTCGACGTTGATGCCGCTGTTGTCGTCAAAGACGGTCTTGAGCGCCACCGCTTTGCCCAGACTCTCGGACGGAATCTCGATGATGCTGATGCTCACACCATCGTCGTCGTCGGTGCTCGGTGGAGTGTCGCAGCCCCCCTCGCTGCCACTGCTGGAATTAATGCTCTTGCCGGTGTGGATTTCGACTCTTATCGCCTGATTGGCCTTGGCAACCAGCCAGTCGACAATAGCCTCATACAGCCCAGCAGCCAAGACCTCGCGCTCATCACCCGCAAGCTTTTGCACCAGAAACCCCGAGTCAATCTCCAGCAGTTCCGCCACATCATCGCAGGCCGACTCGACCTCGGCCTCGGACACGAGCCAGCCCACGGCATCGCCCAAGCGCAACACGGCCGCCACCGCCTGCAGCAGATTCCGGAAGCCCGCGCCTCTGATGCCCAGACTCTTGAGCGCCGCCCTCCAATCCTCCGCATTCGCCGCGTCGTCGGCGGTCGGCAGATAACTCGGCGGCGCATACGTCTCGCTCTTCCTCAACAGCGCATACTGCTCCGCCCTCTTCAGCCCCAGCGCCTCTGCCTCCTGCGCCGACGCCGACTGCAGCAGATAGTAAAACACATCGAACGCCCTGTGCCCCTCCTGATTCTCGACATGCAGCAGTGCCCTCCGCGTGTCGAGGCCGCTCGTGCTCAGCGCCAAACTCGCCCCACTCAAGTCTCCCTGCAGATTCAAGTTGAAGGTCGCCTGCAACGCCGAATACCGCGGCTGACTCGGGTTGCCCGGCGTCACGGTGTGCAGGAACGGGCGCAACGCCGCCAGCGCCGTGAAGAAACTCCCGGGCACACTCACGGGCAGGGCCTCGACGAAGGGCGCGAGCAGACTCGGCGTGCTCGCGTGCAGACTCCCCAACACCACGACGCCATCCTCGGCTCGTCGGACGGCATGCTCAAAGGCCCGGCGCGCGAGCTCGGTGTCGACGGTGCCCCCTGGCTGTTGCAGGGCGGTGAGCCAGGTGTTGACGACGAGGGCGGTGGAGGACTCGAGCGGGTAGGCGGCGGCGGAGGTGTAGGCGGCGTGCAGGGCGTTGAGGCAGGAGGTGGTGGACATTTGCTGGGCGGCGTTGTTCTGCATGGTGTTGGTGCGCGGGGCGGTGGAGAGGGAGGAGTGGTGGGAGAAGCGGTTGGCCATGGTGGTGGCGGCAGGGGTGCCCGCAGGGGGCTCGTGGGGAGGTGTGGGCAGTAGTGAGAGTGGATGTTGGGAGGGTGGAGTGGTGCTTGCTCTTGCTGGGTTGGACTGGCTGGCCTTGTTGCCCGAGGTTTCCTTTGATGTGAATTTTCTAGACAGGTAAACGAACGACAAGAACCATTGGATTGTGCACACACACACACACACACACACACACACACACACACACACAATGGAATCTACAAATTGATGGAAGAAATGGATGTTGCTGCACACGAGGACCTACAGCAGTAGTACAAGTTAGTGTTGACCCTGCCGCTGACTAGCTCCGTCCAGGGTGGCGTTACCTCCGATCGGGCGGTTTGAGATGAATTACTCCTCAAGCCATCAATCAAATGGATTAATCAAAAGCAGCGACGATCACCTGTGGCAAACAGTGGTACTCGATCAACCATCCCAAAATAGCCCCCCGCCTTCTGCCTCGAACGGCATCCCTGCCGCTCTACACCTGTTCCTGACATGTTGAGGCCAAGCTACATGTAGGTATACAGGTCCCGCGCGAAAATAGGCCCCGACGCGTCATCTCTGCTCTACTCTCATCGGTGATGTCTTTGCTCGTGTTCGAGAAGTCGCCTCAGCTGGATCGGGCATTCAAAAATAGGTCGACGCCACCCCAGACCTCAAAGTTGGGTGCTGGCAGGATGTCACTGCTGTCGTAAGAGACATCGTCGGTTATGCCGTGCATGCTGTTAGTCTAGTCTGAACTATACTCATCTGAACAGACTCGGATGCTCAAGCGAAAAATAGACGTACAGTATAGCAAGCTAGTGGCACTAGCGTGTGTAATCAATCATGCCTGCAGAGCCGCTCCTGACCAATGCCCGCGGTTTGGGGTGAGTAAGGTAGAGTTGAGCCTCGTCGGGGCGGACTTCTGCTAGACGGACTGCACACAGTTGATGCTTGTAAATTGAGACGACTTGTTGATGTTCATCCTCTACTATCTGACGCTCGCTTCTGACGCTCGCTGTAATTCATCGTCTGATTTGCGTTTCCACGCCATCGTTACAGGCCCCTCGATCGTGGAAGAGAGACGAGACGAGACGAGACGAGACGAGACGAGACGAGAGTTGATACATTGATTAATACCATCGACAGGAGGAGTAGGACGGAGTCTTGACACCGCACCACCAGCCTTGCGAGGCACCCACCGCCGCTTCTGCCCTCACCACCATCCCCGGAGGCCCGACGCCTCCCTACACCTCGCCATGGCAAACCCCCAGACCGCCAACCTCGTCTCGCTTCCCACCCACCTGCAGTCCGACACCGGCCTGACATCGCACATCGCCGCGCGCTACCACATCCAACATCCCATCACCACCCTCAGCTCCCAGGCCTACATCTCCGTCAACACCTTCACCTCGGCCGCCAAAGGCCCGGGTGGTCACAAAGATGGCTCGGCCATGGGCGCCGCCGAGGAGCTGGCACAGCGCATGTGGACCCGTCTGGGCAGCAGGCAGGAGAACCAGGCTGCCGTCTTCTTGGGCGAGAGCGGCAGTGGCAAGACGACGGTGCGCAGCCATGTGCTGAGTCAGTTGCTGGGCTTCACGAGCACCCCACTCAGCAAGAAGCTGAGTTTCGCCGCGTTCGTGTTTGATGCGCTCACCACCACCAAGAGCGTCACGACCCCCACCGCCAGCAAGGCCGGTTTGTTCTTCGAGTTGCAGTACGAGACGGCGTCGTCGTTGCATCCGACGTTGATCGGTGGCAAGGTGCTGGATCACCGGTTGGAGAGAAGTCGCGTGGCGAGTGTGCCGCCGGGCGAGCGCAACTTCCATCTCCTGTACTACTTGCTCGCGGGCACCTCGGACGATGAGAAGAAGCATCTGGGTCTCGACCTGGAGAGCGGCGTGACACATGGCGCCGGCAACCGCGTCTCCATGGGCGGCGGGCACAAGAGATGGCGATACCTGGGTCATCCGTCACAGCTGAAAGTCGGCATCAATGACCACGAGGGCTTTCAGCATTTCAAGACGGCGCTCAGAAGGCTCGAGTTCCCTAGGGAGGAAATCGCGCATCTGTGCGAGATCTTGGCCACCATTCTGCATATCGGGCAGGTGGACTTTATCACCAAAGCGGCGACGACGCCTGCCGCGGACGAGAGTGGAGGATACGGGCAAGAAGGTGGCGGCGAAGAGCTGGTGTGGGTCAAGAATCGGGAGAGTCTCCAGGCGATTGCCGCGTTCCTCGGTGTGCCTGAAAAGGACATGGAGCAGTGTCTTCAGATTAAGACCCGGACTCTAGGACGTGAGCGGGTGACGGTCATTCTGGACCGGAACAGCGCGAGAGAGAATGCCGACGAGTTTGCCAGGACGCTGTATTCGCTGCTCGTGGCCTATGTGATGGAGAAGATCAACGACAAACTTTGCGCGGACGAGGACACAGTCGCCAACACGATCTCGATCGTCGACTTTCCAGGCTTTTCGCAGAGCTCGAGCACGAACAACACGCTGGATCAATTGCTCAACAATGCGGCCACCGAGTCACTATACAATTTCTGTCTACAATCTTTCTTCGAGCGCAAGGCAGATCTGCTGGAGTCGGAGGAGGTGTCAGTCCCACCGACCAGCTACTTTGACAACTCCGATGCGGTCAAAGGCCTGCTGAAACCCGGCAACGGCCTGCTGAGCATCATCGACGACCAGATGAGGAGAGGGAGGACGGATCGCCAGTTCCTCGAATCCATTCGCAAGCGCTTCGAGGGCAAGAATCCGGCCATCGAAGTTGCACCCGCCATGCTCCACCTGCCAGGCAACAACTTCGCCACACCCAACGCGAATGCCTCCTTTACCGTCAAACACTTTGCCGGCGAGGTCGAATATCCGGTCGATCATCTTTTGGAATTGAACGGAGAGGTCATCTCGGGTGACTTGATGAATCTGATGAGCATGAGCACCAGCGCCTTCGTCGGCGATTTGTTCGGCCAGGAGGCTTTGAACAAGACTGTGAATCCACGGGATCGGACGACCGTCACCCAGGCCTCGGTCGCTTCCAAGCCATCGCGCATGCCGTCGATGGCGAGGAGAAAAGGGTCACGACCACGTCTCGGCCAGAAAAAGATGGACGAAGACGACGGCGAAGGTAGCGACGAGGGCGCCATGCACAGCGTCTCAAATGCGTCGCGGCTTCAACGGACTGCCCAAGAGCCGACTCAGGGAGCCGCAGGGCAGTTCTTGACGGGTCTGGATAACATTACGAAGTCGCTGACTGCACCCAACACGAATCCGTATTTCATGTTCTGTCTGAAACCCAACGATCGAAGGATCGCGAATCAGTTCGACAGCAAATGCGTGCGGACGCAGCTTCAGACGCTGGGGATTGCAGAGATCTCGCAACGACTACGAACTGCCGATTTCAGCATCTTTCTGCCTTTCCGCGAGTTCTTGGGCACTGCTGAGGGTGAAGTGTCCCTCGTTGGTACTGAAAAGGAAAAAGCGGAGATGATCTTGGAAGACAAATCTTGGCCTTCGAACGAAGCGCGTGTCGGCGCGACGGGTGTCTTCTTGAGCGAGAGGTGCTGGAGACAAGTCGCGCATGTGGTCGATATCGGCGAAGCTCCTCCACCGGCGGACGAGTACGGAAATGATTCAGGATTGCTCACGCCTGCGCACAAGGGTGGATTTGCTGAGAGCAAGACCCATCTGCTGCCCACACCTGGCTCAGGGAACTATCTGGATGACAAGGGCGCGGGCTACTTTGGCTCTCGCGATCTGGATGGGAAGAGTGAGGCTGGAGCTAGTGCTTTCCGAGATGGAGATATGTTCCGGAATCTTCCAAATCGAGACCAGATGGCGGAGAAGGGCAACGAGGCGAAGATGGTCGAGGTCGAAGAGCACAAGATGTCGAGTTCAAGAAAGAGGTGGCTATTCCTCGTCTATGCTCTGACCTGGTTTATACCGGACTTTCTGATTCGATGGGTAGGTGGCATCAAGAGAAAGGATGTGAGACTGGCCTGGAGAGAAAAGTTGGCCATCAACCTTCTCATTTGGTTGTCTTGCGCGTTTGTGGTCTTCTTCATGATTGGACTTCCCAAACTCATCTGTCCGACGCAGCATGTCTACTCCCTCTCGGAGCTCACGTCCAAGAACGGCAAAGATGGAGCGGACTCGTATCTGGCGATCAGAGGTATTGTCTTCGACATCGACAAGTTCATGTACCAGCACTACCCCTCCATCGTGCCGACTTCTTCCCTCAAGAAGTATGCGGGCGAGGACGCCAGCAAGCTTTTCCCCGTGCAGGTCTCGGCGCTGTGTCAGGGTGTGAACGGCACGATCAATCCGGCTGTGCAGCTCAGCTATCAGACCTACAATTACACGGACGACACGGCCACGAGTACGAGCACAGATTTGGACGACAATGCGCAGTACCACGACTTCCGCTGGGCGACCAACGACTCGCGACCTGACTGGTTCGCGCAGCAGATGATTCGGATGGAGCAGCAGTACTGGAAAGGCAGGGTCGGCTACAGTCCTACATACATGAAGACGCTGGCCAAGAAGAGCAATTACCTGGCTTCCATCTCGGGACGCGTGTACGATTTCACGCAGTACATCTCTGGCGGCAGGAACCCGGCGTACCCTCCCGGCAAGAATGCCTCGGACTACGCCGACTCGGATCTGCCTGTCTACAACGCCAACTTCATGGACCAAGCGCTCGTCAACCTCTTCCAGGAGCGCACAGGCGAGGACATCACGCAGGAGTGGGACGCCCTGGACATGGACGCGGGTCTCCGCAACCGCATGCAGATCTGCATGGACAACCTGTTCTACATCGGCGACGTCGACACGCGTAACTCGCCGCAGTGCAAGTTCGCCAAGTACATTCTGCTGGCGATTAGTTTGCTGCTGGTGACGGTCATCGGGTTCAAGTTTTTGGCGGCGCTGCAGTTTGGGAAGAAGAATGTGCCGGAGAATCTGGATCGTTTCGTCATCGCGACGGTGCCGGCGTATACGGAGGACGAGGACAGCTTGAGGCGAGCGATCGATTCGGCGGCGCGCATGAAGTACGATGACAAGAGGAAGCTGTTGTTTATCATCTGTGATGGTATGATTATTGGGCAGGGCAATGACAGGCCGACGCCTAGGATTGTGCTTGGTGAGTATTCTCCTGATGTGTGACGGGCGTGCATTGGTTTGCTGACGGGAGTGTAGATATTCTGGGCGTGCCCGGTACGGTTGACCCGGAGCCGCTCAGTTTCGAGAGCTTGGGCGAGGGCATGAAGCAGCATAATATGGCCAAGGTCTACTCTGGGCTGTATGAGGTACAGGGACATATCGTGCCGTTTGTGGTGGTTGTCAAGGTCGGGAGGCCGGCTGAGGTCAGCAGGCATGTTGTCGCTCATCCTCTGTACCTGAACACGCACTGACTTTCTTTTCAGACCCGGCAACCGTGGTAAGCGTGACTCTCAGATGATCCTGATGCGCTTCCTCAACCGCGTCCACTACAACCTCCCCATGAGCCCCATGGAACTGGAACTCCACCACCACATCCGCAACATCATCGGCGTCAACCCCACTTTCTACGAATTCCTCCTACAAATCGACGCCGACACCGTCGTTGCGCCAGACTCCGCCACTCGCTTCATCGCCTCCTTCCTCAACGACACCAAGCTCATCGCCGTCTGTGGCGAAACGGCCATTTCCAACGCCAAAGCTTCCATGGTCACCATGATGCAAGTCTACGAATACTACATCTCGCACAACCTCACCAAAGCGTTCGAATCGCTCTTTGGCTCGGTCACTTGCTTGCCGGGTTGTTTCTCCATGTACCGCATCCGCGCCGCGGAGTCTGGCAAACCCCTCTTCGTCAGCAAGGAGGTCGTGACCGACTACTCCGAAATCCGCGTCGACACTCTGCACACGAAAAACCTGTTACATCTCGGTGAAGATCGTTACCTCACGACCTTACTCCTCAAACACCACCCCAAGTTCAAGACAAAGTACATCATGCGTGCGCACGCCTGGACTGTGGCCCCCGATACCTTCAACGTGTTCATGTCGCAACGTCGTCGCTGGATCAACAGCACAGTCCACAATCTCATGGAGCTCATTCCCTTGAACCAACTCTGCGGCTTTTGCTGCTTTAGCATGCGCTTCGTCGTCTTCCTCGACCTGCTCTCCACGCTCGTACAACCGGTCATTGTCGGCTACATCGTCTACCTGATCGTCGAAGTCATCCGCAACCCTTCTAGCATACCAATCACCGCTTTCATCCTCCTCGGCGCCATATACGGTCTGCAGGCGATTATCTTCACCGTGCGCCGGAAATGGGAGATGGTGGGCTGGATGCTGATATACATCTTTGCCACGCCGATTTTCTCGTGTGGACTGCCGCTGTATGCGTTTTGGAAGATGGACGACTTTTCCTGGGGTAACACGCGCATGATCACTGGCGAAAAGGGCAAGCAAATCCTCGTCAGTGACGAGGGTAAATTCGACCCGGACAGTATTCCCAAGAAGAGGTGGGAGGAGTACCAGGCGGAGCTGTGGGAGGCCAGCACGCAGGCTGGCGGGCGCGCGGATTTCGGCGATGCGCAGAGTATCATGTCGGGAGTCACGGGGCACAGCTACGCAACCAAGGGCCCATACCAGGTCCACACGCACGCGGCCTCCGACTACGGTGGCGGCCTACAGCAAGGCGGCTACGCCTCCCGCGCGCCCTCGCAGCTCGACCTCCTGCACAGCCACCACCAAAACGGCAGTCGCATGTCCCTGCTCTCGGACCCGGGCACGGGCATGATGCAGCAGCGCAGCACGTCGTCGTACTCGCTGCTCGGCCCTTCCCCCCACAACCACAACACTGCTCACGAGGCCTCCCCCGGCGCCACGGAGCTGTTGCCGAGCGACGACGCGTTGTTGGCGGAGATTCGCGCGATCCTGCTCGAGGCGGATCTGATGCGCATTACGAAGAAGGGGGTCAAGGGCGAGCTGGAGCGGCGGTTTGGCGGCGTGAACTTGGATGCGCGGAAGATGTTTATTGGGAGTGCTACTGAGGCTGTGTTGCAGGGGCTGTTGTAGGGCGGGGGGGTGGGGTGTTTCTTTTCTTTTTTTCTTTTTTTTTTTCTTTTTTGGACTGACGTTGCTAGGGGGTCCGGTGTTTTGTGGGTTGGGGCATTTTTCGGGCATGAGGGCGTTGGGTTGTTTGTGGGATGGGTTTTTGTATGTGCATGGTTTTTTGGCTACTGGATGGATGGGTATGGTGACGGACGGCATTTTGTGGGGTTTTTGGGGGGGGAGATATTTCATCTTGGGGTTTTGTTGTTGTTGTTGTTGTTGTTGTTGTTGTAACGGAATGCACACAGGTAGGTCTTCGCATCTTTTTCTGTACAGCGGCCGCGAAAAGTAGTGTATCTATCTAGATAGATTGTTACGGTAATGACTAGCAAGCATCACTCACCCTATCTGTGCCTACTCTCCTACCTCCGCAATTTTATTTCCAGTTTCCGCGGAATTTGCACACAAACCAAACCAAAACCAAACCACACGATCTCCCCCACTGTTCCAGGATACCCCCTTCCCTCGCTACCTGTTTTCTGACTCGACGCCCTCTATAACCCACCCAACCCCAGTTGTCCCTGGCCTCATTGCCAACGTAGGTAAGCTGTGAATCACGTCCTCCGGTAGAATACTACTACCTACTCCATTCCAGACGGAAATTTCTGTTTTCCCCTCCCTCGAACTGCGCTTGCTTACTTATATATCCGCCCTTGTAAGCGGACGTGAAACGTGAACGTGAACGTGAACACTGAGTAATGATTCCCTCTCCGAGACATTCCGCGGTACGTAAGGGTAAGCTTCGATCGACGGATGTGGCTGTCAAGAGGCGGGGGGGTTTTCTCCTTGCTCTCGCTCTCCTACGTACCTTTCCATTCGTTACCCTTCTGCAGCTTCACCTGCCCTGCCCTCGCGAGACTCTGTCGGAAAAGATTTGCATCGTTTCTTTGTCGAGGAATTCATCACAGCTCGGGGCAGGTTTCTTTTCTTGGTCGGGGGGTGGGGGATTTGGCGGTGCTGGTGGACATGCACGCGATGGAGTCTGTAAGGAGGAGGCGGGCAGGCAGGGGTGGAGGAGCGGTGGCGTACGCGGGTTTGGAGTTGCAAGGGTGGGGGTTGGGCGAGGGTGAGGGAGAGGAGAGAGAGGAGGCGGAGGAGGGGTTTCATGGTGTGCTCTGGTCGGGGAGGTTGGTGTGTATGTATCGGGGCTGTTTCACGCTGGTGGGTGGGGAATTGGTCTTGTTTCTGGGGTGAGGATTGAGATGCAGGGATGAGATCAGGCTGATCCTATATGTGTGGTTTGTCTGTCTGCCTTTGAGCCTGTCTAGATGTGACTAGCAGGGCATCCGTATATGCTATAGCAAACAATTTTGAAGTCTGGCGAGTGCGTCTGTCTGATGATCGCATGGGTGATCTTGGTCGCGCAACAAGGCTGATATTTTTGAGGCATTCGCACACGGCTGGTTTTCTGGCCATTCAGACTCCTAGGATTGTAGTAGCTGTGCTGTGCTTTGGGCACCGTCACCTGTCATGCTGACAGCTGTGGGACGTCCTGAACGCACGAACGTCAGCCTTGGTGCTGAGTATGTGTCTCTCTGCTCGCGTGTCGTAAGGTACGTAGGTGTAGCACTACATCCCGCTCAGCCTGAGACGGACGGTGCAGGAGGACTACGAGCCAATGCCTTTCGAGATTGGTTGATTGCGAAGTGCAGCTCGAGTGTGTGCATCGTCGTGTGGTGCCGTTGATGGCCATGGACGTCAAAGGCACGGGTCGTGAGTGTAGCACCACTACGTCCTGATGATGGAGGAACTTATCACTGCAGAGCTCGCGACGACCAATCGCACATGCAGCATTGGCAGTATTGTCTCCCCGATTTCGGCTTGGATGGAAGCCTCGTGTAGCTCTCCTACTTCACCAGACCTCAGGAAAGACTTTCGTGAATTTGTGGCTTCAGCACGTCCAATTGAGTACAGCACGAGCCCTGACCGTGGCTCAATGGTGGTGGACACCTGCACGATGATCTCCAGTCTTGAGTAGTTGCATTATTATTATTCTCGGATCAAGAGTCCTGAGTTTGCAGGTGTCGCGTTGATTAAGTGGCGAGGTTGATCTGTGAGGGAGGCGCGACCTCCGTCATGAGCTGCTGCGTAGATGTTCTCCGGTCAGACCATTCGCTCGTGAGCCGCCAAGCCAGAAAGGCATCTGTCGAGACTGATCCGCAGCAGATACGGAATAAGCGGCGGACTTATACACAGTCATAGAAGCTCGTTGACCCAATATCGAGGCGTGGACAGTCGACCGTCGCCATGAACGACACACTTCACTCGAAGCCCTCGAGCATATCTCATCATCACCTCAACCATCTCAACACAAGCCACACAAACACAACAAACAGCACGACTCCACCCCAAAAGATCCACTTGTCCTGCCTCGCCCTCCTCTCGACCATCCTAATCGTATCCCCACTCACCCCCAACGTCCTCCCGACATCATACAGCTTCCTCTGCGTGCCCTTCAACACCTCCCTCTGATCTCCCAGATCGCCCAGCACCGCCCTTCCCCTCTCCAAATACTCATCCAGCGTCTGGTTCGCCTGCCCGAAAAAGGAATTTTCCCTCAACGCATGGCTCTCCCTCGCCTCATCCCCGCCCAGACCGTAGGGAGATGCATAGGTGGCGCTGTAGGGGTTTGAGCCGGGGGTGGACGTGGGGTGGGAGGTGTTGGGGGTGCTGAAGAGGGGGTTGATGTTGGCGCCTGTCCGGGCGTTTAGGGATGCATCGCTGTAGGGGTTTTCGGGGGTTTGGGTGGCGTGGGGCCGGCGTCCGAGGAGTTGGGTGCGGGCGGAGGCGTCTTGGGCCTGCTCGCGTTCGTGCTTGAGTTCGGCGAAGCGACTCCTGAATTCGAGGAGGTCGGAGCGGAATTTGGTGATTCGTTCTTGGCCTTTGGTGGCGTTTTCGGGAACCAGCTCGACGTCGATGTTCTTCTGGTAGTCGTCGAGGGTCCGGGTGAAGGAGGTGAGGGATGTGGCGAGTTGGCCTTGGAGCGCAGTCGGGTTGGAGGAGGAGTTGCTGGCGAGCGCGTCGAGGTCGGCGCGGATGGACTTGGATTGCCGGAGCGCTGAGTTGTATAGGGCCGACTACGACATCGCATCGTCAGCAGGAAATCTCAGCATTTGGTTTCGCAGTCCTTCCTTACCATGGCGAGGTTGTGCTATAGTGAAAGAGCAAGTATCTGTACAATCACATGCAAGCTGTCGTCAAGGGTCCAACCGGGCGGTGCGCTGTATGTACAAGCTTGATCTTACTCCAAAACCTATTCATTTTAATGTATTATAACTGTTAAATTTTGGGTTAATTGCGTAGAAAGGAAGTAGCAACAGAGAAGAATATTCTAATATTAGGTACTCTATAAATATAGGGTCTAGTATACAAAACAGGTAATATATAATAGAAAGAGAATAATAACCTCTCTCTTTCTACTCTAGAAGGTATATATCTCTCTACTACTAAATATTATAGATAGTAGCACCTTAGTTAGAGAAAAATTATTCTTCTATCTATTAAGTATACTAACTAGTAATATCTTACTTAGAAGAAGATAAAATCTTTTCTTCTAAGTGCCTATTTGTTACGAACCTAGTTAGGCTAAGAGAAGACTTCTTAGCGCTCTACGCTAAGTACTACAGAGTAGTTAGAAGCTCTACGACGCTCTACTATTACAAATCTAGTTAGGCTAAGAGAAGACTTCTTAGCGCTCTATACTAAGTACTATAAAGTAGTTAGAAGCTCTATAATACTCTATATAGAGTACTATAGATTACTTAGGCGCTCTATTATAGCTAAGATAGAGTAGGATAACACCTAAAGATATATAGAAACTTAGAATAGACTCTATTTATACTATATTTAACTTATATTAGTAATTAACTAATTAGAATTAACTATTATTAAACTCTTGTTATTTATTAGAACTACTTAGTACTTCTCTCTTATTACTACTTATCTAAAGAAGCTACTAACGCTTATCTATTTAGGCTATTATATATAAAGATATATATACTCTACTAGTTAGTTATTAATAGTATAGAGCATTCTGCTATAGCATCTTTTAGCTTCTAAAAGGCTTCTTAATATTGTTTCTCCTATCTAAATATAGTGTCTTTCTTTATAAGAGTTGTAAGTACTATTAAGATTATTAAATAATTCTTGATAAACTTCTAGTTATAGTTTATAAGCTCTAAGAATACCTAAACATTCTTAACGCATTTTTAGTTATAGCTATTCTTATACTACTTTAATCTTAGTAGAATTAATACTTAACTCTTCTATGCTTATAATAAACTTAAGGAACTTAACTTTCTTCTTATAGAATTTGTATTTTTCTAGGTTAATATATAAGTTTTATTCTTATAGTTTTCTAAAAATATTTTATATATACTTAATAAATTTATAATAGCGTTCTAGTAGTATAAACTAGAATGTTATTAAGATATGCTACTATAAAGTTATTAAGGTACTCTTATAAGGTGTTCTTTATTATGTCTTAAAAACTAGCTAGCGCGTTTATTAACCTAAATAGTATAACTAGGAACTTATAGAGTCTATATTATAACCTAAATACTATTTTCTATTCTTTGCCTATAGCTATCTATATAAGGTAGTAGCTATTTTAAAGGTCTAGTATAGTAAACTATTTAGCTCCTATAAGTCTATCTTAAAGTTCTCTAATATTAGATAGAGAGTATTAGTTCTTTATTATAATGTTATTAAGTTTCTAATAGTTCTATACATATTATAGTTTTCTATTCTTCTTTAGAACAAATATTATTAGGAATACTACTAAGAATTCTAATTTGCAGATATATTCTTTTACTTTGTTTTTCTTTATCTATTCTTATTTAGCTTCTAGTTCTTTGCCTAATTTAGTATAGAGTAGTCTAAAGAGTAGTACTTTTCTAGGCTAAAGTTAGATCTTATAGTCCTACGCCTAATATTTTAGTAAAGCTACTAATTCTATTTCTTCTTTAAAGAGAGGCATAAAATTATTATACTCTTCTAGAATTGTAGGTGTTATAATTTTACTATATACTATAATATCTTTATAATCTAGTAGACTCTCTCTAGTATCTATCTAGTTTGCGCTTTATTATTAAAATCTACTATTTACTAAGAAACATATCTTATAAGGTTTCTTCTACTTATCTACTATTATCTACTATTAATATGTAGGTTTTATAATATGTTTCTATATATATTAATTAAATATAAGTACTTCTATCCTCTAGTTAATAACTAGATAATATCTTCTTAACTAAGAGTTACTAAGTATAACATTATGCCTAGCTATTAGTATTATATCTAAGATAATCTCTTTATAATACTCTTAAGTAATATATAATAGAGGTACTATCTCTCTATCTATATTAGGTTAGCGTAATCTATTTACTATAATTACCTTATATCTATCTAGTTTCTAGCGTATTATAATTGCGTTCCTTTAAATATAGTCTTTTAATATAGAGCTAATACTAGCTCTACTATTAATTATTACTATTATAGGTGTCCTATTTATAATACTTTTAGTTCTAAAGACTCTTGTCTTTCTAAGATTTGTGTTATTACTAGAATTGTTTTTCTAAGCCTTATAAATATTATTACACTTATACTAACTGCTTATATTAACTAAGTTAACTTGTTTTCTAAATTAAATAGTAAAGAATTTCTATACTATGCTTAGGTTTCTATTCTATAGATTTTTATAGGTTATTATTATTGTTTAAGCTCTCTCTATTATTCTTGTATAAGTAGCTAATTCGCTTAGTACTAAAGCATCTTTCTTTTTACTTGTTTTCTAACCTAGCTTTAGTAGTATATTGCTTCCTGTTTTTCCTTAGGATTCTCTATTAGAACTTCCTATTACTCTATATATCTAAGAACCTAAATTGCTTATACTCCCTAAAACTATACTTATAGAGCTTAGATCTAGTCTCTTATTTCTTTTATAATATGCAGGCCTTCTAGAGTAATATAACTCCTATTCTCTTAGAAGTAGCTTCTAATTAGTAGCACATCTTATATATATTATCTAAAGCTTACTTCTTCTCTATCTACTAATTAATACTTCTAGAATATTCTTTAAAGCTACTTAACTAAGAGGTTAAATTATTCTAGGTATAGATAGCGCTTTTGTCCTTATATTAGGAATATCTCTTTATATCTTCTAGTAATTATAACAAATATGCTTATAGCTTTAGTATATTCTAATATTATAAACTTAACTAGTTTGTTTGTCTATATTATTATTACCTTCTTATTCTTTATTAGACATATTATCTTCTTTACTATCTCTAGCTTCTATTATACTATTATCTTGTTATTTAATAATATTAACTTCTTCTATATATAGTTAGTTCTATCTTAGGTACTCTCTAGTATAGTATACTAGGCTTATAATATGCTCCTCTTATAGTTCTCCCTTATAGTAGAAGTTTTCCTAGTTTTTTATAAGACTATTAGCTATCTCTGCAACTTTAATAGGCGCGTTATAGATGCGTAGAAGTATATTAACTACATTGTTAACATCTCCTATAACCTTAGTTTATTAGGTCTTATATTCTTATTTCTAGTCTCTATAAATATAGACCTACTCTAGTATTCTAGGTAGTAGTAACTACTATACTTATTTTTTCTTATTAAGGTGTTTTAGGTAGTTTTTATTATAGCATCTTAACTAATCTTTTATTTTTTTATAGTTCTAATATTTTGCTCTATGTTATAGATAGTTATATTGGTTCTTAATCTACTTTTAGATTTAAGTTATAGTATAAAGGCTCCTTTATTCTTTCTTCTTTATACTCTTTGCTTATATTATTATAGGCTACTTCTATTATAATCTTCTATTCTAGTATAATCTCTAGGTTATTAGAGTTATTATCTACATATTCTATAGATCTAAATTTGTATTCTAAAGCTATAGGTATTATCTAGCTAAGAGTTAAATCTAGCTGCTAGATAGTTCTATTTACTAGTTTCTTCTACTTTATAGCAGAGTTCTTAGTCTAGTTGTCCCTTATATAGTATTTATTAAGCTAAACCTTATAACTACTTATAGGCGAATTTTGCTTCTCTAGTTCTTTATAGTATTCTCTCTAAGGCTTCTTATAGTTAGAGATTCTAAGAATTATATTAAATTCCTGAATTTGTTCTATTAAATTAAACTATTATTAGGGCACTTTATTCTTTAACTTATAGTCCTATGCTATATATCTTGTCTTTAAACACGCATAGCATCTTATTCTAGTCTTTTTGCCTTAAAATCTTCTTCTCTTAAGTCTTCTATTATTAAGTTATTATGTGTTATTTACTTCCTAGTCTATAGTATTATAGTTGTTACCTTAATTATACTTTCCTATAGTCTAGCTAGTAGATACAAAGCTATATTTTCTATCTTTGCGTTTATAGCATCTCTCTATTACTTGCTTATATAACATATTATTAATCTAAATTTCGCTCTTAATTATCTAATCTAGGTTATTATTTGTTACTCTATTATACATAAGTTTATTCTTAATATTATCCTTTAAGCCTTATTAGAACATAACTATTAAGGCGTCGTTATTCTACTCTATAACTTAAGCATGTTACTTAAACTTAGCTATATAATTAGAAGCTAATAACTTCTAGGTTAGGTATTAGATAACTCTAGTTAAAACTTCCTTATTGTTATAGATCTTAAAGATCTTCTAAATCTCTATTCTAAAGATATTAAAGTTTCTAAAAAGCCCTTTATAATTAGTATTATCTCTAAGGTACTTTAAAAGGTAAGGTTTAATCTATTTCTAAGCGTTACTATATATGTAGATAGTAGCAAACAAGGTTTTATTCTATATAATATTATTAAATATAAAGTATAAATGCATTTAGTTAAGCTAGTCCTTAAGTTTATTTTAGTCTCTATAGTAGAAGTCTAGTTTAGTAACCTTTATAGTATAGTCTTCTTCTATAGTTCTTACTTATATTAATTCTCTAGCTTCGCTTAGAGCTAGAGTTCCTAAAGTGTTCCTTAATATAGAACTTATACTTAAGAGTATTTAAAGTATTAATAACTAACTAGTAGAGTAGTATATACTAAATACCTTAGTATATATATAGTTAACTCTAAAAGATTAGCGTAGGTAGTATTCTTTAGATAAGTATATAAAGAGAAAGAAGTGCTAAGTAGTTCTAATAAATAATAAGAGTTTAATAACAGCTAATTCTAATTAGTTAATTGCTAATATAAGTTAAATATAGTATAGATAGAGTCTATTCTAAGTTCCTACATATCTTTAGATATTGTCTTACTCTATCTTAGCTATAATAGAGCGCCTAAGTAATCTGTAGTACTCTATATAGAGTATTATAGAGCTTCTACTACTCTATAGTACTTAGCGTAGAGCGCTCTATATAGGATATTATAGAGCTTCTACTACTCTATAGTACTTAGTATAGAGCGCTCTATATAGAGTATTAGATAGCTTCTACTACTCTATAGTACTTAGCGTAGAGCGCTAAGCAACCTCCTCTTAGTCTAACTAGGTTCGTAATAGCTTACTTCTTTCTTATCTACTAATTAATACTTCTAGAACATCCTTTAAAACTACTTAATTAAGAGGTTAAATTATTCTAGGTGTAGATAGCGCTTTTGTCCTTATATTAGAAATATTTTCTTATATTATCTAGTAATTATAATAAACATACCTATAGCTTTAGTATAGGCTAATATTATAAACTTAACTAGTATATTATTATTTATATTATTATTACCTTTCTATTTCTTATTAGACGTATTATCTTCTTTACTATCTCTAGCTTCTATTATACTATTATCTTGTTCTTTAATAATATTAACTTCTTCTATACGTATTTAGTCTTATTTTAGATATTCTCTAGTATAGTATACTAGGTTTATAGCGTATTTCTTTTATAGTTCTCTCTTATAGTAGAGACTTTCCTAGTTCTTTATAAGACTATTAGCTACCTCTACAACTTTAATAGATATGTTATAGATGCGTAGAAGCGTGTTAACTATATTACTAACATCTCTTATAAGCTTAGTTTATTAGGTCTTATATTTCTATTTCTAGCCTCTATAAATATAGACCTACTCTAGTAACTTAGATAGTAATAACTACTATACTTGCTTTCTTCTATTAAGGTGTTTTAGGCAGTTATTATTATAGTATCTTAACTAATCTTCTACTTTATATAGTTCTAATATTTTGCTCTATATTATAGATAGTTATATAGGTTCTTAATCTATTCTTAGATTTGAGTTATAGTATAAAGGCTTATCTATCCTTTCTTCTTTATACTCTTTGCTTATATTATTATAGGCTACTTCTATTATAGGCTCCTATTTTAGTGTAACCTCTAGTTTATTAGAGTTATTATCTAGATATTCTATAGATCTAAATTTGTGTTCTAAAGTTATAGGTATTATCTAGCTAAGAGTTATATCTAGCTACTAGATAGCTCCGCTTACTAGTTTCTTCTACTTTATAGCAGAGTTCTTAGTCTAGTTGTTCCTTATATAGTCTTTATTAAGCTAAACCTTATAACTACTTATATGCGAATCTTGCTTCTCTAGTTCTCTATTTTATTCTTCTTAAGATTCTTTATATTCTAGATTCCTAAGAATTATATTAAATTCCTGAATTTGTTCTATTAAATTAAACTATTATTAGAGCACTTTATTCTTTAACTTATAGTTCTATACTATATGTTCTGTTTTTAAACATATATAGCATCTTATTCTAGTCTTTTTACCTTAGGATTTCTTTCTCTTAGGTCTTCTATTATTAAGTTACTATATGTTATTTGCTTCCTAGTCTATAGTATTATAGTTGTTACCTTAAATGTATTTTCTAGTATATTATAAGTTCTAGCGCTTCTTTATAGTATACTCTCTAGTACTATAGCATAGATATAATAATAAGTAGCTCTTTATTATAGATGTTATAGTTCTATTTAGCTAGTATTATTTTTTAAGAATAATAAGTAATAGGCTTATACGCTCTATTACTTTCCTAGGTAAAATATGCTCTAATAGCTAGATTAGATATATCTATTTTAATCTATATTAGCTTATTTATATTAAATATTACAAGTATTAAGTAGTCTACTATTACTCTCTTAAGCTTTTAAAAAGTTTCTTTGTGTTTATAGTTCTATTTAAAGTTAATGCTCTTTTTTATAAGGTTTACTAGTATTACTATAGTTATTAAATAATTCTTAATAAACTTTTAGTTATAGTTCGCTAGACCTAGAAATACCTATATATTCTTAACGCTTCTTAGTATTAGCTATTCCTATACTGCTTTAATCTTATTAAGGTTAACTTCGATTCCTTTAATACTTGTAATAAATCCTAGGAACTTAACTTCTTTCTTATAGAATTTGCATTTTTCTGGATTAACTTATAGGTTTTATTCTTAGAGCTTCTTAAACACTTTTTGCATATATTTCTTATATAGTTCTAGCGTCCTATTAGTATAAATTAGAATGTTATTAAGGTACGCTACTATAAAGTTATCTAAGTAGTCTTATAATATATTATGAATTATATCCTAAAAGTTTGCTAGCATATTTATTAACCTAAATATCATAACTAAGAATTTATAGAGTCTATATCTTAGCCTAAATGCTATTTTCTATTCTTTGCCTATAGCGGTTTGTATAAGATAGTAGCTATTTTAAAAATCTAGCGTAGTAAACTATTTAGCTCCTATAAGTCTATCTTAAAGTTCTCTAATATTTAGTAGAGAGTATTAGTTTTTAATTGTAATGTTATTAAGCTTCTAATAATCCTATATATATTTGTTATAAAGCACTGCGTTAGTATCTATTCTTTAAGGTATATTCTTTAGTATAATATTATATTTATATAGTCTTAAGGCTTAGAGACTCCTTATCTAGAATATAATAAGATTTAACTAAGTTAAGCATAAGGCTCCTATCCTACTATAAAAGAGTAGTATCTATATAAATAGTAAATTCTATCTCTTTCTATAGACTAAGCAATTATCTCTTGCGTAGTTACTTAGTTATATATCTAAGTAAGTACCTTCTTATTAGTTACTTAGTTATATAAGCTCTCTACATATAATATTATTCTAAACAATTAGTTTCTATATATCTATTTACTAATCTATGTTTAGTTTATAATAATATTATTAGTTTCCTGTTTTTCTTTAGAACAAATATTATTAGTAATACTACTAAGAATTCTAATTTTTAGATATATTCTTTTGCTTTGTTTTCTTATATCTATTCTTATTTAGCTTCTAGTTCTTTGCCTAACTTAGCATAAAGTAGTCTAAATAGTAGTTCCTTTCTAGGCTAAAGTTAGATTTTATAGTCCTACGCCTAAAACTTTAGTAAGTCTACTAATCCTATTTCTTTCTTAAAGAGAGGCGTAAACTCTTTATACTCTTCTAGAATTCTAGGTACTATACCTTTACTATATACTATAACATCTTTATAATCTAGTAGACTCTCTCTAGTATTAGTCTAGTTTACGCTTTATTATTAAAGTCTACTATTTACTAAGAAACATATCTTATATAGTTTCTTCTACTTATCTACTATTATTTATTATTAATATATAGGTATTATAATATATATATTAAATATAAGTACTTCTATTCTCTAGTTAATAACTAGATAATATCTTCTTAACTAAGAGTTACTAAGTATAATATTATCTCTAGCTATTAGTATTATATCTAAGATAATCTTCTTATAATACTCTTAAGTAATATATATTAGATATACTATCTCTCTATCTACGTTAGATAAGCATAATCTATTTACTATAATTACCTTATATCTATCTAGTTTCTAGTATATTACAATTATATTCCTTTTAATATAGTCTCTTAATATAAAGCTACTACTAGCTCTGCTATTAATTATTACTATTATAGGTGTCCTATTAATTATACTTTTAGTTCTAAAGATTTCTATCTTTCTAATATTGTTTATACTACTAGAATTATTCTCTTAAGCCTTATAAATATTATTATACTTATTTTAACTACTTATATTAACTAAGTTAACTTGTTTTCTAAATTAAATATTAAAGTATTACTATGCTTTAGAGCTAGTATTCTATAGACTTTTATAGGTTATTATTATTATTTAAGCTCTTTTTATTATTCTTATATAAGAAGCTAGTTTTCTGAGTACTTAAGCATCTTTCTTTTTACTTATATCCTAACCTAGTTTTAGTAGTAAGTTACTTTCTGCTTTGCTTTATAGTTCCTAGTTAGGATTTTCTACTATTATATATATTTAAGGATCTAAATAGCTTGTATTACCTAAAACTATGCTTATAGTACTTAGATCTAGTGTTTTATTTCTTTTATAATATGTAGGCCTCCTAGAGTAATATAATTCCTATCCTCTTAGAAGTAGCTTCTAATTAGTAGCATACCTTAAATATATTATCTAAAGCTTACTTTCTTTCTATCTACTAATTAATACTTCTAGGATATTCTTTAAACTACTTAATTAAGAGGTTAAATTATTCTAGATATAGATAGTATTTTTGTTCTAGTGTTAGGAATACTTCTTTATAGTATCTAGTAATTATAATAAATATATCTATAGCTTCTATATAGCCTAATATAGTAAGCTTAACTAACTTTTTCTAGTTTATATTATTATTACTTTTCTATTCTTTATTAGATATATTATCTTTCTTGCTATCTCTAGCTTCTATTATACTATTATCTTGCTTCTTAATAATATTAACTTCTCTTATGCGTTACTAGTCCTATTTTTAATATTCTATAATAACGCATACTAACTCTATAATATATCTCTTCTATAGTTCTCCTTTAAGGTAGAGACTTATCTAGTTTTTTATAAGACTATTAGTTATCTCTATAACCTTAATAGGCATGTTATAGATCTGCAAAAGTATGTTAACTATATTATTAACATCCTTTTTAACTTTAGTTTATTAGATATTATAGCCTTATTTCTAGTTATTACAAATATAGATCTACTTTAGTTCTCTAGGTAATAGTAACTATTATGCTTGCCTTTTCTTACTAAGGTACTTTATATAGTTATTATTATAGTATCCTAACTAATTCTTTACTTTACATAGTTCTATTATTCTACTCTAAGCTATAGATAGTTATGTAGGTTCTTAATCTATTCTTAGATTTAAGTTATAGTATAAAGGCTTATCTATTCTTTCTTCTTTATACTCTTTGCTTATATTATTATAGGCTACTTCTATTACAAGCTTCTATTCTAGTATATTCTCTAGGTTATTAGGAATATTATCTATATATTCTATAAATCTAAATTTGTATTCTAAAGTTGTAGGTAATATCTAGCTAAGAGTTATATCTAGCTTCTAGATTACTTTACTTACTAGTTTTCTCTACTTTATAGTAGAGTCCTTAGTCTAGTTATTCCTTTAATAATATTTATTAAGCTAAACCTTATAACTACTTATAGGCAGATCTTGCTTCTCTAGTTCTTTATTATATTCTTCCTAAGACTTTTTATAGTCTAGAGTTCTAAGAATTATATTAAATTCCTAAATTTGTGTTATTAAATTAAACTATTATTAGAGTACTTTATTCTTTAACTTATAGTTCTATACTATATATCCTATCTTTAAACATATATAGTATTTAATTCTAGTCTTTTTGCCTTAGGATCTCCTTCTCTTAGATCTTCTATTATTAAGTTGCTATATATTATTTGCTTTCTAGTCTATAGCATTATAGTTATTACCTTATTTATATTTTTCTCTAGTCTAGCTAGTAGGTATAAAGCTATATCTTCTACTACTATATTTGTAGCATCTTTCTATTATATACTTATATAACATATTATTAATCTAGATTATACTCTTAATTATTTAGTCTATGTTATTATTTATAGCTCTATTACATATAAGTTTATCTTTAATATTATTCTTTAAGCCTTATTAGAATATAACTATTAAGGCATTATTATTTTATTTAGTAACTTAAGCATATTACTTAAACTTAGTAGTTATTATAAACTAAATATAGGTTAGAAGAATTAGATGCATAGGAACTAATTATTTAAAGAGAGTAATATAGTATTTAGAAAGAGACACTTATTTATATAACTAAGCTAATTAGTATAAGAAGATTAGATTAGACATATAACTAATTAAGCGTTATCTAAGTACTTACTTATAATTAGAGATAATTAGAATGCTTAGTCTATAGAAAGAGATAGGATTTTCTCTATATATAATTACTACTTCTTTATAGTAGTCTAGGAGCTTTATGCTTAACTTAGTTAATTAATCTTGTTATATTCTATAAAGAAATCTCTAAACCTAAAGACATAAATACAATATTATGCTAAAGAATATACCCTAAGGATTAAGACTACTAGAATTCGTAATAGTAGTATAATTAGATACTAATAACTTCTAGGTTAAGTACTAAATAACTTTAGATAAAACTTCCTTATTGTTATAGATTTTATAGATCTTCTAAATCTTTATCCTAAAGATATTAAAGTTTCTAAAAAGTTCTTTATAATTAGTACTATCTTTAAGATACTTAGAAAGATAGAGTTTAATCTATTTCTAAGCGTTACTATATATCTAGGTAGTAGCAAACAAGGTTTTGTTCTGCATAATATTATTAAATAAGAAGTATAACTATATTTAGTTAAGCTAGTTCTTAATCTTAACTTAATCTCTATAGTAAAGATCTAGTTTAGTAACCTTTATAGTAGAGTCTCCTTCTATAGTCTTTACTTATATTAATCCTCTAGCTTTGCTTAGAGCTAGAGTTTCTAAAGTGTTCCTTAATATAGAACTTATACGTAAGAGTATTTAAAGTATTAATAACTAACTAGTAGATTATATATACTTTTCTTTCTTCTTGTATACTTATCTAAAGAAGCTACTAACGCTTACCTATTTAGGTTACTTATACTAAGTAGTTCTAATAAATAATAAGAGTTTAATAATAGTTAATTCTAATTAGTTAATTACTAATATAAGTTAAATATAGTTTCAATAAGTTTATTCTATATTTCTATATACTATATCCTATCTAGACTACTCTCTATACTCTCTATGCTCTCTAGAGATTAGAAGAGATAGAGAGATTACTATATATATACTCTCTTATATTCTGCTATAAGCTAGAGAGTACTTTATATATTACTACTCTTTCTAGGTATAGCATGTTTCCTTTATAGAAGAAACTATTCTATAGCTAAGCCTTCTCTAATTAGCGTTCTTATACTCTATAATACTAAGACTTCTATATTAATTTGTAATAAATAACTCTTCTCTCTACTCTAGAAGGTATATATCTTTCTACTACTAAATATTATAGATAGTAGCACCTTAGTTAGAGGGAAATTACTCTTCTACCTGTTAGATATCCTAACTATAGTAATATCTTACTTAGAGAAAAATAAAACCTTTCTTTCTAAGTATCTATTCTAGTTAGATTCTTAGCCTAAGTTATAATTTATATAACCTAGAGGTATCTAACTCTGCTCTAATAGCATGCGACTACCTATTACACTTTAATAATAACTTATATTAGCTTAATATTATATTATCTTCTAGTAGTTAATTTAAGCAAAGCTATTTATTATTTTGAAGAAGTTAAGTATTATAGACAATTAGAGACTGCTATTATAAAAGTAGTTTATTACTTTAGATAAGTACGCTACTAACTATCCTATTAGTCCTAATCTAGTCTCACGCTCCACAAAACCTCGACTCCCGCTCTCTCCGCAAAATACCATCACCGCATGCCCCCGCTGTGCGCTTAATCCTGCACCAAGTTCCTGCCTAGGACCTAAGAGGCATGCTATGCGGGCCAGACTGTGGAATGAATCAGCGCTGAAAATGGCCACGACCGACTTGAGGACCGTTGCTCGACGGCGCATGAGGCACCGGTATAATGCCCATCGATTGGCAGAACTCTGGTGTGTAGGTGCCCAGGGTACGAGCGGTGAGATGTGGATCTCCTGAGCGGGGCAGAGTGGGCGGATGGGCTGTTACGACGGTGGGAGGCGCCTCTGGAGTCTGCAGGTAGTGAGTCCTCCCACTGGAGTCGACATTAGACAACTTGCTTTGAGAGTCCATGATCAGATTATATTGCAGTGAGCACTCGCCTGTGTCGGGAGATGCACTTATTTGTCTCTGCGCTTTCGATCTACTGCCGTACTGACAGCAGATCAGTGGAGTCGGAGCTTGGATCTCTCACGGCATCGGGGGCGGAGTTGGTGGTAGGTCGAGCAGCCGTTTTTGTTTACCAACATCCGAGTATGCAATAGTTCAAGATCGCGAGGCTTGGCTGGCATGGTGCCTCCATTCTTCTCGTCCTTCCGCTGGTGGATCGTGAGGGATAGCTGCCGTTTGTCCTTAGTCCCAGGACAGGAGTTGGGACAGAATGGTTGTGAAAGCCCGGCGAACATGAGGTGGTGCAAAAGATTTCGCAGGTCGGATGTCTCTCCCGAACACAACTATGTACAGGAAGACCTGCAACACGATCGCTTGGGGCCAGACACTAGGCTTAACAAAAAGAAGTTGATCTGAGTAGCCGCCAGCAGGCGGGTTCTATGGCCCTTTCGGCATGTGCGATCAAGGGCCGCAATAGACGTCGATCCGAAATCCGAAGGCTGTCATCCTTTTGGTGTTGCCAAGCGATAGCGTGGTGCGCATATCCAGATACGAGAATGATGATGTCGTGGCACCTAGAATGCTCTTGCTGCTTCTTCCAGGTTGCATCTGATGGTTCGCAGAGGAGCTTGGCTCGATAATTTAAGCCCGTCTTTCTTGCGCATGACAGGTCATTCATGTCGAATGACTTCTCCTGAACGTGCAGAGCAGGGTCGGCTGCAAGAATTCGCCGCCTCTATCTAGACAATAGGTGGAAGCGTGCTGCCGTAACCACTTGGCTAGCCAGTCATCACCATCGCGTATTCCTGAGCCACTCTTGGCTTGCGACCCAGAAATTGCATGCTTCTGAACAGGGAAGGCTACACACATCTTGGATCGTGCGTAATCAATTGGGAAGTAGTGCCCAGCCCGGAGGCCAAGACCTGCCTTGCCCTTTCAATCCCCAAGACTTGCCTTGCCTTTTTGAATTGTATTTGGCAGTGCCACGTGCTTGGCTGAGGTCGCCCGTTCCGACTTGATGGAAATGCCAGGAAGGCTCTCCGCGGCGGCAAAGATCTTGCAGGTGGTATAACATTTTATGCGACTATAGTCGTGACCAATAGCACGGTGCCATGGTTGAGGATGCAGGAAACGGGCCTCAGTACTGACGCAGATATCATCGGTATTTACACCGCATCGGCGATTGCAGTCGCAGCATGCGGTGCGCTCGTATCGCTTGCATCTAGGTCTTCAAGGAGTTGGAGATGTCTTTAGGCCAAGAGGCGGCTTAACCTTAGCGATTGACGCACAAGATGATGCCGTTGACAAGGCCGTCAACAAAGTCTTGCACAAAGACCACAAGCTCTGTACGAATCTCACCCGCTGCAAGCTTGTAAAGCAAAGTTCCAACTGGCATAGCTAAGATCCCCAAACTGGAACTCCTTGTCTCAGACCCATCTTTGGGCTTCGATGGAAGCATAGCCAAGGCTATCGTGGTCATGTGAATGCTAGAGAGTGGCTCTTGTACGACGAAAGAAGTTGTAGAATTGATGATAGCATCCTGAACGCCAAGTGATGGGATCCGTTCGAAAGATTGCCGCAAGGCTCCGAGTACTTCAAGCAGTAGACCACTGCCTCGAGGTTATGTTCAGACAGTTCTGGGCCTTCACCTGCGTCTGGTCTGGGTCTGTCATCAGCTGGCAGCTCCTTCGACGTCGGTCTGACAGAAGCCTCAAAAGATGGATCCGCATCCACTGGACCTAGTCTCGAGAATCACGTCCTTGTCAGTGACGATTCTACGCCGACCTGTCCACGGCATGTCCGACAGCGTCGCTGTCACTACTGCGGTCAACTCAGACAGTCTATCACGAGAGAATGAGCATCGATCAGAGCCACTGACCAGTTCATGGAAATGTCAGAAGTAAATCTAGAGCATCTCGTTTGGACGTGTCTTGATATTTCCGCATCGCAAGCACATCTGTCGCTCAGAGATGTTCTGACAGTAGTCCCACCTCTTGCCTACGAGATCTTGTTCGGTGGCGACAAGACTTACGTCCTCTTCGGCATGACGGGAGATCTGGGCATCTCAATTGCACTGTGGATGCTCGACAAGGGCGCGCAGTATATTGTCCTAGCCAGCCGGAATCTAAGGGTGTCGGCTGAAGTCGCCGAATTCGTCTCGTCTCACATAAGGGATCGTCCTTATGTATTAGGTCTGTCGATGTCACAAGCAAAGAAGCTTTGGAAGCTGCGATTACTGCGATTACCAATGTCGAGTCCGTTATACCACCGATTGGAAGTATAATCAACGAAGCCATAATACTTCGCGACCAGATCTTTGTCGACATGTGCTGGAGCGACTTCGAGGCGGTCCTAGCGCCAAAGATGCTCGGTACCCAAAATCTAGATGACATCTTTGGGCAACACGGCAATTCACTTGACTTCTTGTCTGTTTCTCCCCGGCAACATCGCTAGTTGGCAATCCTAGTCAGTCGGCGTACAGCGCTGCGAACCATTTCATGGCAGGACTCATGCGACACCGCCGTGCTCGTGGGTTGGCCGGATCCACGCTTGTGATTGGGTTCTTGACCGGACTAGGTTATGTCTTTCGCTGGGGAAAAGAACATCTTGCTGCGATCGAAAAGTCCTTGTTGCCACTTCCTGATAGAGAACCCGAGACGGATTTGCAGGAGATGCTGGCTGAGGCAATGGTGAGGGGGAGACCGGACTCGGACAGGCCGACCGAGCTCATCACCGGCATCAGGAAGAGTGTCTCGGCATCTGTTGTCGATCCTCGGCGTTTGTGTACTTTGTCGATGAAGGCAGCCAAAATGGTACAACTAGCTCCGGAAGAGCCCATGACAACGATAGTACTGCGGCCCAATTGAGTACAGCACAGGGCTCGTATGAATGCCAGGCACTGCTGGAAACATCCTTTGCATAATCTTTGGGCAAGATGCTCCAGCTACCTCCCACCCAAATAGTGTCCATGTGGCTCTGGCTGAGCTTGGAATGGATTCTTTGCAATCTGTTCGGGTGCGCGGGTGGTTCCTCAGACATTTGGGTGTCGAAGCATCCGTGTTGAGCATCATGTCTTCGGGGTATTCACTGTCAAGGCTTTGCGAGGATGTCCTAGTGAGCTGGCGAAAGCTGAGGTCCCACACCTGCGAGACTGGGATCAACTCTGGCGCAAAGGCTTCATGAAGAGCTTGAACAGGAGCTTGGACAAACTGGCGGAGATTTTCGTCTCATGCAGTGCCTCGCAGCTTCACCGTGCCACGTTGCAATTCGTTCCTGATACTCGTTATTAACTGCGCTGCTCGAAGATTGCAGCGCCCAGCTATGCCAACTGTCTCATCCATGGCGATCATGAGCATCCAACCGCTGAACGGAGTGTGGATAACTGCCGTCGAGCATCTCAATCGTCAATTTCCAAACGACGTTCTTCCGGTATCCCTGTGCAGGAGGCAAACCAGGCATAGGATCCGCCCGATCACGCCGGGAGCCTTTGGAAGTTGTTGTACACACGTCATAGGAGACGGAGAGTCGCGGATCTCGTTAGGCACGGCTGTCTCTGGAGACCAGATCCTAGCGTCCACAATCACTTGCAGTCAACTTGACCTATGGCTTCCCAGCACTCAGATCTAATGCTGGTAACCTGTTTGACTGACGCCTTCAAGCCACGAGGCATGGTTTGCTCGTTGCCCTTCGACGAGAAGTACAACGAATATCGCATTTGTCGGTCCAATTGGCGAGCAAGTCCGGCAAATAACTCCCGGCATCAGTGAGAAGTGCCGAGGCGAAGAGGACGGGGCTTATCCAGTCTCGTCCCAATTGTCGTGATGACTGGCGCTACAGGCGTCCGCGCGTAGTTTCTGGGCCGTGCTTGCTAATGATTTTTGATGTGGTGGCCGTTCGTTTGAGAAGTAGTGCTGAAGTGAGAGTATCATGCTGATCTCCAAATCAGCATGAGCTCTGGCCAGTCTTTTGCATAAGCCTTGCACTATACAGCATCCGATCATCCCTCCTTACCCTGCATGTCAAGCGGCTGAATCCTGACCCCGATCACAGCAAGCAAGCCGTTGTCTCCGGGAACGATTTCAACATTCTCAAGTCGAAGGGGCGGGACGCATTTTCCATGCCCAAGCGATGCAGAGTTCTCGGTCGTTTGCATTTCAACCTATGCATTGGATGCTGTCGACAAGCTTCGCAGTCTGCTATGCTATGGTCTTCCAGCGGAGCATTGCCTCTCTGCGGCTCAACATGATGTCTGGGAGTCATGCATCAGTGTGGTTCTGTCATTAATTTCGGGAGATTTATTGCTCTATCACAAGCATCATTCGTGTTTGCACACTGCTGCCGCCCTACCTTCAGCTGCTACATCCTGGAATATCTTACTGACTGTTATGATTGCAGAGCCGCAAACACAAATTTCACATATACAAATCTTAGTCTGATGAGATCGCAGCGCCCGTCCGGTGGACAAGGGCCGTTGATGTGACTTGTCACAATGCTTGAGGTTGGCTGGGCAGCCCTGTGCTTAAATTGTCAGATAAAGTTGACTTTGGTGCTCATCGAGTGGCAAGGATGCACAATGTGCTCGTGCGGTGCTCGCAGGCGCAACACATGTACCACTCGCTAGCAATTTAGACTAATTAGTAGTATTATCATCATCCGTTAAGGACTTGCGGCGGGAACGCGCGAAAATAGATCAGTGATCAGCAATATCACGTCGCAACGTTTTCATAACAAAAGGAGTCATTGAGTCTATAGCCTTCCCGCATATGCGTTTCTGGTGTGTTTCAGCCCCGACCGTTTGCAGAGCCGCCTTCTAGTCCTGCTTCTACCGCGAAGCATATCGCAAGCCTGACCATTGCAAGGGTTTGAGACTCTGCCTGGCAGCCTGGCTCTTGCCAAGCAGGGGCTGCAAGACAAAACTAGATTACCGGTCACAGTCAGTACCGTAGTAGCAATGGGCTACAAGCTACAACTTTCCTTTGCACACGTCACTGGATCGCCGGCTCGCAACGGGTCTCGTGGCGCGGGTGTCGCCCCGGCCGCCATGTCCTCGGAAGCTCGTCTTATCTTCGGTGTGAGAAATGAACGGTCGAGTTCGGCATCGAGATGGCAATTCCTCTGAGCGTTAGAGTTTGGAAAGACCACGCGCTTCCTGACTCACTCCGGCGTGAACTCAAATCGGGGCAGAATCTCACTTGCCCTAAGTTCTTGACGTTTCTTCAGCTCTGGGCAGAGTAGCGTCAGAGCCAGTCAGTCGTGGCGATGAGTGATCCTTGCCCTGCCTTGGCCATTGTTGGCATCGAGGTACTCGTGAAGCAAGTACCTACCTACATTATTGGACGTGCTCATATGTACCTAGCTCCCTATCAGCACTATTCGTTTCCCGACATCTCTTCAGACAGGTAATGGCATCTTCACATGGCCACGCAACTTCACAAGACCACAAAGCTGCGGCATCTGATCGATCTACCACGGCTCGCAGGCGAGCAGCGTCCATCAGAAGAAAGCGCACAATGGCGCGGCGAGAGCGGTGTATCGAGCAACGACGAATCGCCTGTCGACTCGGTGGTTTCATGCGAGGATCGGCAGGTCAACAAATCACAGCGGCGACCAAACAAGCCGACAAAGGAAGCACTTCGCGGTGATATGGACGGACTTGCCCATCAAGCATATCGAAGCCTGAATCTGGCGCAACCTACAAGTCCCAGAAAGCAACGGCCCCTAGTAGTCGATTATAACCACAGTGTGGTCGACGTGCCAATGTCGAGAGCTATAAAGCCGCAGCGACCGAATGACGGCCCATTGAGGAACATCCCAGCCCCGGGATGGAGGTACTGTCCGAAAGCTCGCTCTCTACCAGCGCGACACGATTCACTAGCATGGGACGGCAAGCGAAGGTCCAGAGTGGACAGCATACCCGATGTGGAAAATGAGAGCTCCGAAGACGTCGATCAGGTCCTGAAGCGGAAAGATTCTGGCGCCCAGTTGACCGAGCTCAAAGAGGGAAGCCTGCGGGCGGCGGAGAAGGCTGCCCAACTGGACGAGGTGTACTATCGAGCAGTTCTGCGAGCGTGTAAGCTCGGCAGGTCACGAGGACGTGCCGCATCACAGCCAGCGAAGCCCTTTTCACCATGGGCTCATCCAGATTGCCCGCCTGATCCCTTGTACCATCCAGAAATAGCGAGCGCCCTAGCATCAGACCTGGTAGCCACGCAGAGTCGGCCGATGACGCCCCAAACACCGGCTCAATCCAGCCAGATGAGTCTCGCCAAGTGGAGTGACGAGGAAGAGGTGCCAGATTACATCAAGCAGTTAGTGGCCCACGGGTTGATCGACAAGAAGGACACGAAACATTGGAACGTCAGAACCAAGTCAGGAGGAAATCCAAAGAACCCGAGCAAGTCTAGCAGGAATGGCAAATCTGCCGGACATGCCCTACGTGGGCTGTTGAAAAAGCCACAGGCTGCGTCGGTGCGATCTCTAAGTCTATCTTCATAGCAGGCCATTTCAAAACGAGACTCCGGTCAGGAGGATATGTACCGTTTCATACTCACGCCGCAAGACATACGGTGCTTCTCTTCTTTCCAACTCCGACACAGGTGTCAATACTTTTCTTCTTCCTGCGTTTAAGTCAATCTCCAGCAGCGGCATTGTTTCAGTTCGCTTGATGGTATTCCAGCCAGCGTAGAGCAGGACAAAGATAGCGATGACAACATAGCTGACCACGAAGTTGGCCTGGCATTGTTAGTGTAAGAGCTACTAGGGAACACTGCACAGGGATCCTTAAGTAGCCAGCAATGAAGACTAGGAAGGTGTTGATGATGATCACGAACACCGTGCCATATGGATAGAGCAGTGCTCGATATGGCAATTCCTGCACTTCATGTCCTTGTGCGATTCAGGCCTGTCTAAACGCTTCTGCACGACTCCGATCACAGCCCAGGCAATGTATGTTGCTGACCCACTCACTGGATGTCGATCAGATACGTGAACGCCTTGCCCGGATCAGCCTTGTAGTTGAGCATGGCGATGAGCGCCAATGCATTGGAGAAGAACAGAGCGTAGGTCAATGTTCCATGCACTCAAGAAGACCCGAGCGTAGATTGATGTGCCATTCTTGTGTCGTTAGAGCGAAAATTTTGGTCGGTCGGCTCGCTCCTGCTTTCAGCTGCGAGAATTGGCCTATGCACAAACTTTAGCGAATTCGAGTCGCACCAATAGCTCCAGCATTCTTGAACTTACGCATGGCCTGGACAAAAAAAGGCAAACCCACATTCCAGCCCGAATCAAAAAGAATTGACCAGACAACACAGCATTACCGCCTCAATCCCAACACCAAACTAGAACCAAAAGGGTAAACACGAAGCTATTCAACCAGCGTACCTAGGTAAACTGGCGCCGAGGAAACATGGGATCTCAGTTACACCGCTAAGCCATGGTCGTGAATGCACTAGGCAAGTTATGACCGCGTTGGCAGGATCCGGTTTGCGCTTGATGGAAGCTCAATCCTCAAAGGTTCCATACAGTTTTTGTCTGAGGTCGAGGTGAGTCCGGGGGAAGAACGGCAACGAGGAGGCAACGACACCAAGCTGCGCGAGGCGACGTACATGTGGAAGCTGAGCCGTGATCATCGCCATATAATCACATTACCCATCTGAGGGACGCCGGCGTGGGTGGAAGCAATTGTCCATGGACTCTTCCCGAACTTCTTCTCCGCCGTCACCGGGCCTGCATCATGGACCGACACGATGATGCCGGCGAAGAGGACAAGGCCGATGAAGATGACGAGGAATCTCCACAGGGTGCTCTTGATGGCTCGAGGAAGATCACTGGCGGGATTCTTCGATTCGGCAGCTGTGAGGGCTAGCATTTCTGTACCGCAGGAGCAGACAGCGGCCTGCAAAAAGCACTGCCCAAAGCCATTGATGCCGTTGGCAATAGGTCCTGGATGCTTCCAGCCGCAGAATCCCATGTAATCACCGCCGATTTGCTCCAGTTTTCAGCAAAATGGCACAAATGAAGCCGCCAAAAATGCACAGCAGCTTCCAACAAGCCCGGTAGAAATTCCATCTCGCCATACACCACGACACCAAGCAATGTTGTCCCCTGATAAAACGCCCACTAGATCAGGATCGAACCATAACTCGGTACCGCGTCAGTCCAGCACCCCACGATGAGCGAGCTATTGTTGAAGATCGTTCGCGATGTTCGTGACCCACGGGTCTTAGTGATTCCAGCCTAGACTGAAAGCTAGAAATTCGTGGAGGAAGCGGCCTGCGAGCTCGATGAAGGCGCCTTGAACGGGTTGGAGGGTGGACATCTCCCTAGCGCTTGCATGACAGAGAAGACGTCTAGGCCGATGAATAGGAAGCAGATCAGGGCGCCGAGGGGCCCGCAGTCAGCCACTGCAGAGCACACGCCGTACCAGATGCTTGCTCCTACGCCGCCGCCGAAAGAGATCATCACCAAGTGGCCTGCATTGCATCAGTTTTGTAATTCATGGTCCAGTATGTGTTGGCGTACGGTTCTTCAGCCCGCCCACGTTGAAGGCCATTTTCTGGTCGTAATATCAGTACACTGTCAAGCTACCAGCTGTTCTGCAGTCCATGATTCAAAGTATACCGATCACATTCCTGTTCTTGGCGACATTATATCCTCGGTCGTACTGGTGGATGTCCGAGGATCCTTCGACATCAACGGAGACAATTTTGTGTTCGTCCATGGCGGCTAGATTTGCAATCTGGTTCACTGATGTGGACTATCTGCTCGAGCTGCCTCTATTTAGATTAGGGCGATGGATGCCAAGTCCTGCTGTACATCCTGAGGACCTCTTATTCGTACCTGGCAGAAGGTGCCCGGGACGAGGCATGCAAGGACGAGTAATCTTTGTGTGGAAGCCACTGCCGTAGATAGGCGAACATAGGCTGGATGACACTATTTGAAGCGAACCTCCAATCCTTAGACTCGCCAAACGATCTCGAGGTGTTGGCAAGCACTGCTTAGAACGAACTTCAAATCCAGTCGACCGCCCGACTAATCTTGAGATGTCGGCGCACACTGGCAATCCCGAAGCATGGTTCAGATTACATGCGATGTTATTACAGTATCTGTACAGTTGGCCCTGTGTCCGTCAACTGAGGATAGTGAAATGGTGCAAAGGAGTGGAAGCAAGTCGCTAACAAGCAATCGGCGCTCGTTCAAGCCTCGAAGGCCACCTCCGTCCTTTTCTCCTTCTTGCTGCTTGATTCAGTCGTCTCAAGAAGTCCAAGGTTAGTGAGCCAAGCTGCGCTATCGAATTCGCCCCAGATCTCATCAAACTGGTACCTACTGCTGTTAGCTTAAGCAAGAAGGTCTCGCGTGAGAGGTAACCTACAGAGTCGGGTTACCAATTGGGGCCAGCACAGTGTGTCCGACGCTGATACCGACGACCGGCTTGGGGTTCTGTTCGCTCACCCAACGGAAGGTGACGGTGTCGCAAGTGTACCAAACGTTCTTCAGCGTGAATGGCTCAGCAGACGTTGCGGAGGAAGCAGTCTCGAAAGCTGAACGGGAAGAGAAGGTAGCGTTGAGAAGAGAGTCGTGGGAGCCACCACCACTGGCCATGAGGCTGTTCACGGACCTGCAGGGTTGTCCGTGAGCTTGACTCAATTTGTATCAATAGTAAATAACGCACTCAGAGTAGTCCTGGAAATTTGGCGCGAGAGTTTGGTTGGCGAGCTCCGAATTGTAGTTCGAGACGAGCTTCCCGAAGTTGGTTGCGAGCTGGTTGGCGTCGTTGTACGTGAGACATCCTTCTGCCACTGACAGCAGCGAGGTGACGGCGGTGGCGACTAAAGCAGCCATGTTACAGCGCATAGTATCGATAACGAATGTGCCTGTGTGAAAAGAGCGTGAGCTATCGGAGCTTTGGGGAGAGAATGGAAAACCGCCGGAGTGATAATGGGATGGAAGAGGATGGTAGTCACAGGATACTTATACTGCATGCTGCTCTACACTGCGTCTTCACAGCGGCGAAACGAGTCCTGGCCGTAATCCGGGTGCCGAGTCTCTGGCAGCATTCGCGCACGACCATCCTGCCTCTTGTGTTTCCCCTATTAGACACACGTGCAGGCATGGAATAAAGAGCTGTAGGCGAGTGCACACCACGTTCTCCCGCCCAAAAAAAACCTGTGTACCTCTTAGAGGCTAGTGTTTGGAAGAATCGAAACGCTCGGTCGTGTTCGTGCGACAGAACGCCGTCGGCCATTATTTGGTCTTGCAACTGATCGTACAGGTCGCACGTAGGCAGGTTGGGACCAGGGTCAAGCCATGTGGCATCTTCCTCTGCATCGATGCTGCTGCTCTCGTTGAAGAAACATGGGCCTGATTGGAGAGACTGTTGGCTTGATCACTCAATCATCGAGACTAGAAGGCCTCACAAGGTCAGTACGCCACTCGGACGGCAGCTCAGCAAGGCGGACCGTCACACAAAGGCCAAGCCCGTCATTCCAAAACGATAGTCCTCGATAGGACCCATCGAAAAGCGTTATTCTTTGATACTGGCGTGGTCCAGATAAGAGACCTCCTAGCCTAGTCTTCGGTCACGCTGTGCTAAAATGGTGAGACGTCCAAATGTAGGTACGCGAGTCGCTTGTCCCGGCACGGGATGACACGTTGTTGCCAGCATCGGTACTGACATGGTGTCCATCTCGTCGCGTTGCTACACAAAGCACGTCTCAGTTCAAGTTAGGAGATTTGACGGACATGGTGCTGGATTGTCGAGATACGCAGGTGATGTGGCATGCTGTTGTCGTAGCCGGATAATTCTCGGCACGCCTGTCGGAGCCACCCGTGGACCTGCACCTTGGGCTGCAGGGCCAACTTCAGCCAAGTTAGAAGTTGAGACACTTCATGCCAAATCATGATAGGGGGGCATCTATCGCGGCAAACAAGAGCACAAACTCCAACGAAGCAGTGAAGGGCACACAGCATGGCAGTTCATAGGCTGCATCCCTGAGGCATCCCGGGGCCTTCCTCCTGCCGGGCGCTACCTCCGTATGTAGTATGTTGTGTAACAGGAACATAGCACAGGGTGCATGAACTCGAGCACGAGCCTCAGAACAATACGATACGATCGAGACCTCTTGTCGCACTTTGTCGTAACAGTAGTCGGCCTTCGCCATCGGGACTCTTGAAGAGCACTGCCGATTATCATGACCCTGATCCTGATCCAGAGGGCTCGACTATGTTGAGTCCCAAGCTGGCGATCTTGCGGTGAAGCTGGCATTTGCAGCAACCGTAGTCACGACGATCAGCAAGCAACGCTCAGCAGGGCAAGTCATGGTCGCGAAAAGGAGGCGGCGGTGGAGGTCAGTAGACGCATTGATCTCCAGCGAGGGTGCAGCATAGGTAGAAGCATCATCTTTTCAGAAGAGGGAGGAAGAGACGGAAAGTCATTGCCATTGCCACACTTTACACATTCTCTTTCTAGCCTCAGTAGCGCATGCTTTACCGAAAGAATCCCAATACCTGGAACTCTACGCACCAGCGCAGAGCATCAACTCCACATACTCGTACATCACGAGCGCCACAACGCCTCACTCTCATCTGGCCATCTAAATCTCATGCCTCATAAACCCCTCCATACCTTCCCCATACGGCTCAATACCCTGCTGATGCACTCCCTGCCCCGCGACCGACTGCTCATCTATACTCATCTTCTCGCCCGCGGGCACCTCAATCCTGATACCCGCCATCTGCTTCGCAAGCTGCGCCTCCACATCCCTGACGCGACTACGAAACTGCACGCGGTCGAGAAAGAGTCGCTGGCGCATGCACTCGACTTCTCGCCGCTCGGCTTGCAGCAGCGCCTCCATCTCGCTGAATTGCTGGAGCTTGAGCTCGAGTTTCTGCAATTGCAAGTTCACAGCCGCCGAGACTTGGTTCGTTAGCTGCCGCTCGGTGTGACTTGCGAGTGCCGCGGCTCGTGCAGCAGTTAGACTCAAGGCAGTGGTTGGCAGATCGTGACTGGTAGGTGGCTCTCTTGTCGCCAAGCTCGTCGTATCGTCGACATCCATGCTCTCGGCGCGCTCGCCTTTGACTTCGCCTTCTGAAGAAGCAGGCGCGCCCTCCTTCTCCGCACCAGTGCTCGAATCGCCGTCCAGCTTGCTCTTCAATGTCCGCCGCATCTCCTCGACACTCTTACCCGCAGCCCTCGCGGTGGTAGCGGGGTCTGCGAGTCCAGCCAGGAAGCCCATGACACTCATGACTGGGTTGTCAAATTGACTAAACGGTATACGGCCTCCACTGAGGTATGCAAGGTCTGCAGCGCCAATGCCATTCGCTTGGCCATCTCTGGGTGAATCCTCAAGATACTTGTCCTCAATCTCCAACTGCAGAAACTTCATTACGCACTCCTCTCTCGTTCTCGAACCCACATGATCGGCGACAGATTCCCAATTGTCGTCGAACATTTCCAGACCTTCCAAAAGCAGAAGAAGCTCAGAGTCAGACCAAGGTGCTTCTCTGTCACCCAAACTCTGGTAGCGCTCGTTTTCGATTTTGACGTAGTCTGCTGCAGTCGTGTTACTCGGGAATCGACCTTCTTGGAAGCACAGGCTGCAGAGGTCGTAACGTTGCTCCTTGGTTGGCTTGGGTGTGGTTACTGCACTCGGCGGGTTTTTGCTGTTGTGGTACCGCACGCGTGTGCAGTCCTTGCCACAGGAGTAGCAGAAGTACTGCTTGGTGTCTTTGCTTAGGCCGTCCTCCAGACTCTTTTGCGCGTCGCCGTTCGCGTCGCCAGCACTACCAGGAGTCACATCCTTGCCTTTGTCGTCGTAAATGTTTCGTCGCACTTCCAGATTGAGGTCTGCCTTGCCTGCTTGGGCGAGTCGCTCTGTTCCTGCATGCGGCCTGCCAGCTGTAATGGCGGGATTTGGCGCTGGTTGGTGAGGTTGCAGGCCACGAGGAGTATCGGCTGTGATGCGAAAGTGTCCTGTGAATGGCGGACCGATGTTCGAGGGCCTCGTGTCCGGATCGATCTGGAAGTCAAGTCAGTTTACCAAGACCCACCGTCTGCAATACGACTTTTTACCCACCTGATAATTGATCAATCCCCACTGCTCCAAGAACGCATGCACTCTCATGATCGCACAGACATCCCCTGCTAGATTCCTTCTGCAAGCTGTCACAGTCAGGTACTCCGCTGGATTTAGCCTGTAGGTGTTGACCATAAAGTCCCTGTAGTCCTTGTATACTGCTGGCGTCTTGCTCCGGTTCCTGTTATTGAAGAACTCAGGTAGCGCTTTCCTTTCCAGAGGATGAATATTGTGCATGTCGAACCACGTGCTGTATGAAGGCAGAATGATCGCGTGGGTCTGCTCAATGAGATGTGAACGCGCCGACTGCTCCACTGCCGTTTTGGTGATGGCTGCGGGAGCTGTAGCGATGTTTTCCGCGGCAGCCAGCGCGCCCTCGTCCTTGGTGTCCGCCATCTCCTCGTCGCCGTCGCCCTCTTCCGCACTTTCGGGCGGCGGGCCGTCGGGCGCGTCAAGGGGGTTATCTGATACTTGTGCCGTTGCTGTAGTCGTTGGTGCGTCTGCGGTTTCGCTCGGTTGCTCCTTGGCATCGCCAGCATCTTCGTTCATTGAAGTGTCCTGGTCCTGCGCACCTTCCTGGTTGGGTTCCACAGCTGCATTCTCGGCGGCGATCATCTCGTCACTGGCCTGGGCAGGCGCCTTGCTGTCCTCGTCTGCGAAGCCGCCCTCCATGCTGAAGGTCTCCTGCTCGCTTTATCGCAGCAGCCTCCTGTCGCGAGTCGCGATCTGTCTACAATATCGAAGATGTGACGCCACTGTCTATCGCTATTGTTGTGAAGTGTTTGAATCGACGACACAATGAGTGTGGAATTTGCTGTAGATGGCGGCGCAATGGTTTCCTTCTGTTTTAATATGTTGGTCGGCGGACGCGCAGCAATGCGCGAATCCGCGGTCAAGCTCTCGCGCACGGGCTTTCATGCCTCAGGTGTCACGTACATGAATCATTCATCTTCTCTCAGGCAGATCTAGAGCTACTCATTACGGCCTGGCTGAAGGCCACTTTCAAGAGACAGTCCTGCCTGCTGAATATTGGATCCATGATGGCCCAACATCAACTCTTCATTGCTGGAAGGAGGCTCATTCTTCGCTTTTTTGCTTTCCTGCAACTATGCACAAGGTGGTATCATGCGCAGCAATAGCAATAAGCTGAACATCATCTCGACATGCCAATCTCCCCCATCCCCAACGCACTCCCAGCTTTTAGCTAGGGCATCATGAAATTACTGCTTCCACGCGCGGGGTCAGGCGAGAGAGCGGGCAGTGCCTGTTCTTGCTCTCGACTTTCTGCCACATGATCAACCGCCGTCTCTCCATCACAAAGTCTCGCTCTCTTGGGACTCCTGCCTTCCGCCTCCGCCAATCTCCTTTCTAACTCTGCATACCTGGCATTGGCGGTTTCGAGATCAGCGCGCAACCGCTTGTTCTCCTCTCCTTTCAGTCCAACCTGCCGCCTTGCTTCCTTCTCATTCATCTCGAGTTCTCCTACGCGGCCGCGAAACAGATCATTGATGACTTCCAACTCGCTAACCCTCGTCCGAAGATTTGCCACTTGTGAGTGTAACTGCTCGTAGTCTTGGGATGCAGCCAGGTGGTTGCTGCTGCCAGTTCCGTTCAATGACAAAGCTGATGGAGAAGGCTGCCTTTGCGCGAAGGATATCGTTGGTGATGCGAACGTGTCTTGCGGTAGGCTCACAGTGTCGAAGATATGTTGCGGCGCAATATTTGGGTTATGCTGTGAGAGACCTGGCGTATTGCTTCGCGATATCGAGCCATGGCTGTTGACGCGTTCTAGGCCATCCGGGGCTCCTGGCGGCGGAGGCGGATGGTGTTGTTGATGTGGATGCAGGCCGCCATGCGCCACGTCTGGGTGGGCAGCAGGCAGACCTCCGCTTATGCCGTTCTGCACGGGATGCGGTACGCCGTGCGGCGCGTATGGTACAGGCAGCCCATCGCTGTTTCTCTTCTTGGGCGGCGCAGTCTTGACTCGGTTCCTGCTCTTAATCACATCCGTCTTCAGGCTGATAGGTCGAGGCCGTCCGTGTAACTTGAGGAAGAGACCGCAGGCGTTGCAGAGAACGGATCCCTGCTCGTCGCGTCGCCATAGTGGAGTGGTCGAGGTTCCGCAGTTCTGACATACAGGCTACACGTCCGGTCTGTCAGCACAAGGTACCTCAACTTAAGATCGAGTATGTTTAGAAGACGTGGAGCGATAAGATAGTGCAATCGATAAGTCCCGCAAGCTATAAAATGTCACGCAGAGCAGGACTTACCGGACCGTTCTGCGTGCCACCAGCCGTCGCGGCCGGCGCATATTGTGGCGGATTCATGTTGTTACTACTGAAGGCGGGAGTCGAGGATCGCGTGCTGCTGCTGCTTTTGAGAGTTGTTATTAGCGAGGACGACTCACGGCCAAGTTGTATCGCCAGTGCTGATAAGGCCAAGCGGGGATCTGCAACATAATGCAACTAGCGCGACTGGATGGCTCGCTTTGCAAGGACCACTACACCATTCCTCTCTCACGCGTGCATTACCCGCGGCTTTTGCGCGAATGCTCCACCAGGATGGCCCTTTTCGAGCATTGCGCCATCCGGCAAGCATTGCGGGCAATCACCCCCGATCATCTCCAGAAGGCCACAACGCCAATTTCAAGTGTGCCTGTGGTCGAGACGTACCTTTCACTACTGCTGCCCGCACTACTGCTGACCGCTGCAGGAGCATTGGCCGCAAGGTTTGCCAGAGCAGATAATGCCGGCAAGGCCTCGATCTGCGCTGCAGAGTCACGCCTCTCGACTCCTTCGTGACTCTCCTGCGCCTCGTAACCAGAGCTCCTCGACTCTGGTCGCGGTGGATGAGTATGCTGCTTCGCTGGCTGCCCGTGGCTGTCGCTTGCTCTCGGTTGGGATCCTGCGAGTGGCGATGTGATTGTGATAGAGGGTCCGGGAAGCTGTACAGCTGGAGCTGCGTAGGAGAGCATTGAGTCCAAAAGCAATTCTGTCGAATGTTGTCTGTTCAGTCACGAATGATTGGCATTAAATCGCTGTGGTGGAATGATGACTAGGTCTTGAGGACTTGAGGCTTGTTATGGAAGATCGCGAAGACGCCCATGATTTATCATTGATCTATCGAATGCGAATAGACTGAGGCGCATTGATAGGGGCTGATAACACGGTTCCTTGCATAAATTACGCTCGGATTTCATCTCGTCGAATCCAAGCATCGGTGAGACCTCCGTACATTTCTCGAGAGCCATGGTCGAGCCTCATCCTTTGACACGCGTGATATGATGACCGGCGAGGCGCTTGACGGTCGCTCGTGCTGACAAACTGGGAACATAATCATTCTGGTCTTCTCAAGGTCAAGGTCAAAGCTTCATTTTCACTCGCGCGCTAGTCGGCGATCAGGAGCGGCAGCCATGGTTCCGCCTCCGCAGAGCCTCAAAACAAGCACCTTTGAGGTCATGGCTCCATCCAGGTTGCCAAGCCCAGCACGCCCAAGGAACGCATGAGCTGTGACAGCCAGTGAAACGACACTACCTCTACAGTGCCCAAACAGGATTGTGTGACCGGTGCGTGTGAGTCGGCGATGATCACGACGAGATCATGAGAAACGTCGTGAGCAAACGCTACATCCGACATGCCACGCAACAGACCGCCCACCTCCGGCTACGCTCGAATAGCGCAAGCCGAGGAAGAGGAAGAAGAGCAGCCGTACTACTCTGATGACGACCCTGATCCATTTGCGGAAGGTGCGACTCTCTCTGTCCCGGGCACCGAGTATGCGCCCATCCAGCCCCACAGACGCAGCGAGCGCATGCACAAGCCCTCTGCCTCGACCGCATCGCCGCGACGGCCTCGCCGACGACGCACGAACAGCGGCGTCGACATCAAGGCGATCAATGCGCGGTTGGAGCGCTGGGCGGAGGAGATCAAGGAGAGATTCAAGATCCGGCGCGTCCGGGGCAAGAGCGCCGAGGACGAGCACCTCGAGATCTACAGCTCCGTCTTCCAAGCGCCGGACTGGATTCGGCCCGCCACCAAGGAGGCGCTGGACCAGGACTACGACGATGGACTCGAGCGCCTGTCCAAGTTGGAGTTTGACGATCTGGTCGAGAGCGTCCGCACGGCCATTGAGCTGGGCATGCATCCGACCCTCATCAGCCAAGGCAGCAGCGGGTCGTACTTTGCGCGCAACAGTGGTGGCAAAGTCGTGGGCGTCTTCAAACCAAAGGATGAGGAACCGTATGCGAACAAGAACCCCAAGTTGGTCAAGCTTTTACACCGGAATCTGTTCCCCTTTGCCTTTGGGAGAGCCATGTTGATCCCAAACTTGTCATACGTGTCCGAAGCTGCAGCGTATGTGCTTGACTGCCAGCTGCGAACCAACCTAGTGCCATACACAGACGTCGTGGCGTTGAGCAGTAAAAGCTTCCACTACGATTACTGGGAACGACGTGCATTCTATAGGAAGAGAAAGCCACTGCCCGAAAAGCTAGGCTCGTTCCAAATCTTCTTGAAAGGTTACAAAGGCGCCACAGAGTTCTTTCGAGAACACCCGTGGCCAGATCGACAGACCAATTTTCGCATGACGCCTGCCAAGAGTAAGAAGAGACGGTGGGCAGATAATTGCAGACCCAGCAGTGCGCCTGTAGAGGAAGAAGAGGCGGAGGACGAAGAACTTGCAGGCCCCGACGGCAGCAGAAGTCGCCCCAGGCAAGAGTTCTGGAGTGAGCCTTTACAGCAGAGCTTCCGAGAGGAGCTCGAGAAGCTCGTCATATTGGATTACGTGATGCGGAATACAGATCGAGGAACAGACAACTGGATGATACGGATAGATATTGAGAAACAGGAAGCACAGTTGGTAGTCGAGCCGCCACAAGACGATGGAGATGCCGATGGGTACAAGCGGCGACGAGACAACATGTCCGCGCCAGCAGCCCGCAGTGGCGGAAAGGCGACGCCGCGCATAGGCGCAATTGACAACTCGCTGTCATGGCCATGGAAACACCCGGATGCCTGGCGCAGTTATCCTTTCGGTTGGCTCTTCTTGCCCGTCAGTCTGATTGGTCGACCATTCTCTGAGCGCACGAGGAAGCACTTTTTGCCGCTACTGACTTCCAAAGAATGGTGGCGAGATACCCAGATCAAACTCCGCGCCTGCTTCGAAATCGATGCCGACTTTAAAGAAAGAATGTTCGCGCGCCAGATGGCCGTCATGAAAGGGCAAGCGTGGAACGTGGTCGAAGCGCTCAAGACCACCGACCACGGGCCTCTGGAGCTGACGCGAAGATCGAGGGTCCTTGTTTGGGACGACATCGTCGAGATCCCAGTAGCTGTGCCACTGCAACGACCTAGCGAGGAGATGCGACGCCGCGCCACCGCCGAAGCTCAGCAAATCCGGCAACAGGCTAAGCCAAATGGAGGCATTCAGGAGGAAGAAGAAATGGACATCTCGGCTGCACATGCGAGTATGCCAACGATGAGCCACGATCTCCTCGGCTTCTCCTCTCCCCCCCACGATCAGCCGGACAACCCTTTCAACATCTCACGACAGAGCAGTAGTCAAGACGTGAAACGCCCCAGCCTGGACCCGTCCACACCACAGAAAGAAGTCTCAAGCCCCACGAACTTGCACTCAGCCGTCCGACCCGGCAACGTTCGGTCCCGTACCGGTGGCGGCAGGATGAGCTACGATCTCCCGCGAGTCGCGTGGCAAAGTCCTCGAGAGCATAAGCGGCGTTTCAGTTTCGCGGCCAGACGACCGCGCGGTCCTGCTGATGGCGAGGATGGGGATGGCGACTTGGGGTATTTGGCGGCATCGGATCAGGAGGGGATGAGGAGGAAGGTGATTGTGGAGAGGCTGGAGATGGTCAAGGGACGGCAGCCATTCTTTCAGTGGTGTTAGGCTCTGAGCTGGAGCTAGACTTTGGCGGGAAGGATATGATGCGGCATGGCGGCGGCGTTTGGATATTTCGATGGGTTGAGCTGACAGACGGCGCATGTCATGATGGTTGGTATCATTGATGATGTAGATGATCGGAAGAGACAAAACAGTCCGTTTACAATGCAGGCGAAAGATGCACCACCAGCACTTAGCATTGTTATTCATGTCGGCGTGATAGACGATCTCATCACCTGAGAGCTGTACTGGCCTTTAGGGCATCACCACGCAGGTGGGATTTGGAAGAATGGAAACGTTATTTACCGACACTGCTCAAAAGTCGGAATGAATGCGCTGCACTACATTTCCTCCAAGCTACCTCACCTCAATCCTCCTAATATTCTCCATAAAAGCCGCGACCTGGTGCCCCCAAACCTCCTCCCTCTCAATCCCCGTCCCCAGGCTAACAAACGGACTCACATGATTCATCCCCACCACTGTGTCCACCGCCAACGCACTCCGGCTCGCGTTATCACCCAAGGAGAGCCACTCCGTCACAAAAGCATCCTTTGGTTTCCTGATCTCGTCCACGGGGTCCAACTCCGCATCTAGCAAGAGTAGTCTGACCCCGGCTTTCACCCAGTCGAAGGGTGCGGAGGCTTTGGAGGCTTGGAGCAGGCCGAAGGGGCAGTTGGCGCGGTGGTCGGGGAAATAGGCTTCGAGCATTCCCTTCCGGTGGGGTCCGTGGTCGTGGAAGTGCAGGGGCGGGGCTAGGGCTATGGCTCCTCGCAGCCGGGTGCCGGTGCCGCTCAGGAGCTTCTTCCTCGTGGCTTCGCAGCTTTCGTGAAGCAGTAATGTGAGGACGTTGACGCCACCGGCGGAATTCCCCACCATGTAGAGATCAAGGGCTTCTCCTGCCCCATCGCCGCCGACGCCATTCTTCAGGATCCACTCCGTCGCGAGCGCGAGCTCCTCGCCTCCGGAAGGGAACCTCCCTCCGTGCGAAACCAGGCGGTAGTCCGGCACTACGACTGTGTAGCCGTAGTTGTTCGCGAAGAAGGTGGCTATATTCGCGTGGCAGAGTCCATCGGCCGTGGGTAAGGTCTTCGCGCCGTGGATGAAGCCGCCGCCGTAGATGAAGATGAGGACGGGTCTGCGGCCGTGTTTGATGCTGGGGTTGGCGGCGTAGTAGACGTCGAGTTGGTGGCGTTCGTGGGGCCCGTAGGCGAAGGTTTCTTTTTTGGTGGCGCGGATGTGGTCTGCGTTGCGGAGCAGGAGCGGGGTGTAGAGTTGCACGGTTGGGGCGGCGGTCTCCTGGATGCCTGTGCCGAAGGAGGGGAGTTGGTCCATGGTAGGTCTATGTGAGTAAGGGTTCCTGGGGGGATTGTGGGTATGGGATATTCTCTGCAGTGCTTCAGGGTCGAAATGTGAACGCTCTACTCTAGTAATGCTTATCAGTTGCTCCGTACCTAAATACGAAGCTCCACGGTGATTGAGGCTGGCCTTGGCGGCTCCGCTCCGGAGGTCTCATCCATTGCCGTGTGAGCATCACCCTGGAAGAAGGAGAAAGCCCAGTCGTCCAGTTTCAAACTTTCGAAGCTACGCCTGTGGAGACTCTCATCTCGCGCTAGCTACATTAGGCTCGATATATGGAACGATGTAGGGCACGCTTCCCAATGTCCGGCGGCCAGACATTGCACTGGTGCTAAACAGTTATCACCACCAATGACTGTGGCGCCGTCCACGCGCTACAAGACATGCAGGCGGGTATAGTCTTCGTCCACGGTCAAGTACATCTCCCAAATACGACGTCACTCTTTCCAACTCATCTGAATCCCATCCCAATCTCCTTCCGCAAATGCCTGCTTCACCGACCACGGTTTCTCACAGCATCCAATCTTCCCAGCTCCCGGCGGGCACTCCTGGAAAGCCATACACCATCTCCTCACAAGATGGCGAGACCATCTACATCCCTGGCAGCAAATCAGCAACACGAGTAGTGGTCACAGGCAAAGAGACTGAAAATGCCTTTGCCTTGGTAGCCACCGCAGAGAGTCGAAGTGATCCTATCGGCTTCCACTTTCATAGAGAGACGCCCGATGTGTTTCTTGTGTCTGAAGGGAACCTGCAACGTCTGGGCAAACGACAAGGCTCGGACGATGGAAGCTGGTGATTTTGCCAGTGTGCCCCCCGTAAGTACGAGCTAAATTGACCTCTGTCCAAGTCTGACGGCTATCACAGGGCGTCATCCATCAATATCAACTCCTCGGATCCCACTCAGAATTCATCGGGCTAATCGTCCCCGGCGGGTGGGAAGAGTTCTTCCGGTTCATCGGCGACTCCTATTCCGGCCCGCAATGGCCTGTGGAAGACGAAGTCGACATTTTCGAAGTCTTGGTCCCGCCGGCTGAAGGCAGCAGCGGACAAATTCGATATGGTGCCTCAGCCTCATCTCGAGACTTTCGATCCGCAGTCCTGGGAGGGTAACGAGGCTAAGCTGCCTGGGGCATTGAAGCCGCATCGCACGACTGTGCTTCCGGAGCGCAGGCCTGAGAAGGCTGATCTGGCTGACTTGGTGGCGCGGGGGCCGCGGTTTGGTTTCACGATCTAAGAATCCTGTTCGAGTGCTACGACAGAAAATAATATCCACAGGATCCCAATCTTAGAGGTCTTTCTCCCCATGTGGCAAAGAGGCTCGGCTATTATTCCAGTGGCTCTCTCGGTCTCCTCGCCCGTCGCCTGCTTCATACATAAGACCAGTCGTGGGTGATGGACCGGGCTGACATTGAACGATGAACGTCGATTGACGCGTTGCCGGCCTCAGAGTCTTGCTCAATTGACGTTATGGGCTCTAATAAGTATACTCATCTTGAAAGCCTATGTGCACCAGCAGATGGGAACTTCAGGACTTGTTCATCACTAATTCCTCCACACAAAGAACTCCCTGAAAAGCTGATCGCCTTTCAGGCGCTCCAAAGTCCTGACATCATACTGCAACATAATCTCCAACCCCTTCCCATTACAAATGCGCGGAGGCATCAACAGACACCTCCCATCAGGCTTACCCTCCGTATTACCGATAGTGAATCTCATAGCTTCGCTCATGCCCAGCTCTGGCCCGAAATCCAGCGAGTTGTACAGATGCCTATTCAACGCGACTATGAGCATGTCGGGACCAGGCCATCGATCGACGTTCCAGGTCAAGCTAGTGGCTTTGGGCATTTGATGCAGCAGGCCCACCAACCGCCGGACAGCCTTGTTATCAACCGCTGTGATGGCTGCTCGTATACGGCGAGCGGCTTCTGAGAGTGTCTCTCGCAAGAGTTTTGACCTGGCGTCGGCTTCCCCGGGGCACGCTTCGCGCAGAGATGCGGTTGGCATTCGGGCGACGGCATTGGGCTCGCAGAAGTTGCCCCAGTACGAACTCGACACATTTGGGTCGAGCATCCTGCCTCTGGCGTCGACCGTGATTGATAATTTGGCCTCACTGGCCTTGGGATTAGCAAAGTCCCCTCGCGCTTGATCGGACAGGTCCTTCCTTACGGGTATCTTGCTAGATCGATATCTCTTGCCTGCACCACGCATTTCCAGATCAGAGCACAGACAGCCTCCAGTTCGCTGAATTTCTTGCCGCTTGCATCATTGACCTCCTGCCTGAGACGGCGTAAATGGCTCTCTGAGATGAAGTACGTTGCATACTTGACTTCTGTAGGTTCTCCCGGCGCATACGCTGTGCCGTCGGAGAATTTGTCGTCGGACGCAACCACTCTCCAGTCCAGCAGATCACGAAGTTCCACCTTGGCTTCCGGAGTCACAATGATTGATCGGTCCGTGTAGCTAAGCAAAGGCTGACAGACAGCTTCCTGTCCAAGAGATGCAGCCCTCGTGTGCTTGGCGAAACGTTGGGCAAAGCTGTAGATGCTAGGTCCATCAGCGAGCGTATGCTGTCTACACAGTCAGCCGTTTCAGCAAGCGGTGCGCAACGCTGCTTTCGACTCACGTGCATGCAAAAAGACAAGACCATGCCGCCACGAATGAAGCTGGCTTGGACGACTAGGCAGGGTAACAACCCTGCGCTCGACTGCGTCACAACACCATGAACAAGCCGTCGCGGCAGCTTCTCGAGAGCAAAGTGGTCGCGGTCCAGGTCGTCAAAGCTCCCCGACGTCCAGAGGCCGCTCATTTCTGGGGCCGTATAATCTTTGAAGGTCACGTAGGCTCCGCTAGAAGCATTCCACTGCAGCTCCATCTCCTCACGCCCGTCATTGTTCTGGCCGACGCAGCACAGCAATTGCGGGTTCTCTGTTGCGGCGTTGCGGACGCCTGTGCCGATACTGCGTGAGATGTGGTGTTTGTCATAGGGACATGAGAGGCGGAAGCAAAGCAGAACCGATGAGTAGTCCCTAGGGGCTATTTGATCGATGACTCCCAAGTTGATCTTTCGACCGCAGATCGCCGGGTCTGGGGCAATGAGGGTGGTGTTGGTCGCCATAGAGAGAGATATGAGAGGAAGAGCGCCCAGACTTGCGACCAACGAAATTTATCTCGACCACGATTGCATGTTCCCACACTATCACGACTTACTTCGATACTGGCATTCAACGGCGAACGAGGATCTCGGACGAGCGTCCCGCGAACGTGCAAGCAGAGTGTCTCCATCGCCATGCGTGAAGTCCGTCGTGCATCGCTTGTGGGTGGGTGAGCATCCGCTTTCAGTAGGGAAGAGCATTCGCTATCTCTTCGAAGGCGATCTTGGTGCGTATCTTGCAGGGAAGTCATTCCTTGTGCCTGATCTCTTATTCGCTCAGATCTGGCCAAGCATGCAAACCCGTGGATACGCGCCGTTTGGTCGCACGACGTACGTACGTGCGTATGGAGTTGTCGACTATGGGGCACGGCGGAACACCAAATAAGGTTTTATTTAAACACAGCATGTCTTCTCGGAAGAGGAAGGCGACGGACGCTCTTTCCGGAGCCCACTCGCGTAAATAGCTCGTTCTCCGCTTTTGCCTACGCCCGTGCGCGCTCGCTCTTGCCTGAGCTCCCTTCCAGAGCCCGCGAGAGAGGAAGGAAGATCCGCGGCGGAGGCTGGGGTCCGGTAATTCTCAGCGCTGGGCCACTTGCTCAAGTCAACCACTCGCCGCGGGGCAGGTTCGGTGTTTAAAAAAATGGTGGGCTGTGTTTAGTATCTCCCGGCAAGAGGTGCACGCCACGCTGCATGGTCTTATGTCGTGGCTAGCGCTACGAGGTGGCTTGAACGCGCTGCAGTTCGTCGAGGATTCTGTTCGGAGGTGCAGGAGGCACCATTGTCGTCGTCTGCTACTTCCACGGCCCTGGGAAAAGACGTAATCGGACCTGCTCTACCTTGGTCGGTGGTCTTTCTTAGGGTGATATGGTCTGTTTCCGGTGATGTTGTCATGCCGATATCTATACAAGGTACATATGCTCCACTACTCGACCTGACGAGTTGTTTCGCTGTTGATTATTAGACGAAAGCGGCACCCTGCCGCCGTCGTGCTGATATGGTCTTATGTCGTGGTTGTCGCTCACTGTGACCGGAACGCCTCGCAAATCCAAGATTGGTGTCGATGTCGATCTGCTCGATCCGAAGGTGTTGGTCATTCGCGCCGCAGACCAATGGAAATGAACGCCACCCAATACCATGGGGGTGATCAGGACCAAGCCCGAGTCCAGATGATGGTGACAAATTCACTGCAACCGATCAGTGTCTGGCGACGCAGGCGTATACCTGTGCCTGATAGGCGAAAGAAACAAATAACAGCCAGCCGATGCACGAAGCCGCCAAGGATATCAACACGGCAATGGTGCCAAGTAGCCAGAGCGGCCGAAGCACATTGTTGATCCTCCATCAGCTGTGTCCATATACGTTATCAGGGGAATCTCTTCCTCATTGGTACGGATCGCTTAAAGACAGTTGAGAGACCGTCCATCCCAACGACACCTCTTGCGCCGTGGCGAGAGGTTGACAGCCGTTTGACCTCGTGAGGTGGTCGAGGCAGGACTCCTTTGTGACTCGCGAGCGAAGCATAGGGGACTTGTGAGTGGAGAGCGCATAACGAGCACATCTCTGCGAGCAGCGCTTCTTGCGAGCATTTTGTCCTGAGAACTTTAAAATACCCACATCTAGGATGATCCATTAAGTATGCCTTCGTTTGCGCCGTCCACCAGACGGATGCTTAAACGCCCGTACAATTGAAACGAGGAATCCCTTTGTCCCATATTGCAGAGATGCAGTCGATGCGTCAGTGATCCATGTTCAGGTCGGCCTCACTCGTTTACAGCGATTGCAGGCTACCGTTTCCGGGCAACATCTCCGCAGTGATGGGCTGTGTGATCAGCTGCTTGACGCGGATCGATGGTTTGGGACGCCTACGATCAGCTCTATAGGCCACGCAATAGTACATTGATGAAAGCGGGCATTGTCTCGAAAGTTCCGCAACTGCTTTTTCGCCAGGCCTGGTCCGGCTGTGCTATAAATGCCACTTCGTCGCACTTGTATCCGGTAGGTTCGACCTGAAGTCGCATCATAGAAGTTGTTCCAACCCAAAAACTTTCATACATCTGGGGCTGCAGTCATCAAGCGCTATGGCAACCCAAAGACACGACTTGCTATCAGCTAGCTCAGTCTGGATCGAGCCAATCGTGCCTCTGACGCCGCAAGTGATCAAATGCTCGGCGATCGAAAACCTGTGCGCGCATGTCTACCCTTCGCCCACATATTTCTGGAGACTCCAGCCGGAACAGGACGTGAGAACCTTATTCGAGTATTTCTGCCATGGATTGAGTCGCCTCATTTACCAGCAACCGCACCTGGCGGGCACATTGCGGCAGGACGAACGGGGAGCGTTCAGTGTTGAAATACCGCCAGCACCAAACGCAGGTACACGCTTGCACTTTCGCGACCTGAGCACCGATGTGCTGTTTCCAACATTCGACCAGCTGGAGAAAGATGGCTTCCCGTTCGCGGATGTACAAAACGATGGCCTTGGCAAGCTAGCACCTAATCCCTTTCCAGCTTCGGAAGCTGGAGATCCTGTGATTGTTCAGCAGCTCACCCATGTATCTGGCGGACTGATTCTTGTCAGCTCGTATACGCACTTGATTGGCGATCTGGTTCAGGGCATTCAGCTGGGTGTCTCATGGGCTAAGCATACTCGGGACGTGATCGAAGCGACAATCAACGGCAGCCCGCTCCCACTCGTGCCCGAGCAGATACCTCGTGCCTTGTCAGATAGGACTAGACTGTTGCCACTGACCGAGGCGCCGACAGGCTTGGCTGAGTTGCGAAAGAAAAGTGAGTCTCTGCCGGATTGGACGCTGATGGATCCGGCCGATCCAGAGGCGACATTGGAGGTAATGAAAAACTTCATGCCGCAGGCCTTGCTATCTGCAAGCGAACAAAGGCGAGAACTAGAGCTCAGAGAGCCCACCGTGGGGATATGGCGTTTCTCCTTATCAGACCGAACGGCTCTACACCACGCAGCACAGCGAGCTGCTCCTTCAGACGTCAAGCTTTCCAGCATAGACGTCCTTACTGCCTTCCTATGGAAGCAATTCTTTTGGGCAAAGTACTCGGTAGATGGTCCAATAGACAAAGATGCTGTGCAACACCATTCAACGTTGGTATATGCCGGCGACGTTCGATCGAGACTGGACCCCGTCCTCCCACGGGCTTACATAGGCGCGGCTGTTGATTTGTTCCGCGTGACCCTGCCTGGTTCGAGCTTTGTGACCAAGACATCCTTTGAAGATCAAGTGAAACAGCTGACGACCATTGCGCTCGCGATCCGGCAATCGAACTCCAACTGGGACAGAGACCAATTCATGAAGATGCTGGAGCTCAGTATGCACACCCCGGGCGTTCCAGGATTTATGCCGCGTGGGCCCGTGGATATGTTCATAACGGATCACACAAGGGCTGCGCCCCTTCTCTCAGCAGATTGGGGCCCGGGCTTGGGCAGATCTCTGGGGTTCAGGGAGCCATATCTCGGCCGAGGTTGCCCTGCTGGCGAGGCGACATTGCTTCCGTTCCATGAGAACGGCGATGTTGAAGTCATGATTGCTGGAGAATCCATCGTCTTAAGTCGATTGCGGGCGAACAAGGAAATGCAGCAATGGAGTACTTGCAAATTCGTGAGGTACGATGTCGTGGATGAAGCTAGGCGCGCACATGCCCGGGGCACCAAGCTGTAGACTGACGGATGAATGTGACATGATGAAGCAGGAGTCCTGTGACATGAACGCCAACAATAGTGTACATAATTCGTAGCCAGACAAGAAGATAAGAGGGAGTGAAGATGCGTCATAAGGGCGGCGCGCTTTCCGGTAGGTCTTGATGTAGACCAGCAACCGAGCATATAAGCAGATCGATCGAACGGTATGATAGTACAGTCAATACTGGCAGCGCTCTCATTACATATACTGACTGCATGAGTCTATCTACGAGATCGGCGTTGGACACGTGCGGAGCCAGATCCACAATATCTAGCATAAAGTACCATTCCACTCCTTACCATCCACTGTCCCGCGCGACTACTACGACAGTAATCTTAGGCATTGGATTAAACCCGCACATGCCTGGGCATTCGAAATGTCATTTGCGCGACCTCGTTCACCACGCTGTTCTGTCGCCATGACTGGAGAGTACGTGGGCACAGTGCTCTTTTTGTTCTTCGCATTGGGTGGAACACAGGTCGCCAACAACATCAACACGAGTTCCGGACAGAGTGAAGCCTCAACGGGAAGCAATCCGCAGCAACTACAATGCATAGCGCTTTGCTTTGGATTCTCCCTTGCTGTCAATGCCTGGGTCTTCCTCCGCATATCTGGTGGGTTGTTCAACCCAGCTGTCACATTCGGTATGGCTCTGGTGAGCATAGCGCCTGCACCCCCATTTTTGCCCTCGAAAACACTGATGCAAGGGGTTTCATCAGATCGGAGCCCTACCATACCTTCGCGCTGCTTTGCTGTTCTTCGTCCAAATCCTCGGCGGCATGACCGCAGCTGCTCTTGTCTCTTGCATGTTCCCTGGCGCACTGACCGTCCAGACATCTCTTGGTGGCGGCACATCGATTGTGCCAGGCCTGTTCATCGAAATGTTCCTTACCGCCGAGCTCGTTTTCACAATCTTCATACTTGCGGCCGAGAAGCACAAGGGTACCTTCATTGCCCCTGTGGGCATTGGACTTTCGCTGTTCATTGCTGAGCTTGTCGGTGTATACTTCACGGGCGGTAGTCTCAACCCGGCAAGATCATTCGGTCCTGCTGTCGTCAACCATAATTTCCACCACTACCACTGGATTTACTGGGTACGTTCTGATGGTTCTATGGACATTTTCTGTCTGAGACATTGGCTGACCTCATGTCCTTCTGCTCGCAGGTCGGTCCCATCCTTGGATCAATCGTAGCTGCTGGATGTTACAAGCTCGTCAAGACCCTCGAGTACGAGACTGCGAATCCCGAGCAGGATGCAGACCTTACTCCAAAGCCACTGCAAAAGGTCTATGAGCAAGGAATACCACCAAGCCCGACGACCACGGGAAATACCGACCAGTCAAGCCATACTTACGAAGACTTCGCCAGTCGTACCAACGGTCCGACCACCGACCGCGAGCGACCTGTTGCCGCAAGAGCACAGAGCTCTGCTGTAGCATCGCCTGCAATGGGTCACCCTGATGATGCTTTCGCTGGTCTAGCCAGCGGAGGAATGCACAGCGCGCAGAATGGTGAGGCGGTCGACAGCCCTGGAATGATTGTTAGTGATGGTATGACGCAGAGACGTCAAGCAGGTCGGGGACCAAGCTACATGGCATAGCCGATCGCACAACTTGAGCTGTTTCTGATCAGGCATTTTCATTTTCCTGGTTGCTAATTGTTTGGGACAGACAAACTGTGCATGGGGTCACTATGTCGTTGGCGCAGACTCCACATCATCCGCCGTCTCTGATGGAGTCCTTGGCCAGTCGTCTGAGGCGTTTGCCGATTGAAGACTCGAACAACAATGCTGTGAGTGTACTGCATTCAGCTTCGCTCCCGGAATAATGCGAGAGGGACGTCTGTGCGCCACGCACGCAAAATTCGCAGCACTGTCGACATGCTTGCGCCGATGGAGCAACTGTGGGAACGAAGCTCGGTGGTTCTCGAGCTATAAGATGGTGGATGCTATTGTTGATGATTTCGCTGGTGGGTCGGACGCAACGCGTTGCCCGCGGTTTGGAGAGGGACTTTGTAAGCATTGAGCATTTATTCTGCGAGCGAGGGAACACTGTACATACTTGCTCTTGTCCAAATTCGTAGGAGGTGTTTGTGGCTCGACCCATTGCGAGAAACCATATCGATCAACCAATGTCTACCTTCTCCTGTTGCAGAGTCAGGCCTATGTCAGATTGATCGCGGGACCATGCGAAGGAGGATGACTTGGGCTGGTACGGATGAGCATATCGAGTGCACAGGGTTGACACTAAACCTCATCTGAACTACGGCTGGCAAGACCACGACTCGGGAGCTGAGTGACGCACTCCGCCAATTCAGCTTTTGTTCATGATTGCTTGCGCGTCTTAACAGCGATAATATGCATTTGCGTCATGGTCATGCCAACGTGAAGGAGATGAAGAGCGCAACGCGGATGGCCAAAGCGAACGAATTTGTATTACATCAAAATGTCCATTCACTTGGCATCGGTCCGCGCCGGCGGTTCCAACCGTTGTCAGGTGCCATGGTTGAAGGGCGCCACCTTGGCCCCTCGATCGAGGTTCTTCGAGAACATGATTCTGACCTTCTCAAGCTAGAAGCCTGGCTGCTTCGATCCCCTTGCATATGTTGGATGACTTCCGAGAGTTCAACAGCCATGTGCTTGGAAGCCCGATGCTAATGCGCGTTGCAGCGAGTCAAATGACGCTACCACACCACTATTCCCCCTGGAGATCATCCTGTCAACGGTCCCCGGACGCCATGATCGATCACCATGGGTTCGCAGAGAGGTGAAGATTGTCTCAAATCTCCCGGTTTCCTGCACCATTCATTCTGTCTTCTTTTTATCACATTCTCCCGGATTCGCATATTGACGGCCTTGCCGCCTGTTGTTCTGGCTTCTCGCAGATCTTCAAGCCGGACTGATCGCAAGGCACGTATTCAGCATGATCTGGCCATGGAAGATAGGGAACAGCGCTTCCAAGCGGGCGAAAGAGCAACAGCAGATTAGTGAGAAAAGAAAGACTCTCACTGCTGTGATTGCAAGTCCTCCTCAACTTCAACTTGGGACTTTGAGTCTCCCTACATCGCGCGCAGACAAACGACAGTCCGCGCCTCGTTTAAGTGGCCTTCCCACTGGCCTTCCTACTGGCCTTCCTACTGGCATACCTACTGCGCCAGCCCCAGCAAAGCGGCGAGAATCGAACGAGGAAGCCACTGCGCTCAAGAAGCAGATTTGTGAGCTCGAGGCGGATTTTATCAAGATTGACGAAGAAAGGCAGACGCACATCAGTAAGCTCCAGGCAGAGCTGCAGAACCACAGACATGAGACAGAGGCAAAGCAGCGTGTGGTCGAGCTAAGGACGAAGGAGAGAGATGAGGCGCACAGGGCGCGAGACGAGGCACGTCAAGCTCGTGATGACGCGCATCAATCGCTTGATGTCTTCCAAGAACAGGTTAAGCAGTTGCAAGAACAGTTTGGCATAATCGAGGAGCGGAGAAAGCAGGTAAATGAGGACGCCGAGACGAAAAGGATAGAGTTGGAGGGGATCATCGCGATCAAAGACAAAGAACTGGAATCTCTCCGCTCAGAACTTGGTCAAGTCAGAGAAAACGCGCAAGCTCTCGACGCGGGCAATGCCGCCTTGAAGGAGGCAGCAGAAGCCGTCAAAGTAGAAGCCGAAAAGCAAATGGAGGCTCTCCGGCTCGAGCTCCAAATCGCAACCGACAAGGCGGAAATGATCGAAGTCAGCAACCGCTCATTGAACCAAGACCTTGAAATCGCAAAAGCGCAAAGCCGGGCTTTCGGCCGCCTAGGAGAGGACCTGGAGGCCGTCAAGGCCGATCTGAAGCAGGCCACCAATCGCGCAGACACGCACGAAGCAACGAGCAAGGAGCTCCTCACGGCCAAAGCGAGCCTGGCCGCGGAAGTGGAAGGCGCGAAGAATGAGCTGACGTTGAAGATTGAGGCCTTGGAAGCAAAGAACAGGGAGTTGGAGTCTGAGCTTCTGAAGGCTAGGGCTCACGCACCTGCCACTGCCAAGGAAGTCAATGGTGCTGGGATATCCGGGCATGATGAAGACGAGATGCTGCCGCTGAGCGAAGAGTTGGAGACGACGAAAGCGGAGCTGCTCAAGGCCAAATCTCAGATCTCGGCGTTGCAATCCCGTGCCGCGACCACGAATGCGGTCAACGGCGTCGGCCACTTGAATGCGCCGCCCTCGCCGGCGTCGCCGACGACGACACACCCGTTGCGGACGAAGAGTAGCTATCGCAATGAGTTCTCCGAGCCCGTGCGTTTCACGCCGTTCAATGCTATCGATGATTTTAGGATCGGCATTGATCGGTCGAATGGCGATGTCAAGGTTGATGTGCGCGAGTGGAGTGGTGGGGTGAGGACGAGGAGGGGTGTGGCGATGGAGGTCAAGGATGCACAGGAGGTGATGAGGTTGTTGCCGCATGTTGTTGCGGCGGCCGAGATGGTTGCTGGTGAGATCAAGGGGCTGTAGATTCTCCTTTGTTGTTGTTTTTTTGTTTATCTTTTGGTTTGATGGTTGTGTTATTAGCGTTGCAGCGATGGCTACATGTACCAGGCTGAGCGTTGTGGTCGAGGTTTGATACCCGTTATATGTGTTTGTACTATTGATGAAGTCTCGAAGCTGTACATCCAGCGAAACATGGCGGTGACTGCGTCCTCGTGCGTGTCTTAGAGCACCACGGTTCTGTTGCCAGCAGATGCGGTGCCGCTGCCTAGGATCTTCTTGAGGTATGCTGATTCCTCGCTGACGATGCTCTTGTAGGCCTTGAACTCGCGCGCGCGGTACTTGAGTGCGGCGGCATCGCTGAGAGTCGCTTGGTCGAACAGGTCCTCAGTGTTGAGGGCGATGTTAGGCATGCTGAAATTCTACGTGTCATACACGGCAATTGGCCTGATGTGGTCGCGACGAGAGATGTCAGTGGGTAAACCGGTGGCTGAACGAGATCTAGTGGTGGTGGATGCTCTGAATTGGAGCGTACATACAGATCGTTTCGACAGAGTTCCATGTGAAGTGAAGTCCTGCGCCAGCCGGAAAACATGTAAGCTGGAATACAGAAAGTAGATGGGTGAGTGAGATTTTGCTTAGGCGCAAACAGCTGTGCAGGTCACATGGAAGCATCTGTCAACCATGATTTATTCCGATCGGTATCTGAAGGGCAGCCTTGGCATTCAGTTTCGCAACTGCCGTGTTGCTCGTGCTATGGTGTCCTTTAAAGAGCAGTCGCGGCGTCGCATTGAGGAGAAAATAGTATAGTGATCGAGTCTGTTCCCCAGCGATGGGCGGCCGACTTAGAAGAAATGCTCAACGGCGAGCCTAGAATGGGAAGCCTATCCTTCTCATCCTTTCATAGGCATTCCGTGACGGCATTCATCCAGTCAAGTTATCACGAGCCACAGGTATCTGCCCAAATATCCATCCCGCATTCCCGCTATCCCTGCCTCATCTCTCCCCACCCCTCCTCTTCCCCTGGGCCAAATCCACCAACTCCCCGCCTTCAACCCTCAACCCCACCCACTCCCCCTTCTGCCTCGCCCCCAACCGCTCATAAAACTCCAAGCTCGCCTCATTGCGCTTCAAACACGACCACTCCAGCCTCGTGCCGCCAATCTGCAACACCTCTTGCGCAAGCGCCCGAATCAGGAGCTTGCCGTACCCGCGCTTGCGATACTGTGTACGTACGAAGAGGTCTTCAAGGTAGATGCCGGGCGCGGCTTGCCAGGTGCTAAGGTAGGAGACCGGGTTGGTGGATGGGTTGGATTGTGTGGATGGGGAGTGTGGACGAACCTGTAGTTGTTAAAGTACATAGCCATTCCAGCTACAGCTTCCGGCTCGTCGCCTTCGTTTGGTGGTTCTCTTGGCAATCGTAGGATCAAGGTCTTGGCGTAGCCGTGGGTGTTGCAGTGTTGTGTGCCGCCTGGAGCGAAGGAGAGGGTGCGTTTGAGGGAGTCTTCGGTTGCTTCGACTTTGTCCAGGGATTCTAAGAATGCTGCGAGCTCTTTGATCATGTCGAGGATGATTGGGACGTCTTAATGACATGACGTTAGTCTGCAGCCGCCTGAACGAGGCAAGGTGACCAGGCCATACCGTCGCTGGTTGCATGTTTGATGGAGACACGAGTCGGGTCCATCTTCTGTAGGTCCTTGTTTGTGGGATACACCCACAATGCAGTCGATTATCAATGTCGTAGGGGTATGATCTTGCAGGTCTAAGCCAAAGATGCAATGCGTAGGGCGTTCTACAACGAATGAAGTAGGTGAGTGTTGCGAATGTGGTTTCGTAACACTTTCCCCCAGATTGCGGTAAGCAGCGGTCTCATGCAGGTGCAAGGGTGCCAAGAGTCGTTCCTGCAGATGCCTTGAGCTGAGTTCAGAATGCGCGCCGAAACTTCAATGCTGGGAGGCGGTGTCGAAGGCCACCATAGTGCTCCAGATGGGTGCTATGCATGCGAAGCAGAACCGACCGTGTCCAGCATCGCATGAAGACTTCGCGACGTGCTGTTCGTCGCTACGACTCGACGATGGAAGCAGCGCTCTCCTCCTTGACCCTATCTATACGCGTGGCGGATTGCGTGGGCCTACCATTCCCGAGATGAAGTCGATACAGGACCTGCCCACCCCAAATGACAATCCATTGCTGTCGCGCACCATCCCAGTCCATGACGGGACACTGCTCGAAGACCTTAGCCCACAGCCGTTGCATGAAGCGCGGCGTGATCTTGTGTGCGTCATGAAGCTTTGGAATGGATGGCTTGCCGTACGCGATGACCATGTCCAACGCACTGACCGTCTCGACACGGCGCCCAGCCCTTCGCCTCGGAATGGACTCGTGAGCCTTACCCGTCGCCAGATCTCGCAGTCGCTCCCATTCAAATCGAGGCAAAGGCGGATGCACTCTATCAAGCACGGCGGCATACCAAGCCTTGACTTGATTCTTGACCCTGCATTTTGGCATGGGTCGAAGCCATGCATTCAACTCTTCGATACGCGGATGCATTCTTCGTAATAGCGGTCGCGTCAGGTGAGGCGGAGGGTTTGCGATCTGCGAGTTGAGGAGAGCGTCGAGTGCAGGGCTGAAGGCTGGGACGTAGGCTTCCCAGGCACCTTGATTGACATCTTTGGCGCCGGGGAGGGATTTGGCAATGTCTGCACTCGCGTGTGGGCTTGATCCGACGTTGCTGGTCTGCTGTGTGAGGCCAGACGAAATGCGCGTAGATGATGAGGCACTTTCACTACCCTGCCGCAGGGCGCTCAACAGCTCATGCCTCCTTTTGCCCTGTCTGCCATACGTCGTGAGCAGCACTTTGAGCAATGGCTTGGTCTCGCCGTGGGTCGCTCTGTGGAGGAAGTTATGCATATGCCTGGCTTCTCGCAGCTGGCTATGGATGCGGTCCTCATACTCGGCATCATGGCGATGCTCCCAGACCCTAAAGCCATATTCGCGAAAGCGGCCAATGGTGTACTTCTTGTACCATTGCCGTGCGTGTGGATCTGGCAAGTACGTGATCTCGCGGAAGATGTGCCTCAGCAGATGCCGCGTTCGAGTCGTGTGCTCGGCATCAAGTAGAGGCCGCTGCACGGTCGCTATCCTACATCGTCGGATGATCGGAACGCGGCCGAAGCATCTCTGCCCCAGCGGACCATCACGACATACGAGAAAGGTGCGGGATGCCTGCACACATCGCTGCATCGGTACAGCATGTGACCATAGGCTGCTGAGCAGCGTGAAAGGGGGATGAATAAGTACAGCTCCAACGCCCCCCAGCAAGCTTTCTCCCCCGGAACTTCCCGTCGCACTTTCTCCACTTCGCGCACGCGTCAGACACTCGCGTCCGTCTACACGACTCCGACACGTCGTCCACCAACATCCATCCAGCCATCCCCGCCCCGTCGCATGTCTTGACCACGCGCCGCCCTCCGCCTCCACACACCTCCCGCACACCCAATCCCCACCACCGGCGCCGGCGCGGGCCTTGATGGCTGCGCTCTCCGCCATGCCCCCCACCCCCAACCAGTCCTTCTCGCACGCCGCCCCCGCCCCGTCTCCCCAGGCGCACAACCCCCCCTACGGCCACGGCTACAACATGTCCTTTGATCCGTCGCACAGTCAGCCCGTATATGCGCAGAGTTACCCCAACGGCCCCGTCAGCAATCCGCAGTATGCGCGCAGCTTCGGAGACGGCTACCGCCGATCGTCGTATGGCGGTGACAAGACGCAGATCTATACGGTGAGCCTGCCTTACCTATTACATCGTGCGACGACCAATTCATGCTGACATGACCAATGCAGGCCGTGTACTCGGGCGTGTCCGTGTACGAAATGGAGATCCAGGGCATCGCCTGCATGCGGCGGCGCAGCGATGGCTGGCTCAATGCCACTCAGATCCTGAAGGTCGCCGGCGTCGACAAGGGCAAGCGCACCAAAGTGCTCGAGAAGGAGGTCTTGACTGGAGAACATGAGAAGGTCCAAGGTGGATACGGCAAATATCAGGGCACCTGGATCAGCTACAAACGCGGCCGTGAGTTCTGCCGCCAGTACGGCGTCGAGGACATCCTGCGACCGCTCCTCGACTATGATGTCAGCGCCGATGGCTCGGGCGGCCACGGCCAAGAGACACCCACCAAGGAGCAGGCGATGGCGGCGAATCGCAAGCGTTTCTACAACACCAATGTCGACGGCAGGTCTCAAGGTGGAGCCATCAACAACGGCACCTTTTTCTCCAATATTTCGCCGACCACGAGTGTCGCGCTTGCCGCCATGAACAAGGCCGCCAGACTCAACTCGCCCCAGCCTAGACTGGCGTCTACGCTGAGACAGCATTCGCAGACGGACGCCATGCCGGGAGGGAGCCAGCAGAGTATGGCGTCTGAAGGCAGCTTTCAGGTTGACGCCAAGTACGACTTCGGCTACAGCAACTACGCCAATGGCGCCGAGCCTCCACGGAAGCGCATGCGTCATGACAGCCAGGACGGCATGGCGCCGCCCGCGCTGTCTATGGATGCTTCGATGCAGTCTGTCACGCCGACCGAGGTCAACGAGAGCTTCTACTACGATGGAGCTGGCTCGCTGGAATACGCAAACGGAGATCCAGTCGCTCTGCCGCCACTACCGAACCCCTCGACGGAAGAGCAGCAGGAAAAGATCAACTTGATTCTGGAACTGTTTGCGGATGCTGGACGTACCGACTATTCTTCTCACGACGCACTCACGAAATTGTCTGGCGAGGATCTGAACATGCCGTTGGACACCTCAGCAAACAATGCTCTGCACTGGGCAGCCACACTGGCCAAGGTCCCTCTTCTCAAGCTGCTCATCCGGAAAGGCGCAAACATCTGGCGAGGAAACGCGGCAGGCCAGTCTCCACTTATCAGCGCTGTGCTAGTGAACAACTGCTGGGAACATTCGTGCTTCCCAGATTTGCTCGAGCTTTTCGGCCCCTTGATAGAAGTTAGAGATGCCTCGGGACGGACGATCCTCCACCACATTGCAGTATCGTCAGGCATCAAGGGTCGTGCGCCCAGTAGCAAATACTATCTGGAAGCTCTGCTGGAGTATCTGGTCAGGATTGGAACCCAGCCAAACTCAGCAGGACAGCCGTCGGTTGCCGCTGTTGCGGCCGCAACAATGCAAGCACGAGTCAATGGCGAATCAGCCAGCCAAGATTCCGTCTCCGGCCCATCACACAAGGGCGCAATTAGTCTGGTGCGCTTTCTTTCGCACATTGTCAACGCTCGCGACAAGGCAGGAAACACGGCGCTCAATCTGGTGGCCCGAATTGGGAATAACAGCATCATTCGGCAATTGCTTGAGATCCATGCTGATCCTAATCTACCCAATAACAAGGGCGTCAGTGCGAAGGACTTTCTGCCATTCGCGCCAGGCGAGTCCCAAAGCAACGGTCAGATGTCTCAGAGCCAGCAAACGTCATCGCAGAAGCAGCCAGAAACACAGGAAACTGCCATAACAGATGGGGAGGAAGCGACCGAAATGGCCAACGCGAGCCAGATTGAAGACTTGGGACAGGACGTCATTTCATGTAAGTCGTCTTCGCTCTGCATCTTTCAACAAACTCACAGCTGACATGATATAGCAATGACAACAATGCTCACACAGAACTTGAACTCGCACAAAGAAATGCTGCAGCTCCGCACAGAACAGATCGACAGGCTTAACGAGCAGATTCGAGAGTTCAGTGCTCAGCAGCAATCCGAACTGGACAAGCTACAAGAGCTCAAGGAACGCGTCAAGAAGCGAGACGAGAGACAAGCACAGATCGCCAACCTCAAGCGTGCCATCAACGAGCGCCGCGCCGCCGCCGCACAACGAAGCGCCAGTAAGCGAAAAGTCCCTGAAGTCGAAATAGAGCCAAGCTGGCTTGATGAAGCCACGCTTTCAAAATCCTCACATGGACATTCCCCAACGCCTCAACAGAGACAATACCTCGACTCCCCTCATATCCCGCCCCCGCGACACCTCAAAGCTCGCGTGCACGCAATGGAAAGCAATAACCACCGTCTGAAACAGAACATTGACGACCTGCACAGCCAGAGCACTGAATTGGAAGGACTGTACCGGAAAGTCGTAAGCTTATGCACGGGCGTACCGGAGGAAAGAGTTGAGGAAAGTTTGCCAGCGCTTGTGGCGGCTGTGGAGAGCGAGAGGGGTGGTATGGGAGAGCAAGAGGTCGGGAGGGTGAGGGACTTTTTAAGGAGGGTGGATGGGGCCGGTAGTGCTGCGACTGCTGCTGTTGCTGCCGTGGGCTTGGCGATGCTGGAACGATGAATGCGAAATTCTGTGAGGGAATCGGGTAGGGAGTCTTTCGGACGACGGGCATGGGAGGGAAGGCGGATTTATGTGTCTTGCATCTGTTGCGCTGATATCCGGAGGGAATTCATTGATATGCAATCACACGGCCTTCTTCAGAACTTCCATCTTGGAGCCACGAGTAATAAGCTTGCGTCTACAGGAGCAATTCACCGTGGTGTATTGAGCTTGAGGTGCGAATAGACCTCAGATCCCGACCCAAACACCTACCAGAAATCTACGCGAGCAGTCCTCGGACTTTCATAATCTAGGCAAAACTAGGCTATGGAGGTCTGGCTGGGCAAAACCAGTTCCATTTCTCCTGCGAGGAAACACCGCCGCTCCAACCGTGGAGATTCTGAACCCCGCCACGTCGGCGTATATATGGCATGTCTCATTCGCGTTCTTGGACCTCACGGCGGTCCAAAGAGACATACAAAGACCTCTCTGTCCTTTTCAAAAATCCCAGCACCAGCACCGGCATCAGCATCACACCCATCTATCCCCCTCCCTCCCTACCTACCTCAGAGCAAGGCCCTTCCTTCGAAACCCTGGTGCGCTTAACCCCTCTCTCCCATTCTTAACCTCTCGCCAGCCAGGCACCAGACTAATCCTTCCAGCCCTAGCAGAAGAATAGAATCATCATCGTCGTCAAGATGCGCTTCTTCAATCTCATCATCGCGGCCGCCCTGATGGTTTTAGGGGCTGTGGCGGCGCAGGAATGCTGTCCGGATTGTAATGGCATTCGCTGTGCGGATGGCGCGGGGCGGGAGGGGACTTGCATGGACGGGCTTTGTAAGCTTGGGAATTGAGAGGGAGGCGGTGTTGGGGGTTGTTGAGTGGTGAGGTTGGACGGAGGGGGGGATTGAAGATGCTACGTTTGTTAGGCAGGCGCGCGGCATAGTGGTACTTCTCAAGAAGAAGGAGAAGCAGGAATGCGGTCGGTCGTTGGGATTGAGGTTTTGTTGATGTGTGACCAAGGCCTGGTTTCAAAGCTTTTTCTTTTCTCAGACAATAGCATGTATCTTTCTGACGAGATGATCGGGTACATCGAGCTCGAGGTCGACGATCGAGCTTTCTATCTTGCTGGTCCACAGCCACGACATTCTGCCTGCCTCAGTCCCTCGAATGCGAAGATGTCACATTCATCCCAACTTGCACCGAGGAATCCCTCCAGTCGTGAGATATTGAAGGACGCCGATTCGATGTTATTCTGCGTATGTCTGATTGGCTTTTTGGTCCTCGATTGGCGCGCGTGCTACTACCAGGTAGGTACATCAGAAGGTCAACCCATCCGACTGCCTCCGCGCTTCCAATGAAAAGGGATCCGAACATCAGTCCCGGACTTAGTATTGGCATTGGCATTGGCATCAAACCCTCCTACAGTACCCTCCTCTACCTCAGAGCAGACCGAATCACCTCAAGTACGCTACCCCCGCTCCTCTTCCACAACATCAATCATCCCTACCAACCATGCTCACCACGAGCATCCTCGCAACAGTCCTGATGGTCTGTCTCGCCGCCACTCCCGTGACAGCCGACGGAAAAGGCGATCGAATAGCAGACTCGTTATTCGGCGGTCGGATCCCATTCGCCTTATCAGCTTCCACTTCCAGTCAACCGAGCATGGTATGCCATACAGAATATATTAGAGTGGGGTACGATCGTAGGATCTGGGCGAATTCCCGGCTCTCATTGGACTCCCAATGTCTGGGCTAATAGCTGGCGAAACAAGTGCCAAGATTGTGGAAAGTGCTCACAGGGTAAGGTGTAGATGACACGAGACGTCTCGTGCATATCTTCGACCTCAAGGCAAGTGCGAACCAACATTTCGTGCTACTGCTGCTGCTGTCAAAGGGCAAGAACATCTACCAGCAGGCTACCGGTTATCCCACTTCCACGAAACTGAAAGCAAGGATAGAAGCGGAGACGCAGTTCATCAACCTTGAGTACGCCAACCCAACCCCGCGTCCCTCACCGTCACACAGCACTGACTTACACCAACCCTAGCCGTAATAATACCACAAATCATCAAGATGCGCTTCTTCGACCTCGCCACCGCAGGCCTCATCATGGCCTTGGGCGTGGCGGCGAACCCTGCTGTCCTGGTAAATGCAAAGGCTTGAGATGTTGGGATGCCGTAGAAAAGGAGATGGGGACATGCCATGATGGCGAGTGTGTCGGGGGACACTGAGTCTCAGGCGGAGAGGGGTGTGGCCGGGAGAGGACATGGGAGCGCGTGATTGAGGGCGATTGGATTACATCGATAGAACTGTGTGACCGACAGTCTTGATGAACTCCCTGTTCTCGAAGACTGATGGCTCTCACCAATCGGACCAGGATGCAGGTCATCGTGCTCATCGCCTTTGAACTTGGAGAACCCAGTATCTAAAATCAGGTAGGTGACCAACTAGCTAAACGGCTGTAAACATGGAAAGCTACATGTACGCCGGCTGCTGTCGGACCTCTCCACAGCTTGCGAAAATACATGCAGCTCAGTCTTGACCGGAGCCTGGCGGAACAGTGTGCTACTTGGCGCAGATGACTCCAGAAGAACGGCAAGATATATATGTCTGACTACCTCGCGTACAGTCATCCAACTAAACCCACAAAGACACAAGGGCTCCACGACCCGGGCTGCTGCGGCTGTTCAAAAGTGCAAAACCAAGACATAAATCAATAGCGCAGTCAAACCACCTATTAGTTCGCCTCCCCGCCTCCCCTACACTCGCACCGCACTGACAAACCAAACCCCACCAGCCAACTGCAATCAAACCACCACAATGCATTTTGCTACCATCCTCCTCACAGCCCTTTCCATCGCCACTACCACTATCGCCGTCGCATTTCTCGAGCCTCGCAGAATCCCAGGCAGCGGCTGCTGCGTTGGCTGCACGGGTACCTGTGTGATTACGGGCACAGGGGAGGTGGGGATATGCCAGAACGGGAGGTGCGTGAGCCATCATGGGTAGTGCGGTGCAAGGAAGTGGTGGGAAGCGCAGGGTCGTTGGAAAGGAGCATGCAGTGTTTGAAATCGGGTAGGGGACCAACTAGCTAAACGGCTGTAAACATGGAAAGCTACATGTACGCCGGCTTCTATCGGACCTTTTCACGATACTAGGGCTGCCTAAGATTTAGGCAGGTGAGCATGGTATACCTAGTTGCCAAGCCGGTATTAGAGTTAACGTACGGAGATGTGAATGTACATGCAGCTTAGTCTCGCCCGAAGCCTGGCGGAACAGTAGTGTCCTACTTGGCGCAGATGATCCCAGAAGAACAGCGAGGTATATATGTCTGACTACCTCGCATACAGTCGTCCACCTAACCCTCAAAGACACAAGAATAACATAAGGCAATAGCGCAGTCGAACCACCTATTAGTAATTCGCCTCTCTACCTCCCTCACCTACACTTATACCCCTACTAACAACCAAACCCAAGTAGTCAACTATAATCAAATCACCGTAGTGCGCTTCGCCACCCTCCTCCTCACAGCCCTTTCCCTCGCCACTACTACTATCGCCGTCGCAGTCCCCGAGCCTGTCATGGGTGGACCCTGCTGCGAAACGTGCACGAATCTCTGTACCACACCGAGCACAGGGGCCGTAGGGTATTGCCATCACGGGAGCTGCAGGTGATTGATTCGAGAGTGCGGTGCGGTGCGAAAAATGGGTCATAGCGCAGGGTCCAGTCGTTGGCGAGGAACGGATGGAGTTGGGAGTGATTCAGGGCGGCCGAGAGGGCGATGTTCACACGACTGCGGTCTCTCAAGAATCTGCCTTGTCCATCGAGTATATTTTTATTACGACATTGCTGCAACAAAATGTCCCCGTGCTGTCGACGGATGTTTCCATCCCTCCATTATATGTATTGAACCGCAGCAGCGTTGGTGGCTCGGTCTCGTAAGCGATTGGTTATACCTCACCCACAAGAGTGCAGTGAACAGCTCGGAGTGGTCGGAATACCCTGCCTTGATTTCCGAAATAGTGCGAAAACCACTGCTCACCAACCGATCAGACATTTTGTTGAAGGGATGGCTTCGGCAAAACAGCTCAAGAGTTGGCGAAACTCGGCTTGTTAGGTTGTGCAACATGCCAATTAGTAGGCATCAGGTAGGATTTGTTCGACCTTCTTACTACGTGTACACTGTTCGTGCTGCTGTAAAAGGACATCTGCCCACCATCAATCCCAAATTGCAGAACCAAAGCAAACAATTCCCTTCCAAACGTTCTCAAGGAACCAAAACAAACAACAAAACAAACGCGGTTCATCAAACACCAGTGCACTCCCTACCCCCTCCCAAACATTTTCAAGCCTCATACAGCACCAACTGACCATCGGCCAGCCAGCCACAGACAATCACAAACCGCTCAAGGCCCCAAAATGCGCTTCAGCTTCGACCTCACTACCACGCTCATTGCAGCAGCCCTGCTGGCATTCGCCACTGCGGAACCTTGCTGTCTGGATTGCAGCGACACGAAGTGTACGGATATCGGCACGGGAGCTGAGGGTACGTACTATAATGGAGTTTGTCACACGTAGATGTAGGGGACCTCTAGAGCTTGAAATTTGGGTGGCAAAGGGGGTAAGACTGGGTCCCAGTGTCTGCGAAGCATACGAATGTACCTAGGCACTCTTCTCAACGAGAGGCTTTGTGGATCAGGATGTCTGCATAGGACAATCGACTTCCGCATCACATACCATGACCAAGGAGAAATATGATGTGCAGGGATGACATGTTATACCAACTACCTGCCCTCTTTGAAAGATTATGGTTGTCGCTTCCCATTCGCACGACATGGTATGTAGACCACAAGATGATGGACCACCCCGCCCACAGCTCCCTAGAGAGCGCAAGACGGCGCGGTGAGTAAGAGGTCAGAAGGAAATACCTAATCTCCTTTGCACCAAAATAGGCCCGAACCACGGCGGTGTGGGTAGAGGCCAGAGTGTTGGCAAAGTTGGAAGTGCTGGAGGATCGGGAGATATGATACGAGATTTTGGCGAAGGTGGACATGGGTATCATTGGGTTGCCGAAACCGCGGTACATGGCTTTTGCTGTAGACCTCGTATCATGAGCGTGACCAAACTATTGACCGTTCAACCGTTCACAGCTCATTTGCGCCGAACTCCTGGTCTGATGCTTGGTGCCGTGTCGTAGCGGTGGCAGATGCCTTTGGTCGTGAGAAGAAATTCGTGAGGTAGGCTTTCCCTTACTCCTCAGGGACTGCAGGTTGTCAACAAGTGCTTCCACCAAAACAAATATCGTCTTCACTCACTATCAATCTCGCCAGCATCAATGGCCTCAGTAATGTCCTTCGGGCTCTTTCCGTCAACCTTGCACCCAGTGGAGAAAGCAGTGCCCAGAATCTCCTTGACGGTACCCTTCAAGTCCTTGGCCATGGACTTGAACCGCATTTTGCGGGCAATTTCAATGATCTCATCGAGAGGGATTGACTTGGTGTGCTTGATGTTCTTTTCCTTCTTGCGGTCACGCGGCGGCTCCTTGAGGGCCTTGATGACGAGGGAGGAAGCAGAAGGAACGACGGAGACGGCAGCCTGACGGTTCTTGATGGTCAAGCGAACGGTGACACGCAGACCTTTCTGCTAACCTATTAGATGCTAGATGCGAAAAGTGCGTGATTCTCGTTCCTTACCCAGTCGCCGGTGGCCTTGGCGATATCTTCACCGACCTTCTTGGGCGAGAGACCAAGCGGACCGATCTTGGGGGCGAGCGCAGAGGAGGCACCGACCTCACCTCCGGTGGCACGGAGGTGAATGATCTTCTCCTCGTTGGGGTCGAACTTGGGAGCTGAACGGCATTATACTGTCAGCTACTGTTGGTGTCGCCTCATGTTGCGGGGACGATGAGGAGCCAATGCTCGAGAGGGCGATACTCACGCATGGCTAGTACGTAAGGTGGTCTGCCTTTCTCGAAGTTGTCGAAGTGATCGGTGGCTGATGTCGCTGGTCGAAACACAGCCGTGTGGACGGACTTGGAGATTTGAAGATTGAGTGCGCGGAGAAGCGGCGCGGGAGTGGCCGTCCTCCGGCTTGGCGGGCTCGGGGTTAGCGTGGAGCTGGGCAGTCGCGACGTTGCACCTTTCTCGAAGTCCGCTCCCTGCCGCATGTAACAGCTGGACTTCCTTTTGCTTTGACACCTGACCAATCCTCACGCACGATAGAGGACAGATAGCCCTCGAGACCATGGCACAGCCAGGGCAGATGCCGCCGGGCGCTGGGCGAGGCATGCCGATGCCCATGCCTTTCCCAGGCGGTCCACTGCGTCCAGGACAGCAGCCGTCGCCCGAGCAAATTCAGGCGATGCAAAGACAGATTGCAGCCGAAGCACAGAAAGCCGGCCTCACAGTGCCGCAATACATCGAGAGAATAAAAGCACAGGCGATGCAGCAACAGCAGCTCCGCATGCAGCAGCAGCAGCAGCAGGCACAGCAGGGTGGCCCTCAGCCAGGCCAGGCGCCGCTCATCAACCCGAACAGCCCTCAAGCCGCACAACCAGGCCAGCAGCAGCCCATCCAGCCAGGTCCGCCCAAGCCCGAGGCTCTTGCGGTGGCCAAGTTCCTGCGCGGCGAGAACCTCAAGATAAGGACGTGCATCTTCCAGCAACAGCGCAAAGACATGTTCAAGGTGAAGCGGGCCATCCGTGCTCTTCATTCGGATGCGTACAAGAAGGCACGCGTCAAGGATCCGCTGCTCCCTGAGGTCAATGACCGAGTCACCGCCGAAAACACTTTCAAGCTGCTGCCGATGAGTTTGTTGGCCCTGCGAGTGAGCAAGCACGATCCGCACGAAGGACACGACCATGGCAAGAAGAAGAGAGTCAAGGGTCTATGGACTGTCAAGGTCGAGCCGCAGCAAGAGGCGAGGGACGAATACTACTACGTCTGGCTATGGGAGGGCCCACAGTGGAAGAACAGGCTCTACGCCATCGGAGCACTGGTCCTGATTCTCGCCGTTGTCTTCTTCCCCATCTGGCCATACCATCTCCGTCTGGGCGTCTGGTACTTGTCGATGGCTATGCTTGGGGTGCTAGCTCTGTTCTTTGGCATGGCAATTTTCCGGCTCATTCTCTTCCTGGTCACCATGTTCGTCAAGCCGCCGGGCCTTTGGCTCTTTCCCAACCTTTTCGAGGATGTCGGCTTCTTCGACTCATTCAAGCCGGCATGGGCGTGGCATGAGGACGAGAAGACGATCAAGAAACGAAAGAAGGAAGAGCGTGAGCGGAAGAAGGCTAGACGCGAAGCCAAGGCTGCTGAGAAGGCATCAGGTAAGAGTACGGACAGCAAGGCAAAGCCTGCAGAGGAGAAGCCTGCGGATACAAAGCAAGAGGCACAGGAGTCAATGCCAGCCGGCACAGCCGGTGACACGACGGAGGCGAAGGCTGCTACCACGCAGTCAGAGAATGCCTTGGCGAATAGTAGCGTGCAACAGCGCAGTCTTTCAGCGAGGGTGGAGGAGGTCGAAGATGATTAGGTCTTGTTTGGAGGGTCATGCGTTCGGGACCAGGGGTGCTTGGCGTTCGTCTCCGCTGACACGGCGTTGTCATACATTAGCAGGGTGTCATTGGCGTCCTCGAGCAGAAACCCATCAATGCTAAGTTCGGCATCGTTTCCAATTTCTTGTCGCTCGCCTGCAATGCTAATCACCATGCGATTTGGCTTCAGGGCATTCTGGCAGCCCAGCGCGGCAGATGATGCTAAGCTTTCGTAGTCCAAAGCTTATTGTCTTCACATGTCAACTCAACTGTCAGACCATGCGACGGCTGTCAGCGTAGAGCGAGCTCAGTTCTTGACTGAAATACGTGAGGTTAAGTATCGAAGAACTCCCGATACACAAAGAAGAGGTAACGATCCATGCTTCGGTTACATTAGAACCAAAATTCGTCGTAAAGATTGATGGCTAACGGTCAGTTACGAATAGGGACGCAGGACACGGCATACATGTAATCGAGCGAATGGGTCGCTCCTGCCAATTTTCCAGTGACGTATGTGGGGTGACCAGGAAGCTGCATGTGCATTGGCACCAACAAGCAGGTTTGGAGCCTCCCCAGGCCTGCCCTTAAGTAGTACTCTAAGCGGACCTTTCCCTTCCCATACCTCAACAATCCTTCCATTCGATCAACCACACACGCCAAAGGACAATTCATCACGCACAAGACTGAAAGGCAATAGCGAGAATGTCTGACCAGTCCGACTTCGACAACAACGCCGCTCAGGACGCGGGCTACGCTGCCGGCCACGTGGAAGGCGACTTTGCTCAGGCGGGTCAGGACGTTCGTCAGGACGAGCAATCGGTCGAGGATATTCCGTCTGATATCGGGAATGCAGCTGAGAAGGGGTTTAGCAGTGCGGTGCAGGGGGCCCAGGATGTGCCGGGTGATATTTGCAAGGCGGTTGAGGGGGCTGCTGGGTGGGTGAGTAATTGTTTTTATTTCTTGTTGCGTGCGAGCGAGCCTGATCGCGAGTATTGACTGTGTCGGGTCTTGCACGTGTGAGATTTTGCTTATGTATCGGTGCTGACTGCTGCGTTCTGTGCAGGTTGGAGACAAGATGGGTGGCGCGGAGAGCGATGTCAATCAGGCTGAGGGTGATGTGCAGCAGTTTGATCAGAGTATGGAGTAGTCGTATGATCAGGGGGAGCAGGAGGGAAGATCGGGTTGATTTGTGAGGAAAGGAGCAGAAGCCGGTGTGCGGCATGGGTTGATTGCGTGAGTTGACTACCAAGTGGATTGGGATGGTTCACCGGGCCTGAGCGATCGGTGCTCGACATGCTGAGCGAGCGGCTGGATCAACGTCAACGCAAATCATATCCGGTATGCCGAGTGATGAATCCTATAGTATCAATTCTGTGATAATAGCTGCTTCACGAATGTGATTGAGCTAGCATCGCGAGACAAGCACATGTCACCGGAGATCCGTCACTCGGCTACGTACATACTCTCATGGCGAGTTCCCAGCAGCTGTCGAGCATTTCTTTCTTTTTTGCATCTTATAAATGATATTGCCGCAACACGCTCAGTTGATGCAAGGGAAGAGATTTGTTGTTGGCGCGAGTGATCCAGGTATGATCCAGAGCTCTGCATGATTGGAAGACTGGTGCTAACAAGAGTATTGACAGGCTCTTGTGCGACCAACCTCAACAACCCTCACGGCCTGCGGGATCCTCGGGATGGGGAGACTGTGCTCGTCAGAGCTGCGCTTGTCGAGAGGGAGAAATTGCATGATTGTGTCCCGTCTGCAGTGCTGGCCGTGGTGGGTATGTGCTTGGTAGATGAAGGGCCGCGGAACGGTAAATCTATTTCATGCTTGTCGCTCGCAGTACATGGCACTCGTGCCTGCAGTCATAAAATTACTAAAACCCAAACGCCTCGCCAATCAACGCTAAATTGCTTCTAAATCAGTTCAAAGCATATCCACCACTTATACCCTCCCAGACATGATCTTACACCTGCCAGAACGCGCAACATAAACACCGTGCGCCTATCGCGCCTCAGTATAATGCAAGGCATGCCCCGTCAGATCAGGCGTGAAGGCCTTTCTGATCTTGCTCATCGTGGACCGCGGCTGCTTCGGATACGAGCCAAGGTAGCCGAAATCCATGCACTTGGTATCTTCGTGGCTAATGGTCGTCACGACTTTCTCCAGATGATCTGCTGACGGCGGTGGCTCGGGAGACTTTGCTGAGCGAGTGGATGATGCGGATTTTGTGCTGTCGGTGGGTCTGAGTTTGGAGAAGAGAGATGGTTTGCGGCCTGTAGGGTTGTTAGAGGAGGGAGTTGTTTGTGCAGTTGGTGTTGATGGGGAGGATTCACCTGAGGACATGTTGTGTTTAGGTTCTCGAAAAAGTCTTCTACGATCATTGGAACTTGTTGTTAGCCGGTTGAGTGGGCACGAGCAACTATACATATACACGAGGAAGACAGGGCCGAGAGGGCTCACACGACCCGTTTGAACGATAAACGCATCTGGGGATCCCGTGGGGTCCATTGCGGATCCGGGTTTAGGACATATCATCAGTGATTGGGACCAGACCTCGCCTGTATGCAGGGCGATCCGCGTCATTTCCCAAACCTTCAGGTTGTTCTGGAACAAAATACCGCTTCCAACGCACGCGGCTTTCAGCATGAGGGCGCGGGGCCGCGTGTTGAGTGTACGGCAAGGATTATTGCTAGTGAGGTTGCCACTTTGTCATGCACTGCGGATGCATATAGGCTGTCTTTTGCATTCAGGTCAACTTATAGAAAAGCCTCGTTATCGAATATAGTTTTCGTACACGAGATAACCGCCTTAATCGAAGGCCACAGGGTCGTCTTCATGTCAAAGCATATAGCGCCCTGGCTTCACTCAAGCAAAAGCAAGGCTCCCGGCACAGAAACCCCGGTTGCGGGATTTTGACCATGGCGACACTTGCCGATTCCTTCGATGTATCCCCGACTAGAAGCAACCCAGTCGATGGGCAGCATGGCAGCCATGAGGCATGAAATTTTTCAACCGACCATGACGAAGCTGAGAGCACCATTGTATGGCCAGCCAAGCTTGCGAAGGACAACACAAAGCCAGTCAGGGTTTGTTAAACGTCAACGACGCCTTGATACCATCTGGATGAATCGTCTCAAAAGGTCAATAGCAAACTATTTCCAGCAAAGACCTAAACATGCCTCGTTCATATAGAGCCACAATCTCCCGCTCACCCTCCTGCTTCTTCTCAGGCACAGTAAATAAGTGAGTGCACCAACCACCCCATTCCAACCATGGCCGACGAAACCAATCCAGAAGATACGTCCACCTCATCGCCTCGCCACCCCACCAACCAGCAATCAACCAACCCTCTCCCCTCCCACGACGCGAAACAACAAGAAAAACAAACCCCTCCACCTCCCTACCGAAACAATCTCCCCCCAGTCCACCTCCGCATCTGCGGTCTCCCAAACAGCAGATCCACTCAGCCCTTCCTCAGCGCCGCTCAAACCGAATAGTCACAGCGAGAAGTCCTCCGAAGCTTCAAAGCCGACAGCGACAACTTCATCATCCTATGGCAGTTCAAAGAAGAACCGTGCGTGGTCCAGCGGCCGTTTACGGATCTGTGGCAGCAGGGGGAGGTGTCCGGGAGGACGGTGGAGATGCATTTGCATCGGCGGGAGGGAGCCGGAGTTGGAGAAGTAGCTCGTGAGGAAGCGCCGCCGGTCATGGACGAAGGGAGTCGGAACGCCATCTCCGACGCATGGCGAGAAGAGGAGGATCAAAAGCAACTAGATCCGTGGATCCCAGCGACCGGAGATACCACCGACCCTTGGTCCGCTAATTATGCAGAAGACGACCCATGGGCCTCCTCACAACCCAACGACATCAACATCAACAACAACAACAACACCGACTACGCTCCAGAAGCCTCCACCCTCCCCGTCCGCACCGTCGGCGGCCCACCAAAAACTCTAGGCACTTCGTCCGACGCGAGCGGGAAAGCGGAGGTGCCGCCGCCGCCGCCGCCGCGGCGCCCGGAGCCGTGGTCCGCGATGTCTGATGCGATCAGGAAGAAGTGGGAGCGGGAGATGAGGAGGTGGAGGGAAGTGCGGGATAGCTGTTAAGAAACGGATGGATGCGCGGGAGAGGGGGGATGGGGCGGAGGTTGCTGAAGGTGCTGTCGAGGCGAGTGCTGAGTCTTCTAGGGACGAGACGCTGGTTGGATCCCAGGAAGGTGGTGCCGCTGCTGCTCGCGAGTCAGATGCAGGTACACAGTCTCGGGGTGGCGCGTCCGGGGGCGAACTTATGGATGATGAGGGATTTGGTCGCGGATGAAGTGGTGGTATTTAGAGTCTTGACTACCTGAGCTTAGAACGACATGGCGATGCGTTGCCGTAGCTGTAATGTTTGACAATGCTATGACAAGGATCAAAGTCGTAAGAGCAATGTGTAGTAGGTACTGACCGCTAATGTCTGCTAATCACTGCTCGTACACGTCCAAAATAGAGCACGCTCGCATCGAACGCACACACACCCACAATCGCTCTTTTCATCATTCCGCCGAGCGCCTTCGCATAGGTACTGTGCTCGCAGTAACAATGACCATCTCTTCTTCCGTCTCTATACCCGTCTGACCGTGACACGCGTCTCCATAATGGCACGGCAGTCGCGGTGCCGCAAATGCGCAGTGGCTTGAAACACTGCCTCTCGCTGCTCTACTTTACATGTTGCAGTGATTCCTCCTAGGCGAAGGTGCTTTACTGGGCCTTCTTGGGCGCAACCTGCTGGCCACCAACGTACTTGTTGATGTCAGTCTGCGCATGCGCCTGCTTGGCCACATTCTTGAACGTCTCCCATGCCTGCCTGGCAGCAGGCGGGACATCCTGCCTCTGGGCCAACTGGTCACCACGACCCTCAATCTGGTGCAGCATGCCCTGGACAAAGGTGCTCTGGCTGATTCTCGCCCGCAAGAAGACGGTGTAGATGAGCAGCAGGATCCAGCTACCCTTTTGGAAGAGGATCGAGGAGCCGAGCAGGCGGAACCAGAGAGCAATCTCGAGGCCGGCGACGAGTGACATGGAAGCGTCATAGTAGTCCTTGACGAAGCGGCCAATGCTGTCGCCCAGGGCTGAAGTCTGGGGCTTCTGGCCGGCGGGCGTTGCTGGCTGCGGCTGGATCGCGGGCAGCAGGATGCCGCGAGTGTAGGTTGCGACGTGGAAGATGCTGTAGACGGCAAAGGGGAGGAGGGCAAGGGCGGTCTGCTTGGAGAAGAGCCAGACGAGGGCCATTGCTGTGGAAGGACGTCAGCTCGACGATGCACTGTGGGATGTTGCGGTGGTGCAGCGTACCCAAGTACTGCACATTCTCATCGCCAATCAGCTGTATCGGGCTGCCTTGGCCCTTTCCGCTCTTCTGGCGGGCGCGGTAGCCCTTGAACACGACGATGCCGTAGGTCAAGGCGGCGGCCACGAAGGCGGTGCGGTAGGAGAGCTGGGCCCAGCGGCTGTAGTAGTTGAAGCTGATGTAGCTGAGACCGTACCGCAGCGTCGTGAGGAGGAGCTGGGACGAGGCGCGACGCGTTAGTCATCACACAGGTGTCAGGTTTCGTTGATGCACTGCTCGCATACCGTCACATGCCCGACGAACCAGGCAAACTGCAGCGTCTGCGCCAGCTTCAGCAGTCGCGCCTGCAGAGGCTCGCTGGCCGTCGCCGGTGGAGGAGCCATGGGAGCGGTGAGGGATGTCTCGGTTGCGCGCGTGGATGCCTCGCTCGGTCGCGGTCGGGGCAGTGCAGGTGTGCAAGGTCAATCAATCAATCAATATGCTGATGCTGCTGGCAAATCGATCAAGCAATCCGACCGGGAAGCTGGGACTCCTGGCGCAAACGTGTTCGTGAGAGTGTAAGTCCAAGTGGCAGGAGCGAAACGACCAGCTGCCTTGGCACTTTCCTTTGGTGGGGCACAAATGACGTTCGTCATGCACCTGCTTCACGACTCACGAGGGCAGCGACGAGCTGAACTCTTCACATGCACCCCCCAATCCTATCTGACATCTATCTCGCAGCTAATCATCGCACTGTTGCTAGTCGGGCAATACATGTAAGCATTGGGGGCAAGCTTTCAGGTCATCGGTCAATGGATCTATCATCAATGCCATGTCCCTCGTAATGATTAGGTATTGTTGATGCCACCTGTGCACGTCGGCCTCGGCACCGGCGCCATCACGTCTCAACACAGCCATCCTGCGCAGGCATGTTATGAATAACAGTCCTGGGCCATTGTGCTGGTAGACAAGACATCTGATGCTGCTTATCGCGTCGATCTACTCCATACACCTCGAGAGTTCGCCCCAAGGCCTCCATGTCTATCACATGTTGCTTTCCGTAATGCGCTAATGTTGGAAGCCTTCCGCGATGGCGCATGTGACCAGCAGTTAGGCTGCTGGGAGCTAACATGTCGAGTGCGTTTGTAGAGATGTAAACAGAAAAACGCGTCCGAACCGCTGAGTCAGCGACGTGAACTCCACAGGCCAAGCCAACGCGCCGCGCCTGCTCGCTCGCTCTCTTCCGGCAGACAACTTCTCGGGTTTTCGGCGACGGCGACGGCGACGGATCACGGATCCCAGGAACCGAATATCTCGGAACAATGGCGACACGCCGTCGTGCTGCATGCGTAAGTTGACTCTCTTCATCAACACCGGATTTCGTGCGCGAGAAGCAGGCTGGTGCACGAGGCAGATGGTCATGAGCGCGACGTCACATCCAAACAGCCCGTGATGTCAGGACCAGGAATCAATGCCTGCCTGTGTGAGCTCGTCGACGCAGCGACGGCGATCTAATCCTTCGTCTTGCACTCATCGCCTCGTTGGTCTCCAATATGACAGTCTGCCACTGACGACCTTTAGCAAACATGTCACGCTCGCAAAGTCAAATGCGACGTAACAATCGTTGGCACCCCATGCACAAATTGCCAAAAGGCCAACCGACTGGACTGCTCGGCGCACGAGAAGAAGCGTAGAACTGGCGGGGGACGCGGATTCTTCCCTGGCATGCTGGCTCCTGGAGACTACAGCTCGAACAGCGATCCGCCTGCCAGCGATGCATGCTCCTCATCTTCACCCAATGGACCTGTCTATCCGCCACCTCAAGGCCCGACTACCCAGCCAGGTCCACCGCCTGTCCCAGACCCTCTCACAGGCATGGTCTACCAGACGCGACCAGCGCGCATTGCAGACATACCGGCCATCAACCGCAAGGAAGAGGACTTCACATATCTTGGCAGCGACGTGTCGAACGTAGGCTTCATCGCGCGTACGACTGGACAAGATGTGAACATTCACCATGTCCCGACCAATACCCTGCGACAAGTGACAAATCTGCCACTTCAGGTGCCCGCGGAAGTCCTTCAGCTGCCGGACAAACCACTGGTCGATCAACTTCTCCGGACCTACTTCTCATACATCAACCCGATCTTCCCAGTGGTGGACGAGCGCCGTTTCATGGCCCAATACCAGAGACAAGGCCCAATGGACCCTGCCGGTCCTCCTTCCCTGTTGCTTTTGCAGGCCATGCTCGCAGCGACGTCTCAGATATCCTACGATAACAAACAAGAGCGCGAGTCAATGAAGGCAATGTTTTCCCATCGGACGAAAGTGCTCATAGACTCTCGGCATGAACGGAATCAGGACATGGTGGTGCAGAGCTGTCTCCTTCTGGCATACACTGGTGGCAGCTTGACCGAGGGAGATGCGTACTTCTGGGTGCGCTATGCGGCAACCATTGCGTTCGACCTTGGCATGCACCGTGATGCTGAGAGGACCGCTCTGTCGGCGCACACAAAATTGATGCGGCGGAGAGTGTTCTGGCTATTATTTGCGGTCGATGCGACAACAATGGTCCGAGGCCGCCCTTCTGCCATCTCTTTGGAGGATTGTGATGTTCGGGAGCTCCAAGCCAAGGACTTTGAGAACTGCGGTCAGAGTGAGTGATGTCCCACAAGTCGTGACCCTGATCCATTGCTAATGTCAGAGCTCAGACACGCACATTGACCTTGTGCTGCACACTATACAGTTGTCGGTGATTGTTTCACAAGCTTTTAGGGCATGCCTGCGGCCCAGAGTACAGGCTGAGCAACGCAAGCAAGCTCTACAGAATGCAGACACAGCACTGGGCCAATGGAGCTTGCAGACACCACAGCATCTGCAGATTGGACAGACTCCAGAAGTAAGCCTGCAGAGTGCCATACTGCACATCGCGTACAATCACGCCATACTGCTGTTGCATCGGTCCAACAGCATTTCCGAAGCAACCCCTGAAGACTCTGCAAAGTGCAGCGCCGCCGCCACGCACATACAGACTACTGCCGAGCAACTGGGGAAACAAGGACTACTCAAGTACTTACCAAACCATGCCACCGAAGCTTGTGCGGCAGCGTTGATACAGCTCCAGAATGAATCCGGTCAAGCCCAGCAACGTCTTGACTCGCTTCACATCACTTTGAGGATCCTCGGCGATCATTGGCCACAGATTGAATCGGAGATGGGTGTGCTGTGGCGAGCGCGTGTCAGCGCACCCGTGAAACAAGAACATGATCAAGCAAAGGAAGCCGAAATTCCGACCACGACTGCGCCAGCGCCGAATGCAACAATGCTGGATCCTGCTCTTTCTGGGCCGCCGGCCAGAGAAGGTGTCTATCAGAGTGGATTGCCGTTTCCGTGAGAATGGGCTTTCGTGAGCAGAACAGATTGACAGATGGGCATGCTAGCCTGAGTGTTCCAGAGCGAGCAGTCGCATCATAAGGTTCATGTGAGTAAGCGGCACTGTGGGTCGGTGTTTGGAATGGTTGATTGGGAGTCTGGCTGGGGCATCACGGATTACGCAAAGCGCCAGAGCGGCTTTGACCGAGCAGAGAAGATCCGAGACCTGCAACTCGCTGGTGGCAGTTACAGCCGTTCAAATGTAGATGTCTCGTTTGACACAAGCCTGGAGACGCCCTCCCCAAACATCCTTCGGGCACTCCCCAACAACCTCCTCCATCGTTCAACGACATTCGCCTCTCAGCCAGCGGCGTCAATCTTTGCGATCATGTGTACGATGCTCTGGGGGTGGTACTCGCGTCGGTGTCAGTGCCGGGCGACGTCCGTGATGCTCGGCTATACCGTTGGGATGATAGGTATTATCGTTATGTGGCCTTCTCTCTACTATTCTGAACTGGTGGGGCTAGCATACTTTGTGCTCTTCCTGGTCATCGCGGGCTTCAACATGTAAGTGACAAGGTTTTGTGTGCTCGCGAACCGGAACAGACTGACGCCTCCTCTCCAGGCAAGCACCTACAGCGAACTCCTCGCTTGTCAACAGTCGGAACATAGGCGCCGCTGCCGTGGGCTGGCAAAGTACGTGGGGTTAGCTCGTCGGCGTGAATATATTCCTCGCCTCAGATGCGCCAACATACGCAACTGGCTTTATCGTCTTGCCATTGGCGGCTTGGGAGCACACGCGGTCATTCGGCACTCGCGCAGGGAGGGATCAAAGACAAGCTGAGTCCCGAGGACTATGCGGCAGAAGAATTGGCAGCGGGGGCGAGTACTCGCGGCACTTTAGATCTATACTTTGAGCGAAGGTACTCGGGTGCAGCGGATTTGATTGATCGACCGCCGCTTTTCAGATTCGTGCGTTGACCGGCATCCCAATCAGGTCCACCCTCCTGTCGCTGTCGCGCTCCTGTCCGGCACACTATTTGCGAAGTCATACCGGTCAGGCCGCTACGGACCAACCACATAGAAGACATCCACAGCCGGGTCTGCGGTTTCTCGCTCCTCTGGAATACACGGTCAGACTCCTTCGTTCCGACATGTTACTGGCGCAAGAGTGGCACTTACCAACGGAATCGATGACGTGGACTGCTGGCTCTGCAGCTCGGGCCTCTGCAGTGCATACAATGAGCCCACATATTGGTGTCGATGTTCTGGCGGGGATGGCTTACCGACGGGATAGATGACGTTCACTGCTGGCTCGGCAGTGTCTCGCGCCCCTGAAGTACATGCCATCAATCTCCATACTGGTGTCAATGTTTCAAAGAGCACGGCTTACCAACGGGGTAGATGACATCCACCGCCGGCTCCGCGACGTCGCGTTTCTCTAAAGACTAGTCAGTCCTCACACAAGTGTGGTCACAGCTTAAGGGGTGCCGCTTACCGACGGCGTAGATGAAATTGACCGCAGGCTACCGTCTCCTCAGTCTCATGTTTGAGAGTCATGTCCTTCGGGACGATCTCCTTACCTCTGCTGTCTCCGGCTTGGTGGTTGGCAGAGCTGAGACAAGACCGGTCACCGCAGCCATGGCCGCGAGTTGGAAGAAATGCATGGCGGCGGTGTTCTTTGGTAGTCGTTGAGATGGTCGGATGGGAAGGACTGAACGAGCTACCTCTGGAGGAGGAAGCTAGCTTATGTATCGACGAGATCCGTATCACATACGATTTTGGATGAGTGCAGCTGACCGGTCGCGAATCGATGAGCTTGCCATGCAGAGCAGGACGGAGTTCTACTAGCCCAGCGCAATACGCTATCTTCCCGAGCGACGCTAGTCTCTGCAGCGCCAACGACAGATCCACTCCTGAAGCTTGGATGCACATTTCACACGAAGGAAGCAGCTGCCTGGCCCATGCTGCAACAATATTGTTGCATCGTTCAACCATGGCTCGCTTGCATTCTCAAGCTGCTTGAAACGTTCCCTGAGGGTTCTTGGACGCTCAGCTTCTGTTTCTAGACGGGATGCACACCTCGTCCCTCTCCATCTGAAAGTTGACAAACTTTCGCAACGGACAATTCATGGATAGGCATTCCGACGAAGAGCCTTTCCTGCCGCATGATGGCCATGAGAAATGCTCGAGGACACCTGAACATGAACAATCGTTATGGAGAACACTCGTCCTGGCCACCTCACTGCTCCTCAATGCGTTTGTTCTATATTCCGTATTGAAGACCTCTTCCTCAGCGTCCTGGGATCAAGTTTGCGCGTCTCATGTCGAGCAAGAGTGTAAGCCCTTGAGACCGTTCCATACCATGTGTCTGCTGACAGACCGCTCCAAGCGTCACCACTATTAGAAGAAGTCGATATCCGCTACAACGCTGTAGACTTCAATGGCAGCTTCTTTGAGGAGACTATATACCGGCAGCGGCCCTCGCCAGAAGTCGACGCCGCATGGGACGCCCTGGGCGTGAACTGTAAGTTGTGCGCAGACCAACCAATCCGTATAGTCAATTAACAACAGGTAGTACAAGGCTTCCCTGTCCCAGAGAAGGATGGTCCTCGCTTCGGCCTGGACACGAGAATGGCAAAACGTCTGCAGCGACAAGGCGGAGGCTACGTTGCGCTTTCGGAAGGCATGCACCATTTGCACTGCGTGAACCTGCTTCGGCAGTCCTCGTACTTTAACTACCAGTACTACCGGGACCTCGGCGAAGGCCCCTTCGTCAATAACGACTCCGTGCTAGAGAAGCACCTCAGTAAGTGCCTGTGCGGCATTGCGCTTGTGGCCCGAAGCTGACTTGCTGCAGGTCACTGCGTCGATATTCTAAGGCAGCAGCTGATGTGCTCCTTCGACACGGGCATCTTTGGCCAGTGGTGGGTCAAAGATCTTGGCCCGTTCGTCGATTTCAATACCAAGCATCGATGCAAGAATTTTGCCGATCTTGCGAGGTGGGTGAGGGAGCATCAGCTCGTTACGGAGGGTGAGGACCGGGATCTGGTTGGCTTTCGGGATGGCGACGTGCGACTTGATAGCATTCCCTAAGCAGTAGAACCAATTGTATCTGTGGGCACTGGATACTCCAATGTGTCGGCGTGCAGGTGTCGCTAGAAGTCGTCTTCGATCCTTCGGGGTCCGTATCGATCGCCATACTCCTGTTGATGCATCGTTGTCTGACCTGCAGTAGTCTGTAAGCACTTCACCAACGCAGGTCATCCTCCGAGGCCGCCAAGTTCGTAGCATTGCAGGCCCGGTCGCTGAGGTGCGCTTCGATGATCATGAGCGTCCGTCATCACATGGCTAGGCGAATCTGACAAGATCGACTGAGCTACGAAGCGCGCTGGACGCACGCATTCAATGCCGATGTGGGTGGGATACTTGCATCTCCCTTTCGGGGCAGTGTTGCTGGATGCAGCTGCATAACTCCAAGTCGCAATGGGGAAGCTGTAAGATCATGACATTTCTTCGCCTTGGAGCTCTCGTGAGGCTGAATGACCCACTTGCCGCTAGCTGCATACGGCAGGTACCTTCTCCATCGACCAACAGGCTATGCCGCACGAACTTGGCAGAGGCATCGACAGAGCGCCAAGCTCCAGTTCACAGCTCAAAGCCCACATAGTACGCATTGGTGCCTCCTTCGTCAATTGCTGTGGGACTTAGATGCTTTATCGTCAGCAAGCATGTCGAAGGATTTGCTTGCTGGCAGCACTAATGCAACGGTAGCTTCGCCTCGTGGAAGCTGGGTGTCTGCAGTATGGCATAGCGGAGCAAAATGCTAGGATTCTGCTGTGACGCTGCTATCAGCACGCTCGTCAGCGCGAGGGAGGCATGGTCCAGAGCACCAGCATTCAGCTCATGAGCCCGCGTAGCGATGGCAGCATACCGGTGCCTCTGCTGAGGTTTCAGCAATCGACCCGTGTAGCAAATGATGGCACTCGTACTGCCACGACTTCCAGACTTGCGACTCAGGACCACACAAGCCACTGCATGAGGCGCCGCTGCTTCCCACACGCACGCGAAGCCCAAAGCCATGAGCAAGCATCAGCGAACAGTGCCCATCGAAAGTGCCCTCACCATCCTCATACTCCTCATCAGCATCGCCCTGGCCATCACCTCCCACCTAAAATCACCACAACGGCGCCCAGACCACCAACGCACAACCACAGCTCCCTCGAACCGCCCCGCAGACCGCATAACCTGCACCCTCGACCCATCATCAACCACCACACCCCCCTGCATCTTCGACCCAACCCTCAACGGCTGGATCCCGCCCGCCTGCCACAACACCCCGCTCGCCACCTCCGCACTCCGCAACGACACTCTCCTCGCCCGCCTCCAAGCCGCGGGCCCCTTCCAATGGTACACGGACCTCGACCACAGCATCCCCATCTCCACCGCCGATTTGCCGGCATATTTGACGTCGCCCGAGGGCAATATGACCGCGCATACGATCGAGAAGTGGCATGTGGCGCATTGTTTGTATGTCTGGCGGTTAGGGAATGAGGCGTTGAGGAGGGCGGCGGAGGGGGAGAGGGGTGTGTATGTTAATGCGAGGGTGTTGAGTGAGGAGCATGTTGGGCATTGTAATGAGGTGGTTGCGAGCCAGGGGTATCGGGTGGGCGCGAAGGCTGTTGTGCAGTTTGGGGTGAATGAGTGTGTGAGGATCTCGTGAGGGAGGGCGGTGTGTTGGTCTTGAGGGCTGGAGTTGGCGTGGATTCTGGCTCGTCGATCGGGCTCCGGACGCAGCCAATGTAGAGGGCAGGCGCGGCTCTTGATAGAGCTCGTCGAACAGCAGTGCCACATCTTGGGCCGACCTCGAGAGAACAATCATGTCAGGTTCATCAGTAAATACATAAAATTCTGGGTATCAATCTCGTCGGCCATCATGGTCATTACCACCATCTGGTGTGCCCGCTCGGGATGCTCGCCACTTCCAATGAACGCAGTCGTCGCAGCACGAGCTGAATCATCGCGAAAGACGGAAGCCTCTAACTGCCACTCGTATAGCTATCACTCAAACTATCCTCTCGCCGGCCCCTTCGACCACCATCCAGTTGCCCTCGCAAGTGCCTTCTCGGCCTAAATTCATCCCTCGGCGCCGATGGCGAGACGGTCGATCCTCGAGCTGAATAGTACGGGTCCTGAGCTCCGTTGGTCATGGGTTCCCTTCCATACCGTTTGCGATCTTTCAGCTGCTTCTCCTGGTCCTTCTTGCTCTTCATGCGATCGATGCCGCCGGCTGCAACAGCACCTAGCACCGCGCCGCCAAGGGTGCCCAAAGGGCCTCTGTCCGCTTGGTCACCCAAGAATGCGCCCGCAGCACCGCCGAGTAGGGTAGCGCCTATACCTCTCTCGCCGTCACCGCCGCGCAGGATGTCCTTGCCTCCTCGCTCGCCATTACGATTCGTTGGTGACGTGGGCTTGCGCTCGCGTGGACGATAGTCGTAGTAGTTGTCGTCCCGCGCTCGACGGCGATGCTCCCTGCGACGACGCTCGTAGTCTGCAGTGGCAGAAGTAGGGGCCCTGCTGACGCTCCTCGTGTCACGACCTCGGGGCCCGCCCGTGTCTCTGCCGTCATAGCGAGGACTCTGGTCGTCTTGATAGCTTCGTCGGCGCTTGTCGTCCTGGCCTTTACCATACCTGCCGATCGAAGCCGTGGATGGCGGTGCGCGAGGTTGAGCTGGAGAATACTGTTGTTGACCATACTGCGAGTAGTCTGGCGGGCCGTACGCAGCGGTGTACTGTGCATATGCCTTCTCCTCGTCGTACGGCTCCAGCGCGGCCCCGTCGTTTGCGTATACGTCAGACGGGACACGTCCTCGCTGCTGTGAGCCCTGCCAGCTCGGTTGCTGTGAGGCGCGGCTGGAATTGTCGTGCTGATGATACGAGTGCTCGTCGGGGTAGCCGTACCGGGCGTCAGGCTTGGGTGGAGGCGGAAAGTAGGTTGGGTCGTAATCGGCATACGACCCGTAGCCTGGATCACGCTCACGCTGAGGCGGTGGGGCACTCTCGCCATATCCCTTGCCGTAGACGCCGCCGCCATGCTTGGCTCCCGGACAACCAGGAAAACTTGGTCCTGTACGACATCAGTATGAGCGTGGGAAAAAGCAATCGAGAGCCATTCCTCACCCGTCGGCGGCTGCTGGAAGTCGGCCATTGAATGCTCTGCCCGTGTAGGCGTTTTCCTTGCGTCTGTTGTCAATCGGGACACTGCGTCGGACAATCAAGATGGTGTGGTATGGAGATGGAGTTGATGTGGAAGACTATGTGGACGGACAAATGGTTTGATACTTGACTGCAAGGACGACAGGCCCAACACGAGACGAGTACGTATCCAAGGTGAAACTCCCCAAGAACCGGGTTAGAACAGTTGCCAAACGTGATCGCGGAGAGAGGGCGCGCCATGCCGCGACTCTGGCGTCACCGTGCTTGCGCGAGGCGCACTTGGTTGGTCTACGGTATGTACACGTACATGTACTTTCCTGGAGAAGTTCGCCTGACTCTGGAAATCAGATTGCTGCCCAACGTGCATCAGCATCAGTGTACAGTACAGACCACGGACGAGGCCTGCGAGTGTCAACGGAGACGCGTAATGTTAGTGTTGAAGAGAGAGAGAGAGTGAATGACAAGGATGCCAGCTCAACGCTGTGGTAGCTGACTCAGGAATGACATAAGCAAAGCGAGACCGTCGGCGACCGAAATAGCGAAACTCCCACCAACAAGTTTCATCCCTCAGAGTCCATCGAGTTCAGTTGCCAAGATGGCTCAAGCAGATGACACGACGCGCGGTGAGCACGCATTCCCATGGCATCTCGGCGTGTTCGATGCCCACTGTCACCCAACGGATACCTTGGCCAACTTGCAGTCCATCCCGGGAATGCAAGCCAAGGTCCTCACTGTAATGGCAACGCGAGCTCAAGATCAGGAGCTAGTCGCGGCCGCAGCAGACGAGTACGGCGTCACGCAGCACGATGCCGAGTCCCCCGAAGCTGCGGATTGGAGGTAGGTACATTAACAAATGTAGGTACACCCGTTTCTTGTTTCGGCAAAGCAGTTGACGTTCCATGCAGCAAGGACCACAAGATCGTGCCAGCGTTTGGTTGGCATCCATGGTTTTCGCATCAAATGTTTGATGAGACTGCATACGACAACGCTCCGTCGCTTGCTGATCAGCAAAAGGTCCAGCATTACCAGTCTGTACTGACACCCAAGTCCGAGGATCGAGACTTCCTGCTCTCGCTCCCGGACCCAAGGCCGTTCGGCGATTTCCTGTCGAGAACGAGGCAGTATCTCCAACGCCACCCGCTTGCACTTATCGGAGAAGTCGGCCTCGACCGCTCCTTCCGCATCCCAGAGGCATGGCTTCCGGCCCAGCAGGATGAGAGAGACGACAGTCTGACGCCCGGCGGACGAGAAGGTCGCAGGCTCAGCCCGTATCGCGTCTCCATGGACCATCAACGGAAAGTCCTTCTTGCTCAACTCCGACTAGCTGGAGAAATGCAGAGAGCAGTCTCATGCCACGGCGTCGCCGCTCATGGCATCGTCTACGCGACTGTAGCAGAGACCTGGAAAGGCAACGAAAGGAAAGCTCCGTCCAAGAAGGAGCGTCGGAAAGCCGCCGCCTCGCATGTTCCCCAGGAGGACGAGCAAGACGAGAACAGTAATAACGCAGGCCCCAAACCCTACCCTCCGCGCATATGCCTGCACTCCTACTCCGGTCCAGCCGAGACCGTAAAGCAATACATAGCCTCCTCCGTGCCATGCGAGATTTTCTTCAGCTTCAGCGTCACAATCAATGCCTGGTCTGAAGACGGCAATGGAAAAGTTGAAGCGGCTGCGCGGCAAGTTCCGGATGACAGAATCTTGGTTGAGAGCGACTTGCATACTGCCGGCGAGAGACTGGATCACTACCTTGAGGCTGGCGTGCGGAAGATCTGCAAGGTCAAGGGGTGGGAGCTCGAAGATGGCGTGAGGCGATTAGGGAGGAACTGGAGGAGGTTTGTGTTTGGGAGGGAGTGATCATGTGCAGAAAAGAGAGTTTGCCTCTGGCGAGATCCTCGAGCCCGCTCTGCGAACGGTGGGTCCCGAGGCCCTCCCAATGGCTTTGTTCGACGTGGCCAATTGCTTTGTGCCAGTGGATCTTCTTCGACAGCCTTTGACCACTTCCCCTTTTCAAGCTGTCAATGGCATCGTACCCACCACCCAACTCATAACCATAAATTGCCCCAGACCCTGGAGGACCGTCACAAATCAGTCATTCACTCACTCTGCGCAGCAAAGCTCAAAACCAACACACCTCCAACATTCAAGCACAAATCTCAACCCAACCAAAAACCTCAAAGGTAGCAACAATGGGCTGCGGACTCTCCCACCCCTCACGCTCACACCACCACTCCTCTCGGAGCCACCGAGCCCGTCGCTATAGCGATGCTTACTCCCATTTTGTTTTGGGATACGGTGGCGGCGACATCCATGCGTATGGCAGACCGCGGAGACATGAATCCACTCGCCATCATCATGCTTCTTCTTCGAGACGAAGACGCGATTTTGCTTGGGAGTATCCGATGGATTTGCATGGGTATTCTGGTGGGTTTGGCGGGCAGTGGTAGGTACGGACGAGCGAGCGAGCGTTGAATGCTGTCCGGTCGTCGACGAGGAGCAGGTAATGTATTGTGTATTGATTACTGCTGATGCTATTAGCATTTCTCAATTTTGTTTCGGGAGGCAGGATCGTCTGATGTCTGATCCTATTGCCTTTCATTTACTTCCGTCAAAATGCATAATACTAAAAGCCTAGCCGTCATGGGACCTTCGAGAAGCTCACTCGGCCTTAGCAGACAAGAAAATCATTCCCTCTACTTGACCTTGGTAATACATTACATCACCACAACCACATTCCTCACACCTGCCCCCTTCGCAACAACCATAATCCCCTCCTGCACCTTCTCCAATCCCCTCCCCACGACCTCCACCTCCAGCCCCGGCCTCAGCAACCCCTGCTTCAAAGCGCTAGGCGAAAACTCCCCAAACACCCTCCTCGCCACCTCTGGATCCTCCTCCAGAATCCTCTGAGCCAAGACTTGCTTCCCTCGCACATTCTTCGGTAACGAAGCCCACGGCACTTCCGCCACAGACGCCCAGACGCCGCCGCCGAGCGCGTCCAAGAGAATCTTGATATGCGCTTTGGAGTCCTCGGTTCCGACTGCGTCGAAGACGCCGGCGAAATTCCGGCGCGTGAGGATCGAGAGGATCTGGTCTTCGATCTCGGGGTCTTGGTAGTCGAAGACGGTCGTTGCGCCTAGAGCACCTACCAGGTCGTGGTGCTGCTCCGACGCCGTTGCGACGACATTCAGCCCGCTCGCCGACGCCAGCTGCACGGCTGCAGTGCCCACGCTCGAGCTCCCGCCCCATATCAAGACCCATTTCTGCTCCGTCTCCGGGACAGAGGTCGGGTGCAGCGCCGGCCAGGGCAGGTACAGGTATTCCATCCCATACAACGCCTGACTCGCCGTCGCCACCGCCAACGGCAGCGTCGCCGCCTCAGCGAAAGCCATCGACTCTGGGATCTTGCTGACGAGATCAACACGCACGCTCACGAACTTCTGGAACCCTCCTTCCTTCGGCTCTCGGGAGTCGATGACAGGGGCTGTGCAGGCGAGGACTCTATCGCCTTCTTCGAAGCGATCCGATGCGATGTTTTCGTGGACATCGTAGATTTCGCCTGCGATGTCGCAGCCTAGGAGGTTCGGGTAGGAGGAGGGTTGCCAGTCGAGGATGTTGGTGGCTTGGATTTTGGCGTCGATGGGGTTGATGGCGAGCGCTTTGACGCGAATGATGACGTGATTTTGTTGGACGTTGACGGGGAATTCGGCGCCTGTTGTGAATGACTATCAGTGCGTATTCTTGGGTTGATGTTGCTACTGTGCTTGTTACCGAGTATTTCTAGCGAAGAGCTGTTGGGTTCGATCAGCCATGCGGCTTGATTGTGTTCTTGTTCGTCAAATGGTCCCATGCTTGTCGTTTCCTGCTTCGATCGAAATGCTTTTGATCCGAGGAAGGGATTGGCAATGGCAATGTTTTGCGCTCAGGGTCCTTAAATTATACTTCACGATCCATTTTGATCAGCTTGTTCGTGAGAGATATCGTGGTCGTAGCATTCCAAGTGTTATCGTGGTGCTATGTGGTCAGCTAAGTGGCGTGACATTCGCCGAAGTTCGCCGCGCAATCGGGTTTGCACGTAACCACAGGCCGCATGCATGCATGCATGTGGGCTGCAATCACACAGGACATGCTTGCTTACAATGTTATCCTTCGGGTGATGTTTGTGAATGATTCAAGGAAGGCATATGGAACAGTTTCGACTTGTTGGTAGCCGCTGTATCGTCCCAGTGATGATGGAACAAATTGTCGCCAGACTTTAATCGCAATGACATGACGCGGCCGCAGACAATACGCAGAATCTCAATGAAGATGCGCATGTCTCGATCAAGGTGTCAGCTGCGCGTGCGCTGGTATGCGACGATGAGAGTTACCATTGCGCTCGCATTGCAAGCCCAGCCATTTGGCCATTTCGCATTTGGAATCTGGTGCGGTTGTTCTCAAAGATGAACCAGCACTCCACTCAAATGGTCGACAAACTAATGTATCCCCAAGCATAGTGGTCAGCGGACTTAGCCGGCTTGAATATCCTAGGGAAATATTCCTCCTTCCACTCTGATCCAGGCTCCGCGACCACACTCGCTTTGAGTCCCTCCCAAGGCTCAAATACCATCCAGACTGATGCCAATCGATGACAGCAACTATACGCACAGGCCCTTGATCTCGTCTTGAGACTAGAATGTTGCTCATATCTAGGTCATTGTGGGTGAAGACGACGGTTATGTCATCGTCGAGACCAGAGAGCTCCTCGATCTCTTTTCGGGCGTCTACTTTGCGTTTGGCGTGGCGCATAGCAAGCTGAGCAAAGCTGTCGTGGAATGCCGATGTATTTTGGAATGGTCCAAGTGGATATGCGCCTGCGTCGTGGAACATGATGTCTCTGAGACCTGATCCGTCAATCTGGCTGAGCATTGCCGGGGAAGGTTCAGGTCGAGGTTGAGTGAGGCCGTTGCTCATTAGAGACCTGATTCTGGTTGCGAAAGACGGCATCGGCTCAACGTACGGCGAACCGGTTGTGTTTGACAGCTTCATGCGACGCCACGCCTGGATCATCTGACGAAGACTCTGGCAAATCGCGAGCTTGTCAGATCGACGTAGATGGCTCCATTCTGCCGAAAGAGTAGACCCAGATACCAGCCCCATATGTACGAAAGTCTGACCATTGTGTTGCTTCCATCCACACAGTCGAGGCGTGGGAACCTCATCTGTGAGATACCGGTTGATGAACCATAGGCACTGAACGTTCGCGGACTGCTTGCGGACTTGGTAGAGTAAGCTGTGCGTGAGTTGAGTCAGTCCAGTCTGCATGGTCGGGGAGTTCATGTTGCATGGCGCATTTGGAACCATACGCGCCCACGTTGTATGTCACAAACCGGCGCCCAGACAGAGGCTGCAGTCCACCAACGCGGCACAAGTCACTAGGCTACGCAGCCGAGATATCACCAAATCGTCATGAACATCGAGACAGTACATCTGGAATGGCAGGCAGCGGTCAAACGTGGTCGTGCAGAGTTCTGGTACGCCGCGCGGCTCAATCTCGGCAAAAATCCACGGAGCTTCCAGGTTCCAAGTTAGTCTTATTACACTCTAGGAGGTACACTAATACTTGACCATGTACATTTAGCAAAAGATAACAAAGCCATTCGAATGTCACTAAAAAAATGATCGAACGTCAACCCGAAAAAGATAGCAATCTCCCGGAAGCAAAAAAGCAGCCCTATACCACACTATACGTCCTAATCCCACCCTATCCCCTGTTCGCAGCCCACTGGTCCCTCTACCTCCCCACGATCGGCCCCTACAACACTCTCAGCCAGCGCCACGAGAAATTCCCCAGCGGACGCAGGATCCAAGTCTCCGGCGACCGCCTCCACGGCTTCGAACTCGAGATAATCCACGACTACAATATCCGTCAACACAAATCTGTGCCAGCCTCTCGGAAGTATCCGATCGGCAGGGTAGGGGGTGAGTTCCTGGTTCCGAGAACTACTGGAGATGGAAGGGGCAAGGTGAAGGATGAAGATGAAGGTGGCGGGTTCGTCTCGGATGTGCCTGTCGATGCGGTGTGCCGGCCCCGGGATCGAGTTTGAACCGCGTTGGTACTGGAGGGGGAAAGTGGCGAGGCGAAGGTGAGGAATGCGGAAGTCAGGGATTGCCACTGGTGGGTGCGGGAGGCTGTGAGGGTGCTGGTGGAGAAAGGGGTGTTGGAGCCTTTAGTTGTGGGAGACGGGGCGGACGTGAAGGGGCCGGTTGAGATTGTGAGAGGGTTGCCTGTGCATTGAGCGGGTTGTTGTCAGCGCGGTATATCTGTCATGGTAAGCCAGACAGGAGAGAGGAAGGTCTTTGCCAAGGTCGACGTGAAAGTTCACTGTTTGCTTTTGAGATACGGTGCTACCTCAAGGCACCCACTCCAGTGCATCCGGCGCGCAGGTCTACCACAAGAGATGTGCCCTCGTGCATGCGCCCAAAGACGCCCCAACGCCATGCATATTTTGACACCAGACCCAAACATGATACGTTGGCAAGTGCTCAGCCGTCCACGTTGACGACGCCCTCGTCGCTCTCGCTCGCATCTTCATCACCAGAGACCTCCTGGTTCTCCCGCTCCCTCTGATCCATAAGCTTCTGGAGCTCCGCATCATCGTTCTCCGTCACAGCCTTTGGTGCCATTTTGACCTTGCAGTCGCCGCCGTGCGTCCGAATCCTGGCTTCGATGTCCTTGATCGCCTCCTCTAGCACTTGCAATCCTATGTTCTTATCGAGCGTTTGCGAGGTGAGAACATAGAGAGGTGGGGAGACAAGCTTGACCTTGACCTGAATATCATCATTGCTCTTGGCCTCGGCTGTGCGAAGAGCATCCTTGACCGCATCGATGCCATCGTAGCCGAAGCAAGTGACTTCAACGTCGGCGCGGACCTTGGTGGGTTGGGGTGTCAATCTCTTTCCGATGTAGCTCTGCAGCTCGTCCTTGATCACGTCGTTCTTGAAGGTGACTTCGGTCCAGACGTCCGGGTTGGTGATGCTGAGCTTGAATGCGTCGATGGCGTGGCCGTACTTTTTGTTCAGCGGCCAGCCGATATCCTGGTACAGCTCTTCGATTGGGGTGTTGGTCTTCTCGGCGACATGTCGCATTATGCTGTGCACCATCTTGCTCTTGTTATACCGCTCCTCGCACTTGACAATGTCCTCGGGGCTGACGCGGCGCTTGGAAAGATCGATGTAACCTGAACATCTCCATCAGCACTGTACATGTCTGCCTTCATTGCAGGACTCACCCTTCTCTTTGTCCACTCGCAATACAACCACGACCTCGTTCCGTCCCACTCGGATCAATTTCTGGATACTCCTGATACGTCGGCGCGACAGTTCGGAGAGCAAGATCATGCCGTCGATGTTGTCGTATTCCAGGAGTTTGACGTATGCGCCCATCTCGGCGATGCTCTTGACGTTGACCATGACGAACGAGTCGATTTCTGGGTAGCGCTCCTCGTAGAAGCGGCAGTTGGTGAGCGACATGTTGGCGATGTTGGGATGTGCTTTGCGACTCGGCTGGGTGCGATCTCCTCAATACCTGTTCTTCGTGATGTCGCGTGCTGCGAGTGCGAATATTCAACGTAGTGGAAGTTTGTCTTGGAAGTAGAGTAGGAGTCACCTGTGGTCCTTTGGAGGCGACATGAATGACTCAGGTGGGGTGTGAAATAAAGCGGCAGAATGTTAACCCGAGCCGAGGAAGCAGGGCCCGTCGCAACATGGAAGGATATGGAGAAAACTGCCAAGCGCTCGCTGTCTATGATGCCAGGCAGCACGCAGATTTCCAGGACGATGGTGTGCTCCCGATCGTGCACTCGGACTGTGCAACAGTACGTGTAAGTATCTAATGTCTAGTTTTGTCAATGCGGAGCAAGGACTGATCCGGTTAGAAACCGCCGGTCTTGGCGCGTGGTGTCAAAGTCTCTTGTCACGTCTCTTTCTTACCTCTTACCACCATTGCCAGCGCAGGCTGGGATGATCGTCAGCTTTTGTTGGGTGGACCCATTCCTCTTGGGCCCCTTTTTCCCCTGGTGGGCTTACTCATTCATTTGTAGTAAACCCTACCTACCTCGCCTCTTTCGGGTTCACTCATTCGCAGTAAACCCTATTTACTCTATCCCTGTTTCTCAAAGATGAGAGGCTCTCTCCTCTGCTGTTGCGACGATGGGCAGTTCGGGAGGCTCTAGCTGAGGTCGCCTTCTGCTCTGGCTGTCAGTGTCGCGCAAGACCACGCGATGAGAAAATTCGGCAACTTGCCGATCGATCATGATGTGGCTGGCACCGGCTCGCATATCAGGTCGCAAGAGCTGAATGATCACCGCAAGGCACGCGCAACCGTGACTCGGCGGCTCCTAAAGGGTTCGACCGTGGCAGTCTGTGTGTACAGCCGACTAGGGCATAAAGATTTCAGATCTTTTTTGGCAACTCTAGCGATTGGCACGAATCCCATATAGCCAAGGTTGATACCACAAGCGCCCGCGAGGATTTCTACGCCGTCATCAACAGCTGGGCTCGTCTTAAGCAGATCATGTCGTCTGGTCACTTGACATCGGCATCAACGGCCCACCAAATCCTCAGGTGGCTTCAATGCTCACGGCAGAGAGTCCAGGAGTCAGATCGTGACCTTTGGTCCGTCACACATCCAACATATGGTTCGCTTATTTATGCAGCCACAACACATCATAACCACTCAACTATGCTATGATCCGTTGAACAGTCAACCACGACATCAAGCAGTCCAGCGTGACTCCAAGTAGTCGACCGCTAGTTCCAGCAGTCAGCCGTGACATCAAGTGGGTTAATCCTGGCATCAAGCGATGAGCCCTGACAACAAGCGGCTTTTCGCGTGATTGAGAGTCAACCATAACATCAAGCAGGCAGACGCGATGTCAAGCATTCAACTGCGTGATCGAGCAGTCACTTGTTGGGCCAGTCAAACGAGTGATTGAGCGATGCAATCACTGATTCCACTTGTGGGCTCTGGGAGGATGGTCACGCAGAGGCCGAAGAGCCTGCAGCCTGACGGCGATTTCTCGGGCCTCGAAATGGTCATGACGGCGGGACTTTTGGCAGCAGTGGCGGTGGCGAAAGTGGTGTTTGCACGCCCTCAAAGTGCCACAGACCGATGCCTAGCTTGACATTGATGTGTCGATATCTCTATTTCGTCTCGACGGGCCGTGACGAGGTCTGAGGTATAAAGAAAAGAGTGGTCGGTGCGCTCGGCAATAGTCGTCAGCGCTTGGTTTTAAAGGGAGGGTTAGGGGCATCTTTGTTTCGTGGTGGCTTCTCGAGGGTCTGGCCTAATTCCTCATTGTTGCTCTGGGTGATGAGACGGAACTAGTAGCGGTACCGGCATGGCTGGGCTTGGTGTTGATTTCGAGAGCAAGATTGGCAGTTCCGTGATGGTCTTTGCGGCCTGTGATCATGGTGAGTGTTCGATGTTCGGCCAAGTGATGACAGACGCTAACAATTATTTGACAGGCTCCTCAGAGAGCACTGCGCCTCAACCACTCTGGCGCTGTTCCCAGTCGTCAAAGCATATATGAATCAACGGGCTCTAGCGAAGCTGGACAAGTCATTGTTGGCCGTATCCATGTTGCAGCTCACTTTTAACCTTGCGCCAGGGTTAGAGATGTACGTTTGGTTGTTGGCGTAGTTTGCTGCGGTCGTGACGCAGGAAGGGTTCTCGAAGATGGTGGAGGAGGATGTTGATAGGATTGTTTGGGTCGCGGTGGTGCCGTTGGTGGGCCAGACGTGCGTCAAGGTTGGCGAGCCGCTAGATGGTGCAACATAGGGGTATGAAGGGCTCGCTGTTGATAGAGTGAGCAGAAGATGCGAGGCGACGAGACTGGACAAACTCACGATCATACTCATTGATGCCGTAATCCGCGTTGGCTGAGTTCAGGTCCACGGTATAGAAGCTGTACGTGAAGCTTGCTGTAGAACGTGGTAGGTGATGGTCCGCGACACTTCTTCAACCGGGGATATCGCGAAGCATGGACTTACTGCCAGCGGTAACATTGATAGTAATAAACCACAAGTTGCTCGTCGAAGTGTAGTTGGCAGCTGACATCTGAATACCTGCCGGCATAGTGCCCAGTTGCGGAAGAGAGCCATAAATGTACTATTTCCAGTGATTAGTATTCACAACGTTTCGCAAAAGGCGCGGCATGAAGCCTTTCGAGTATTGATGCACATCGAGGGGCATGAGCTAGAGAGTGCACTCACCACCTCCTCCCCATAAGTCGTTGCAATGAACTCATCGAATGTAATCGGAATTGTCGACGGCGTGCTCGATGATGTCGTCGTTTGCGTCTGGGTAGCGGTCACGGTCGAGGCGGGTCTTGTGGTTGTTCCAAAAATCGTGGTCAGGTAGGTGGTCGTGGAGTAAGACACCACTGTCGACGTCAAAGTGCTTGCAGATTGCGTTGTTGTAATATAGCTGGTGACCGGATAAGAAGTGGTGACGGTTTGGACTGTTGTGAGAGTCTGAGTCGCTCGCGGGGGCGTGGATCTGGGAGAAGTCGGTGTGCTGAGCTGGATCGAAGGCTGCTTGTGCGGGCAGCGGCTTGGACACGGTTGTGCGGCTTGATGCCATGCAGAGCGATAGGATCAAGTTATTTCAGGGGACGCAAGGCTGCGAAGGTGCGGTGAAATCCTGCAGACAGCGAGGATTCGACGGCGTGAATTTGCAGTCAAATGTGGGCGGAACAGCTTGCGAAAAGGCAGCCAAAGCTTGACGCCGCTAGGGTCTCTCATCGAACCACAACACTGGCCAGACAGGGCATACTTACGTGGCTGTATTCGTGATCGTGGAGGCCGGAAGTGTGGTCGTTGCACTGGCAAGCACGTTAGCGGAAGCTTCCATTTAGGAGATTCACGCCCATTCATCGACATCGCTGGCAAATGAATGGCAGGCAGACTCACGTAGCGGTGTTCGTGATGTACGCTGTTGAGGCAGGCTGGATACTAGTGTAGGTGACGATTTGCGTGGTGCTGTACGTCGAAACGTAGGTGCTGGTTTGTGGCGGCAGCGTAGATGTAATGTACTGCGTCGAGGCTGGCTGAGTGCTGACCAGGGTAGTCACATAAGTCGACACAATAGTGGAGGCCGGCTGAACTGAGATCGAAGTCGTGGTTTGTGTCAAAGTGGTTGTGGAAGTGACGTAGCTCGTAGATGCCTGGTTTGATTTCGTGGTCAGTATGAAGCACTTCAGAGTATTGGTATCATCGGCCGCGATCATCTTCTGTGGTGAGGCTGCGATTGCCTTCAGCTGAATGGTTTTGGAACGTCGCCCATGCAGGCTGCCGGCAGCATCGGGCGCGAGATTGGTACTTAGAACGTCTGCAAAAGCTGTCCAGGATTGGATGTGTCTCCCCTGATGGGAGCCTTGCCCATTTGCGGAATCCAGTCGCGAACGCAGAGCTGAATCAAACTTGACGGCGCGCTAAGAGAGTGCTATGTACTGCGTGCTCTCAAATTCGGGAGCTCCATGGTGTCAAGAGCGGATCTGTAGCGTCCCGGCCAAGTGTGGCTAGGCAAATACGAAGTCCAGGGAGTCGAGAAAGATCCAACTCGGCTCCAGAGCCCGTACTAAAGGCAACAAACCAATATGAAAGATTTCCAAAACAGGACCAGTACTCACCGGCTGTACGCTGGTCTGAAAGCGGTTTCGTCAGCCACTGAATTGATGGACAGATAATGCCTTGCCCTCACATATGTCACATAACAAGTACTCGGATATGCCGACGTGCTGGTAACAATGTAGGTGCTTGTAACAGTCTAGAGACAGGTTTAATCTGCCGGAAATCATTTTCATCTTGCGAATGACACTTACGGTCGGGACATAGCTGACGGAGGTCGAATAGACGTTATCCCGGAAACAGAGGTAGTCGTGGCTGGTTCGTGACCGGAAAAGAAGTCGAATAGACAGTTGTGTTCGTAATCAGGTTGGTCTGCGTCTGCCGAGCGAGCGACGTGGTTTGTGTTTGTGTAACATTTTGGGTGTAGGTGACCTTTCAGGAGCAGTCAGCGATATTTAATTTCGGTATAGGCCAAGCATAGCCGCCAGTCACAGCCAAGTGGCAGCAAAGAGGCCATTCCATGGTGTATGGGTTCGATCAAATGAATGAGACTTTCTCAAGGTGATGACAGAGCCCCGAAGGAGATGCAGCCAACCGAATACTTGATTGGTCATTGAGCATCGTCGGGTTACGAGCCAGTCACAACTCAATGAATGTCCGCTAACAGCGTCGATCGCGCCATCAGATGGCCAACCCATCAGCCTGTTGATCGGCCCATAGGCTGATAGAAGCATGGCCTGACGGCACTGCTGGAAAATTGCCTAATCACTTACCCCGTATGAAGTCGTCTGTGTGACTTGGAGAGTGGTGGTCACGGGGCGTTGCGATGAGCTGGTCACCGTGATATCGAGAGTCGTAGTAGAAGTGGAAGTCCCGGTGATCGTCGTTGTTGAGGTGGCCTGGTACGACGGCGAGGCGGTGGTAGTAGCTCTAAAGCATTCATTAGCATGCCGTGTTCTCAGAGTTATGCATCTTCGCAGAAGTTCGGCTTCAGCTGGACCTGGCTGCGTCAAGCATCGATGAAAAGGGTGTTGCTGGCTCAAGACAGGCTTGCATCGAGCTCACAGCTCCGCTTGTAGTCGGCCCTGATACCATAGCGCTCTGCGATGATCGGCAGGAAGAGGCCAGAGACGGGCCTCCGACAACATCGAGCGTCAAGCGAGCATCTCCGCTACAAATGAGCCTTTAAAAGGTGTCCAAGTTGAGACTAGCTCAATCTTCCACATAATGGGGAGAATCTATTGATTGCTGGGCTTGGCAACGGTTATCGCAGGGGTGTACTCACGTTGCAGTTATAGTGTAAGGATAGCTGGAAGTTTGTGTGACACTCAACGTCGAGGTTGCGGTATTCTGCATAAAATAAGCGTCAGGTGTTGGAAAGAACATCTCTGGAACAACAATACGTACGATCTGCGTTGCCTGAGGCAAGGTATACGGGTAGCTCGTGGTTTGTGTAATACTGAGAGTTGTTGTCGCAGTATCCTACAAGGGATGTCAGCCGCCCTAGCAGGATAATTGGCGAGAATACACGCACAGTCTCAGTTGCCCGCGGAAGAGTATACGGATAGCTAGTGGTGTACGAGTAGGTGCTAACGACTGTCGAGTAAATTGTGGTCGAGACAATGGACGTGGAATACGAAATCAAGGTCGTCGTACTGGCTGAAGCTGTGGTCGTTATCGTAATGGGGACAGAGGTGGTGTAGGAGGACACGACCGAAGTGGTATATGTGGTCACGGATGTCTGCGTCACTGTCGATGCCTGTGATACGGGTCAGCAGATCTGGACAGGCTATCTAAGCACGGATAGCAGCCAATCCAGTAACAGATCAAAACCATTGAGCGCTGCTTTCCTGAGCATATGGATTGTTTCTCAAGTATTGGGGAGCAATTTGCTCTTTGGAAAAAAGTATCCCCAGAAACCTCGCACTTCAACTTTGGCTCCAGCGCGACGTGCCACGTTGCTGTGTGTCAAAACGGTGCCAATGAACTCGTACTCCATGGGGTACTCCGCTCATCGCCATGCAGATGTGAGTAGGGCCCGAGATTCCGCTTGAGGAAGCGATTGCATTCCGCCGGACGAGGGAATCTCCGACTTCAGCTTGGTTCCACATTCAGTTGGTGAGTCGAGCAGGATCGAGCATAGACGGCCGGCCGTGATAGAAGCGGTTGTGAACTGTTCGAAGGTCCGGAGAGAGCCGATTGCTCGGGGCAGCATACAATAAAGTTGCACTTACCGGCTGAATGGTGGTCTGTTGACTCCGTCAGAAGCTATGCAAGGTCCAATGGTTCCCAATACTCACATATGTCACTGAATACGGGTAGCTGTAGGTAGACGTTGCCTGGGGCAGCGTTGAGGTAACTGTCGAAGCGGGCAAAGTTTGCGTCGCTTGTGGCAATGTGCTTGTTGCCGTACTCGCTGGCAAAGTCACATACACGGTGCTCGAAACAGTTGAGGTGCTGTAGGAGACTGAGGTGATTGTGCTTGTTGTTCCTAGTAAAAAGTCAGTCGAGAATTCACGGCCTCAACTTCCTTTCATCAATTCGAAGCGCACACAGGCCATTCCTGGTATTAACACCAGTCCGCTAAAATATCAGCTCTGAGCGTCTTGACTCATGTGCTATAGATTTGAGCGATATTGAAGCCGATGCACAGGGCGAGTCTCTCAGAATCCTATGATAATACACGTGTGTGCGGCTTATTTTCTAAGCGGCTCTTGTGGAGCCTAGTGTACTGGTCCATGTTCCGAGCTGAAGAGGAGCAAATAGTCCTACTTGTGCCAGGCCTTGGCCATCTCAGAACCGACATAGCTATGCGCGAACTGCAAGAAGCGACTCAAGCTGGAAGGCATTGAAGATTCCTGACTATCGGCAACAGCCAACAAGAATGCGAACTTACCAGGCGCAGTCGATAGTTACCGGAAGAATCGTCGTTTAAGTTGTCACATATCTGATTTGGTCAGTCGAGCACATTTCTAACGGCTCCACGGACTCACGTTGAGACTATGGTTGTAGACTGAGTGACGCTCTGCGTGCTCGCCGGTTGAACAAGGGTCGTAGTCGCTGTGATCGTGCGGTTGAGAGAGTTTGTGATATTGTAGGTTTGGGTCTGCTGTGGAAGCGAGGATACCATGGTCGTATAGTGCGTCGTCGTCTCGAAATCGGTCGTGTACAGGACGGTGGTTGATTGCGGAAGGGTTGAAGTGAGGGTTTGCACTACTGTCGACCATGAATAGCTGGTATTTGCTGGCAAATTCACTCGTCACCGTCCTAGCGAGCAGATGTCAGGTTGCTGCATATCTCAAGCTACAAATATCGACCACAAGTGGGGACGATCAGACGAGAATCCTCTCTACTGCACCAAGTTCTCTTGCTGCAATTGCATGCTCAAATTGGGATAAAATGTAGCTTGCTTACCCATAAAGGACGGTAGTTGTTGTCAATGTCTGGACCTGGGTGACAGGGACGTATGAGGTATTTCCAGGCAGCTGGGTGGTCACATTCCGGTAGATTACAGTGGTGGTTGTGTAAGTCTGCACCTGGGTGGTGGGAACATAAGATGTGTTCGCCTGAAGCTGACTCGTCACCGTCTCGTAGAGAATAGTCGTCGATTGCGGAAGTACGCTAGTTTTGGTCTGTCACGTATCAAGTCAGCAATATGGCTTGGCTACAAGGCGGAAGGAGGCAAAGCCATATTAAGCCGACGATGCAGAGCAGTGGACTAAACTCATGTCTAGCGGCTTGGTCGCTTGTTGCTCTGTTTGACACCTGCCCAGAGCAACGTTTGAGCTCTTGAAGCATTCTAAGCGCATCACAGTAGGTGGTAGGCGTCAGCCACGCAGGAAGTCACATTCTGAAGAATGGTGATGTACGATGTTGTGGCCAAGCTTTGATTTGCCCATATCGTGGTAGTATAAATAGAACCTGGCCCATGGGCACCAGATGATGCAATGTACGAGGTGACTGTAGCGGAGCAGGACAATGGAAATGGGCTGAGTAGACCGCTTGTTGATTGCGTAGCTGCGCCAGACGATGCGCCATCGCCCGAGGTCCCAGTGGAGAAAATCGTGCTCGTCGGTGAGGACGCTGCAGTTATGGTGATATATGAGGTCGCAGTACAGCTTGCAAAATCGCTACCACATCCGTAGACAGTTGTAGTGAAGTCCGACCATATGGACTCACAAGTTTTTATGCTTCCACTAGTCGAGGATCTTGACGCTGTGAGCTGGCTCGAGTTCGTCTCTGCTTGCGCGGCCGAAGAAAAAGACACCACGGAAGAAGATCCGCCGTTACTTGCTGCCGAAGCCAATGGATTTCCCATCGAATCTGGCCCAGCCGTTGCCGAAAGAGAAGCAGAGCCGGTTGAAGGCGCTGCATTCGTTTCCGCAAGAGCTGTAGAGTTTGTTGAGGCTGTCTGAATCGTTCTGCTTGAGCTCTGACTTCCGCTGGCTCCAGCATCTTGTCCCGAAGATGGTGAATTTGTTATCGTGAACGTTGCACTTCCAGAGGTATAGATAAAGACCGTTCTCGACGGACTGGCGCATGTGCCGTACTCTGTGATGGTGACCCAATTAGCCGAGTCCGAGGATGATTGTGAGGTCGATGTCGAGACAGTCTGGGCTGATGTAGGAACACTGGACAAGAGCCAGAAGCACAACGAGAAGAGACGCCGCATGGCATGGTGACCCGCATGTGCGGTGTTTGACCTTTGACTACGTCGATGTTCAATCGGCAGTCAATCGCAGCTTGGAAGAAAATAAGCATCTCGCGCTAATGGCGCGAAAGAATGCATAATATGCAGGTACATTCCAGAAGACCCGATCAACGATGGGTTGCTGATCCACCAATGATGGGCGGCCCGGATGATATCGCGCTGAAAAGAGAAGCGGATTGATATGACTATGCACTTGGTAGGCGACGTGTCGAATACGTCCACTCACCATAGACAGTCCTAAAGGCTAAAACAGCAACTCCAATTCGATATGCTCATCCCGACCGCTTGGACATCAGATGCATGAATCCAAGCTGTCGGTACTGCTTCATCATGCCTTACATGAGAACTGTAGGAATGGTGGCATCTTTCGCTTTATTCTCTCTCATGGTCGTGCGGGCAGGCAAAAGGCCGTGAATGTGCTCGATTCACAACAGAAAGAGGCACATCTGCTTGGGGTGTCGAGACTGCACATCATGTGTGTCCCCCTGCTGTTGATATCGAGATGGTCAACAGCCCAGCAATGATAGATACATGTATGTGATGGAGGACGGGAAAGACGGAACTCGTTCGCGATATCATTGCCGCATGTATCCAACGTCCGTTTGCCAAGCAGAGACTATGATTCTTGTCTCCAGACCAACTCCAACATCTTCCACGGGTATCTCAATACAATTAAAGAATACAGATTGACATTGTGAAATCGACTCCAACCATCACTTCTTGAGTGAGGTCAATGCCCTCTGGCTGCATCGCAGCGGAAATAGTCTTCTTCGTTGGCTGCTGCATCTTCACGGCGGTATGCTTCGCCGTATTGTCGCTCAACAACGACGAGCCAGCCCGAAGCGCCCTAAGCATAGCCGGTGATATCAAATGGCCTGCAATCAGCCCCCTTTCTGCGCCTTCCGTAGCTTCCGTGGTCTGATGCGCCTGCGAGATGATGGCATTCCGAGATGGCGATGCTCGCGAAGCAGTAACAGATGGTCGAGAGGGAACTGGCGCTGCGCATGGCATAGCCTTGCTGGTTGATGACTCACAAATTTCAGGCTTTGCAGGACTAACGAAGAGGGATTCGCCATCGTCGTCTGCCTTAGACCATGGAAAGGACTTTTTCGGTGCTCGGGCTTGATCATTACCAGTGACAGCGAGCTTTGGTGAGGACTGACGGACCAGAGCACGCGATCCACTGGCTTTCCTCTGGATGCTAATCTCAGCAATAACAGACAGAACGTCGCCCGACTCATCGTCTGAGCTGCTCTCGTCGAGATCGATGACGGTAGCAGCCGAAAGAAGAGGCACATTCGGACGCCGAAACTTGGGCCACGGCGGCGGTGGCGATAGATCCTTCGCAGCTGCCTCGACGCTCTCACTCTGCTTCTTCTTCCGCTTGCGTGGCTTCGACGGCCCTGAAGTTTCCGATCCATTTGCATTTTGGGACTTGCAGCGTTTCTTTGGCTGAGAGCACGGAATTTTATCATCTTCTGCATCCTTTGCCTTGCGTTTGCGTTTGGGAGCTGGCACCACTTCCAGCGCTCCCATTGGCAGACCATTCTGCAAAAGGCAGTCAAGCATCTCGCAGTCGACATTATCGAGCGGATTCCATGGTCTACCGTCCTTCCTTTTCCCGTCATGCTTGCTCCAATCCTCTCCCGGCGGAGGCCGACTGAGACCAATCTGCAGGGCAGCCTCCGGTGCGAACGTGATCTTCTTTTTAGCTTTTGCAGGTGGGTCCTCGCCGTTTACAGTCTTCCTCTTGATGGTCCGCTTGAGCTGTATACTATATTGCAGGTTCTCTCGGCGCTCGTCAGGGCTTTTGGCCTTCGCAAGAGCTGTTGCAAGGAAGATAGGTGCAATGTGTCGGATGAATCGACGGGTGTCGAAGCTGAGACAGTGCCTGAGCAGCACGCGAAGCTTGGTCTGATCGATTTGCTTATCCCATCCTTCACCGTTAGGACGCAATGCGCGAAGATTATGAGCGGCTTCGTCGCTCGAGACATTCGGGTTTCGGTAGTTGCACAAAGAACTATATTTTGGAAAATCATCTGGCACAGCGATATGCTTCCCCTGCCGCTGAATAGTCGAGCGAAGATCTTGTCGCCACGCAGATAATTGATTCTGCTCGACCACGCGAGCAACAGAGCCGAAGCCCATTCGTTCGCGTCGAAAGCAATTTGGCAGTTTGTGATCCGCAGCCCCTTAGTCCTGTCAGGTCGTAGTCCCCACCAGCCAAAAGGGCAAACATCAAGAAAGAGTCTTGATCAAAGTCGAAGTCGTGTGAGAGCTTGTCCGCATCATACACTCGAATTTGGTCCTCGACGCGCTTGCCGTCCTTCTTGTGCTGCTTGATGAGGGTGGTGCAACCAAACATAAGAGCGTCTCCACCATCACTCCAAACCGCATCCACAACACCCAGTCTCTGCAATTTGGCACACTCGGCTTCAGCTTCCCCTGGTGCCTGGTGGTACGGAATCTTGAGGTGATCTAGCAGCTGATGCAAGAGACGAACAATCTCCTTCTCCAATCTGTTACCGGCGCCCTTCCTTCGGTCCTTGCCAGGTCTAGATAGACCGTCATAGACGAAGATGAGTTGGATATTTAGGCACATAAGCCGTAGCACTCTATACAATATATTGGCCTCGATGGGATTCGCGGCCGGCTCGCCCTCCCGTATCTTCTCTGCTTGCTCGTGGGTGACATTGCAGAATCGCCAACAGGCTTCGTCCACGGCGATACGCAAAGGTCGCTTAGGCTGCTGGAAGTGCTGAGCAGCATAGTCGGCAATGTGGACGACCTGACCTTCGCCTCGTACCTCCCATAAACTAGTGGCACGCTTAGTATGCAAGGAGCTGGGAAACGTGGGTGATACCTACCCGGCGATACCCATCTCTTCCTCAATTTACGCCCGCTAGCTTGGAACGCAAACGCGCCGCTACGATGGGCATTGCTCATGGTGAGGACGCCGATGAGCCTGGGCTGTGCAATGTACCTTCATAGGAATTGTTCCAAGATGAGGGGCCGAACGCATTGACCATCGCGTAAGGCTCGCGCTTCCACGTGCGGCAGTCGCGGACATGGAATAGAAATTTGAGAATTGGCTGGACGTGGCAAACATGATATTGTTCTTCTGGTGGTTCTGCATCCCACGTCAAGGCAAAATGCTACTCCAATCTTCTTCTTTGCTGCCAGGCCTGTGTGCGCACATCTACAACTGCTCATTCACAAACAAACCAGCCATACCCTGCCCGGTACCAATACACATGCTCGTCAACAGCACCTTCGCCTTCCTCCTTCTGCACTCACTCAGACCCGTCACAATCTGTCTGGCGCCGGTGCATCCCAACGGGTGACCCAGCGCAATAGCACCACCACGCACATTCATCTTCTCCCAGTCGATCTTGAGCGTGTCTCGGCAGTACACAGCCATGGAAGCGAACGCCTCATTAAGCTCAATGAGATCAATATCGTCGAGCGTGATGTTGTATTTGCTGAGGAGCTTGGGGATGGCGATGGATGGGCCGATACCCATGATTCTTGGTGCGAGACCAGCAACAGTGGCGCCGACGAACTTGGCGAGGATCGGCTGGTGGAGCTCGAGTGCTTTAGAGCGCTTCATGAGCAGCACAGCTGCGGCTCCGTCGGTGACCTGAGAGCTGTTGCCACCCGTGCTCCTGTCACCGAAGTCTGGGAAGGCGGGGCGAATCTTGCTCAAGCTCTCGAATGTGGTCCCCCATCTTGGACCCTCGTCCTTGGTCAGGGTCACATCCTTGCCATCGACCTTGACCGTAATGGGCGTGATCTCGTCGTCGAACCAGCCTGCCTTTTGTGCGACCTCCGCTCTTCTGTAACTCTCCGCGGCGTATCTGTCCTGGCTCTCGCGACTAATGTTGAAGTCCTTGCCCACGTTCTCTGAAGTCTGACCCATGGGCTGCAAGCAGTCCTTCGCGTCCTGGTTGGAGTTCATGATCTCGTCGACGAAGGGGCGGGCGAGGCGGTCGCCACCGTCAGACATGGACTCGGCGCCAATAGCGACACCAATTTCGATGCTGCCGGTGATGATTTGGTTGGCGATGTCCTGCACGGCCTTGAGACCGGAGGAGCAGAAGCGGTTCACGGAGGAGGCGGCGGTGGTGTTGGGGTAGCCGGCGGCCAGACAGGCGGCGCGGACATAGTAGGCGGCCTTGGCGTCGGAGACCTTCATTCCCGTCAGCATGTTGTCCATCACCCTCTTGCGTTGCAGTGACGCCTCTCACGTTCCCCAGACAGATATCCTCGACCATCTGCGGGTCCAAGTTGCTCTTCCGGTTGACCTGCTCCAACAGCTTGAAGACGATGCCATCGAGATGCGTATCCTTGAGGCCACCCTTGCGACCCTTGGTGAGCGCCGTCCTGGTCGCGAGCGTGATGACAATATCGTCCGGGTTCTTCGATGTGCTGCATTTCGCGGGTTGTCAGTTCTCACATGTCGATATTTGCTGAAGCAACGTGGGGATGGAGATCGCGGGGAAGACACAGTCGATGGGAAGGAGCGTACATCTTGTCGATCGGCTTTTGGCCGGGCGTGAGGTGCGTGAGCACGGAGGACAAGCGTTCGGCAGCCATGATGGTGGATGATATGAATGATAATAACAGGTAGTATATTAATAATAAGATGGGTGTAGCAGAAAGGACAGAACAGATAGATCTGAGTACCTACATGCCCTAGTTGTATCCATGATCGCCTCGGGACCTCGGCTGATGCGTTCGCAGACCCGAGCATTCATTGTGCCGCATCCACGTCTACATCCGCGGATGATAACCCACTGGACCATCCCGCCGAGACACGATTATCGACAGAATGGCCTACACCACCGCTACTCCGACCGGTGTCCTCCTCTCCAACGGATGCCGCATCACGCACGGCAATGGCGCCGACATCAAGAAACCCTTCCCAAACCTCGTGCCTGATCTCACCATGCACGAGCTCTGCGGACAGCACAAAAAGGGCTTCAGCGGCCAACTAGGATTCATCGACTTCAACACTGATATCCGCCTGCCTCGCCACATCCACATGAGGGCTGACAAGTCCAAGTTCATCTACGAGCGCATCATGACGCTTCATGGCATGGGTTTGGTCGAGATTGCTGGTGAGGTTTTCGTTGTGCCGCCAGGGTCTCTAGTTGATTGTGTTGGTGGCGTGCCGCATACGTGGACGGCTTGTCCTGCGGGCGTGCTTTTGCCTGATGGAATGGTCTCTGAGGGGAGTTTCACAATGGTGTATGAGTATGAGGAACCCACGTCTTTTTTTCCAACAGCTTCGACAGAGATTATCAAGAATGTTGGGCAGTATCAGGCGCTCACTGAAAACCTTGATGACATTCGCTTTCCAAAGCTGAGTGCACAAGAGGTCGTTAGATTGTGTTTGATAGACAGGAAACTACAGTTCGTCTCGCCTAAAATCAACCTCCATCTTGCTTACATCTCTTTGTGCACTCTCACAGATTTCTGCAACGCCTTACGGGACCTAGACTGCCCCTACAAAGCAGTTGCGGCATCTGACAAGGCCTATGCGCCCAAGCTTGCAACCTCTCTGATTGACAGCATTTCTTGACAAAGCTCGTACTCCATCAGTGGTATCTATTCCTCGCTCTCTCCAGCCTAGAGGGCCAAGCATCCAAGCGTGCTCTCTTAACGGCTGTAGAAATCCTTCTTGCGGCAGCTGAACGTCATTGAAGCGTTGGCGTCGGACGTCTTCTTCGGAGCCTCAGTTGAGGCACATGCAGCTGGACGTACAGTCGAGGCAGTTAGAGCCTTGCCATGTCCTGTGCTAGCACCTTGTGCAGCTGGCGAACTAGGTCCTAGCCTCGCTATATTCCTTCCAGCGCTCTCACTGGCCTTCTGTGCTAAGCGGACATGTGGCGGGTCGCGATAGTCTGCACTGTCTGTGGCGCTGACCTGATTCATAGGAGGCAACATACGCATTCTTTCTGTTGCGCCAGATCCGGCAGAGTGGCTAGTGGTGGTAGAATTGGTGCTTGTTGCTGGAGCAGCTGGCCAATCGGGCTTGAATTGGGCGTCAAATGTGCGATGATATCTTCTCTCCACCTTCCACAACTTGGCATCATATAGTGAATGTGGCTTTTCAGAGACCCATTCGCCGTCTTGCAGAGTTGATGTGTTAACATATGCTGCTGACGAAGGCTTATTGCCAAATGTGTGGGTAGTCCGCGACTTCGTCTCTGCTGCTGAAGCTGGTGCTACTATTTCGCTAGCGACTGCTGACTTTGGCTGTGGCTGTGGCGCCTCCTGCATATCGTCTCCTGAATCGGAATATTGCACCAGTGCAGTCCTCGACTGCGCCGACTGCGGCATTCTCGACCCGCCAGCTGGCCCAGCACTGTTGTCTTGATTAGTCTGGTCACGCCACTGTGTTGACACGGGAGCTGTATTGCCCCAGTCGCTATGTCCAGCCTCTTGATCCTCGTTGATTGGAGTGTCGCTTTGTGGTTGATTGTCCCAAGCGCCGGACGTGTTCTCCCAAGCATTCCACGTATCGACAGTCTCGCCATTAAGCTCATAGTGCAATATTCTTGCGAGCTCCTCGTCCGACTGCGCAGGAGCTGCAGCTGTTGCGCTTGCCCGAGTAACCCAATCCACGCCAGCCATGTCGCTTGGGGTGCTGTCGCCGAGCCTAGAGCCTGTAATGACTGGCTTGAGGGAATCTGGTCCCAGCTCTTCATCAACGACCTTCTCGTTGGTCCATGTATATTCAGCGAACACGACGTTTCGGCAGACAACATTTCGTAGACAAATGTCGTGTAGTGTCACATTGTGGAAGGAGCAGTTTGCAAAGATGACATTGTCAAAGAGGCAGTTCTGGAGCGCCAAGCCATCAATCTCGCATACTGTATAGACAACATGTTGGAAGAAGCAGTCGGTCAGCCTGAATCGACTAATGTCGCAATCCTGGATGCGGACGCAGAAGAAGGCCCCATTGGCATGGAAGCCGGGTGGCTTTGCTGGCATCCAAGCGATGCCGTGCTCATCTTCCTCTTCAGCTGCATTCCCTGTATGCGAAACGATCGTCCTGTATCTCTGTTAGCGGTTGTGATTTCGCCGTTCGCCGTCTATGTATGTGGGCATTGACTCACTGTGGAGCGATCATTGGCTCAGCGATTGTTGGCTCGTCTGTGAGAGCGGCAAACTTCATTTTCTGCAGTATAATGTCTTCCCAATTGCGACAATCAGGTGTAGTGGTGGCCATGCTGGAAAGACAGGCAAGTGCGATGGCGGACTGTGGTGAGGCGTGGCGATGTCGGTGTTGATCACTTTTCAAAAGGTCAATCCCAACCTCAGGCACCGACGCTTCTATAAGGTAGGTTCCGGTCAGGAGCGATGCACGTGCATGCGTCATGCTTCGTCGCGCCTGCCTCAGCACAGATATCTTCCGGCTACTACGGACCCTGCATGGCGATTATACACTCGAACGCTCACTTCTTCGTTCTTAGCAGGGGCACATACAGTCAGGAACATGGAGCAGGCTTTTGATCTTGTGACATTTCCCTGGCGTTGGTTGTTGTGATCCTTGGGCAAAGACTGTTCAGTGTTTCGTGGATTCGTGACGGTGTGATGTTACGGTGTTTGGGCTCTCATCTTCGATCCCTCGGTGTAAGCCCACTGTGTCTGGCTCTTGAAAGTGAAGTGATGTTCAGGTTCTGTCGGTCCAGCACTCGGCCTCCCACTGCTTCGAGTGTTTTGAGGTCGAGCACTGACCCCTACATGATGTGCCTTTCCCATGTGGGCTTTTGCTCTCTCTAGGTTAATTGCCCCATCTTCGAATCCTCCCAGACCATCGCAAAGGTACAACCACATCTGGGTTCTAAGCCATTGCCACGCTGCCAGCGCTGCTTACTGACATTCACGTACCGTACTGATCCGCTAACCTCGCTGTGTAGCACTATGGCTCCTTTTCATGCTTCCGCCTTGCTCCTCAATCTCCCTAACGGCGCCCGAGACCAACTGTCCAAAATCCTCTTCCGCCCAGACCAAGAAGCCTTCATCTTTGACTTCCCTCCTGGCTTCTATAATGCGGCCCTGCGGCCTGGACAGACCAGCTATAGTGGGCCTAGCGGAGCCAGAACCACATATCTAGCTCTGGACCACTATGCAACGGTTCCCTAGCTGCAGGTGCTGGCCCTGTCAAGCCAACTGCTGCGTGTGTGCAGGGAAAGCCTCATGTTGTATGAGGTTCCCCTGTACCAGCGGCAGTTCCGTTTTGCAGGCATGGCCGAAGGTGCGTTTGCTTTCCTGCACGACCACCGGAGGGAAGAGCATCGCATCGAGCGATGCTGGCTCACGCTTTCGCTTCGTGCGAGCGTGTCATTTGGTCCACGAACTGACTTGGACGCGTGGAGACGCCTGTTCAATGTCCTTGCACACGAGCGGAAGAATTTGAAGGCAGTTGGTGTCGAGGTCGGAGGGGAGTTTTGGGACCTGACTCCTTGGGAGTTTCCGGACGGCGTGGAGGCAGTCTTTGAAAAGCACGGGCTATTGCAGCCTTTTGGGGAGGCGGCAGAGCACCAAACCCCCTTTGAGCATTTCTCGAGGCTCCTGCCGTCCGTGAAGCTGTCCCTTCACGTAAGCCACTACCATTTCACACGCAAAAAGGGCCTGGAAGATAACGGCAAGAAGCTAATAGCCACGAACAGATCGACGACGACGGACCACGAGACCTGCAAAGGAAGGATTTTATCGCCAACCTAGAAGGTCTCCTCCGGTCGATGTCCGCAGCGCGGCCGCAGAGCACAGCACGGTACGGCACGTGCAGGCAGGGGCGGCTAGAAGAGTCGTGCTACTGGCGCCCAGATGAAGGAACCCGGCGACGGTGTGAACGTGGAAGAGGGGGACGAACCTTAGCGACGAGTGAAGTTGAGAAGCTCTCACTCGGCTAAAGTTCGGGGGGACGAGCGGCGAGATGATGGATGAGGCAACGCCCATCTCAAAGTGGATTGTGCGAGTGAAGGAAGCGCGACACCTCAACTTCCACACCGGCCACGCGGCACCACCCTTCAGAAGCACATCGCCCCAGCATGGCGTCACGTGTTCCGCTGGTCGACAACGCGACCATCAAAGAGGCGACACTGCACAACCCTCGCCCGCTCCTCCTCCACTTCTACGTCCTGCCCTTCCTCGTCGTCTGGCCCGTCTTCTTCAGCGTCTACCTGTCACGCGAGTCATACGACAAATACATCAACGGGCAAGAATGGACCTTCGTCTTCGCCGGCAGCATCATCACCGCCCAGAGCCTGATCTGGCTCATGACCTTCTGGAACGTCAACCTGCGCGCCTGGTTCACTGCCACGAGCGCCAAGGACGTCGGTCACGCGGCGCTGATCAAGGTGATTCCGCAGGAGAATTCGGGCATGCCGGAGATCTGCGAGATCCAGCGAGACAACGTTGGCGGGAAGGAGAATATCAGCTTTCTGTTCCAGAAGAGGCGGTTCCTGTACAATGCCGAGAAGAGATCGTTTGCGCCGTTGGAGTTCAGGATGGACAACGACCCGAAGCCGCTGATCGGCGACTTCCAGCAGTCCAAGGGCTTGGTCAAGAAGAGCGAGATCGAGAGAATCCGACAGCACTATGGCTCCAATGTGTTCGATATCCCTGTCCCGACCTTCACCGAACTGTTCAAGGAGCACGCCGTCGCGCCCTTCTTCGTGTTCCAGGTCTTCTGCGTCGGTCTATGGATGTTGGACGAGTACTGGTACTACTCGCTCTTTACGCTATTCATGCTGGTGGTCTTCGAGTCGACGGTTGTGTGGCAGCGGCAGCGGACATTGAAGGAGTTCCGCGGCATGAGCATCAAGCCGTACGAAGTCTACGTCTACAGAGAAAACAAGTGGCAGGAAGTGCTGAGCGATGCGCTATTGCCTGGCGATCTGGTGTCTGTTGGACGCACGAAAGAGGACAGCGGTGTTGCGTGCGACATGGTGCTTGTGGAGGGCAGCGCGATCGTCAATGAAGCTATGCTGTCAGGTGAGAGTACACCAGTGCTCAAAGACTCAATCCAGCTTCGACCAGCCGATGCACGCATTGAGCCAGAAGGTCTGGACAAGAATGCATTCCTGTGGGGCGGTACCAAGGTCCTGCAGGTGCAGCACGGCACGGCTTCAGAAGATGCGCAAGAGAACATTCCTCAGATATCATCCGGCGTACCTCCTGCACCAGACAAGGGCGCTTTGGCTATCGTCATCAAGACCGGCTTCGAGACCAATCAAGGTGCACTCGTCCGAACGATGATCTACTCGACCGAGCGTGTCAGCGCCAACAACGTCGAGGCTCTTCTCTTCATCCTCTTCCTCTGCGTCTTCGCCATCGCAGCGTCATGGTATGTCTGGGTTGAAGGCGTCAAGCAAGATCGCAAGCGTTCGAAGCTTTTGCTGGACTGTGTGCTTATCATCACCTCTGTCGTGCCGCCTGAGCTGCCTATGGAGCTCAGCTTGGCAGTCAACACGAGTTTGGCTGCGCTCAGCAAGTTTGCTATTTTCTGTACCGAGCCATTCCGGATACCATTCGCAGGTCGCGTCGATGTGGCCTGCTTCGACAAGACAGGAACCTTGACTGGCGAGGACCTAGTCGTCGAAGGCATCGCTGGCCTGCTGTTGGGCGAACAAGGTGTGCCTACTGAGCCAGACGGTGCACAAAGCCAGCTTATCAAGGTTGACCAAACCGGCTTGGAGACCACTTTGACCCTTGCCACTGCCCACGCTCTCGTCAAGCTCGAAGAGGGCGATGTAGTCGGCGAGCCAATGGAGAAAGCCACTCTCGAATCACTTGGGTGGTCGCTTGGTAAGAACGATACACTGTCAGCGAAAGCGAGCACTTCGGGCAAAGGCAAGTCTGCATCCGACATTGTCCAGATTAAGCGTCGCTTCCAGTTCTCTTCCGCTCTCAAGCGACAGAGCTCTGTCGCTACTGCCGTCACGACCGACCGATCAACAGGTCAAAAGGTTGCAAGCACTTTCGTTGGCGCCAAGGGTGCGCCTGAGACCATCCGGAAAATGCTGGTCGATGTTCCGCCCAAGTACGAGGAGACCTTCAAGTACTTCAGCAGGAATGGGGCACGTGTACTCGCGTTGGGCTACAAGTACTTCAAGATCGGCGAGGAACTGAAGCAAGCCAGGATCAATGACCTGAAGCGCGAAGAGGTCGAGTGTGACCTCCACTTCGCTGGATTTTTGGTGCTGCAATGTCCTCTCAAAGACGACGCCATCAAAGCTGTGCGCATGCTGAACGAAAGCAGCCATCGTGTTGTTATGATCACTGGTGACAACCCCCTTACTGCTGTGCACGTTGCGAGACAAGTCGAGATCGTGGACCGCGATGTACTCATTCTCGATGCGCCAGAGCACGACGAGAGTGGCGAAAATCTCGTCTGGCGCAGTGTTGACGACAAAACGAACATCCCGCTGGATCCATCAGCTGAGCTCGAACCCGAAATCCTAAAGACGAAGGACATTTGCGTGACTGGCTACGGCCTCGCGAAGTTCAAAGGCCAAAAAGCGCTTTGTAGTTTGCTCAGGCACACCTGGGTGTACGCTCGCGTCTCGCCCAAGCAGAAAGAAGAAATCTTGCTCGGTCTCAAAGACCAAGGATACACCACGCTGATGGCTGGTGACGGAACGAATGATGTCGGCGCTCTCAAGCAAGCGCACGTCGGTGTCGCATTACTGAATGGCTCAAAGGAGGATATGGACAAGATTGCCAAGAACTTCCGCGAAACGAAAATGAAGGAAATTTATGAGAAGCAGAAAGCCATGATGCAGCGCTTCAATCAACCTGATCCGCCGGTCCCTGCGCAAATCGCTCATCTTTACCCGCCAGGGCCGAAGAACCCACATTACGAGAAGGCCATGGAGCGCGAGGCGTCAGAGAAGGCAAAGATCGCAAGCCAGAAGGCAAGCGAGGCAGAAATGAATGGGAATGCAAATGGAGCTGTCGCGAAGTATACACCACCACCGCAGCCAGCGAAGAAGCTGGAGCCGACCCCTCAAGAAGCTCGCAACATGCGGGCACAAAACGCTGCGAGCCAGATGGCAGAGAAGCTTTCTTTGTCCATGATGGAGGAATCACTGACCGATGATGAGCCGCCAACCATTAAGTTGGGTGATGCATCTGTCGCTGCACCTTTCACTAGCAAGCTCTCCAACGTCGTCGCAATTCCGAACATCATCAGACAAGGTCGCTGCACATTGGTGGCGACAATTCAGATGTATAAGATCTTGGCTCTGAACTGTCTGATCAGCGCGTACAGTTTGAGTGTGCTGTATTTGGATGGTATCAAGTTCGGTGACGGGCAGGTCACCATCAGCGGTATGCTCATGAGTGTCTGCTTCTTGAGCATTTCTCGCGCAAAGGTAAAAAGTTCTCGTTCATTGTTGCCGAGTCAGTACTGACATCTCGTGTCTAGCCCGTCGAACAATTGTCCAAAGAACGACCTCAAAACAACATATGGAATTGGTACATCATCCCCTCCGTCCTCGGCCAATTCGCTGTGCACATTGCCACCCTCATCTTCATTTCAACCACCGTGCACCGTTTCGAGCCCAAGAAAGACCGCTCGCAAATAGACTTGGAAGGCGAATTTGAGCCTTCCCTGCTGAACTCAGCCATATACCTCCTACAACTCATTCAGCAGATCTCAACCTTCGCCATCAATTATCAAGGCCGGCCATTCCGCGAGAGCATCAAGGAGAATCGAGGCATGTACTGGGGTATTGTACTCGTCACGGCAGTGGCATTTTCGTGTGCCACGGAGTTTATTCCAGAAATCAACGAGCAGTTGAAGCTTGTGCCGTTCGTCACAGAGTTCAAGATGCTGCTTGTGGGGAGCATGATCGCGGACTATCTTGGATGTTGGGTGATTGAGAAAGTCCTGAAGATGACATTTTCGGATTATCGGCCAAAGGATATTGCGGTCAGGAGACCGGATCAGCTCGAGAGGGAGGAGAAGAGGAGAAGAGCGGAAATGGAGAGGATGGACAGAGAGAAGGAGATTAAGGCTGGAAAGGCTTGATCTTGCTGATGCGTGCTAATAGACTTGTGTACATTGACGAGATTCAAGACAGCTTGCATCCTGGCCTAGCACGTATGCTGGGTGTGTTGACTTTGATCAGGGCGCTCAAAGCATTATACACTGCTTCCTGAGCAGCATGGCGCTACTCACTCGTTTGCCCTAGGCACTGTCCAGATGCGCGCTACACCCCAACCCGCAGCCTTCGGTACCCGCAGTGCTGTCATACGGTCTATACCCGATGGAGTTTCGCCGCTGCTGCGCAACGAGTAGCCATGGGAAACATGCCACCAATGCGGCGATGGTATCGTTGGTCATGGTCCCAGATTGGGCCATGGTTAGAGAGTGCTCAGGTATTTTCTATTACAGCTGCATCGACCCGCTGCGCTATGACAGCGAGCGAGCCATGCTCAGTCCTTCATAGCGTTGGGGTGGCTATACGTTACTGTCGAAGCCCGCTCGGAGCGGTCGTATCCGCCGCCACTGCATCAATTCGGGACTACCAGGAGGAAGCACAGATGTCAATCAGCGCTAGCAACGTCGTAGCATTATTGTTGTTTCTATCGAGGCTACGACCGGAAGCCCCGGGGCTTTGTCACCCTGCTGGCAGCGGCGAGGAGGCATCCCGATTCTGCTAACTTGTCTGATCGGCATTCGCGATCCAGCCTTCACATCACTGAGCCTTGACGACGCGAAAGATTGGGTGCGCCATACTGGCAATATCTTTAGGTCGAGTTTGTATGTGCCCATGGCAGTCCGTATGCTGCCTGGTATAGCGCTAAGGTTAGTCTCGGGGCAATCATACATGCCCATGTTGGACTACAGTACTGAGCGGAGACTGTTTCCCCTGCCGCTTCACCTTTCGATCTCGACCAACCGCTCTTGGCTTCTGTTTAGCCTTGACCAATCTGTCGACATAGGCTCGGGATTTTTCATTAGAAGCTCTGCCACACCTTCTTCCACCATGACATCTGATTGTTCTTAGCTTATCTTCATGGTCTGCAAAGCCTCTGCTGTCGAGGTCTAGTCTGCGCCCCGAATCAAGATCGATCTCGTGGGCGCGTTGAAAGTGTGTGCCCTTCCATAACCTAAAAACTATCCATGTTAGCGGGAAGAGTGGCAGCAGGATGTATGCATCCACAAAATTGACCGCATCGTATGGCGACAAATCTGTCCAGCCTTGGACCAAAGCCAGAAGAATATTGGCACAGAGGCCGATGCACGCACTCCTATCTGTCCAGCCTAGGAGCTGAGGGGCTTTCCCTGATTGTGCCATGTATAAGATGGTACGGAAACCGATATAAATCGAGCTGTTGACGGCTGATAGGCAAGTGATAAAGATGAATGCATTGATGAGGTGCACTCCGCCTTGCCAAACCTGCGTTCTGGATCGCCAATGTCATTGGACTTTGCAAAGCCTTGCTGGAGCCGTTGACCAATCCGTCAGCATTTGCCGGGCAAGTAAGTCCGTAGAAGAAGGCGCTGCCCATGTAGACAAAGATGATTCTCCAGAAGACTTGTTTCATAGCCTGAGGGACGGCAACGCCGGGATTGCGGGCCTCTGTAGCTGCGACTGCAATCGACTCGACGCCTGCATAGAACGTAGAGCAATACGCAAAAACTGTCGCCACACCTCGGAAGCCGTTGCCATTAAACGCTCCTGGATTGTGCCTGCATGAAGTATTAGCTTTTTTTTTTTTTTTGAGTTCAGGACAGGAACTGGACAAACCAGTATCTGAAGCCAAGTGCATGCTGTTGACCAATGAGGCCCCCGGAGGCGTACACAATAGCGAAAACAAAATATGCCGTCAGCCCCAGTAACTTAGCCAGAGCAAGCCAGAACTCCGCTTCCTGTACAGTTCAAGCATTAGTAGACTTTGGTCGACGAACGACAGACTTACTGCTTTTGCGGACTCACGCCGAACACTTCAACTCCCAGCAGCTGGAAAGCAAGGAAGGCAAGCCAGAATATTAAGAAGTAGCCCCAGAGCGGCACTTTATCGCTCCAGAAGACAAATATACTCGAGACGACATTGTACTCATTGGCCAATACGCAAACCCAGATGATCCAGTAGTTCCAGCCTACGGCCACAGAAAATGCCTTGTCGACCATCCGGTCTGCTAAACTGATGAAGCTGCCGCCGCCGGGGTACAAAGTCGTCATCTCCCCGAGTGACTGCATGATGCTGAAGGCTATCAAGCCTATGATACCAAAGCCTATGAGGAGCGATGCAGGTCCACCATTGCTCAGAGCACCTCCCGCACCCCCAAGGAGACCTGGGCCGATGATTCCAGCAAGCGCCATCATGGAGAGGCGTCGATTTTTGAGGCCCCGTCGAACACCTGATTCTGGGTCGACGGCGCCGCCACCGAATCGGCGGAGCTCATCGCCGCTCTCTGGCCATGCTGGCATGCCTTCTGTCGCGGGCTCTGTAGGTTTGCCGAACGTTCCGGGGTAGGAACGGACTTTGTTGGAGGAATGGAGGTGCAAGAGGCCCAAAAGTCAAGGAAATGGCAATGCCTTCCTGCAAGCCTGTGGAAGTCATGGTTGCAGATGATATATCCAATGAGTCTGGCGGGTGATATTCCATCTTACTGCGCAATTTGTGGTAAGATTGATTGGCAGGTCGTACTTCGGCTGCGATGTTATGGGGGCCTTGGATGTCACGTGACCATGAGAGTTGCATCTGGAACTGTGGTGGTCGTGTTCTCACTTCACCTCAGAGTCGACCTCCTGCACAGCTCCACTCTTGGAATACCTGACTCGTCATGCGAATGCGCGCCGTGTCGCCGCCCTCAATGTGGGCTGCGACGAGAGGACTTGCAATGCTACAGGATAGCGCCGGCTGCAAGGCCATTGCCGCAATAATGGTCCAGGCTACAATTGCACCTCCACCGGGTTATTACTTACTCTGTAGCGCGCACGTCACCCTGGTCTCGCACGACCCCCCTCTCGAGCAAGCGGCCCTCGAACTGTTTCTCACGCCACGTCAATGTCAGTGTCTACAACCTACGGACCCGCGTTACGTTTGAAGGCGCAAGTGTCCAGATACGATACTCATGTCGTGGGTTTCGGCAGTCGAAAATGAGAGCCTGGGCACGAAATAACTTTACCACGGCTTGTGCCCGCGGAGTGAAGCCAAGGTCGACTTCCTTGACGACACGTTTAATCGATAGAACCATCCGGGGCATTGCCTGCGGTTTGCCTGAGAGCGCATCGTGCGGACGAACAGTTCAGCCCCTGTTATTGTCGGCCAGCATCTGATACGGTCAACCTTGTTTATGCCGTAGCTTCGTGGCGGAGGGACTTTTACGGCTACAAGATATCTGCCAAGACCCCCCTCATCAGGAGTGCGCACGAGTCAGGCCCCGTTTGGAACCCAAAGACCGGCCCTTCAAGGCTCCTAGGCCCTTCGGAAGGGGTACCGAAACAACCGTTTCTCACACGGCATACGTAGCCAAGCTAGCCTAGTCGACGGCTATACCGGGACACGTCACAGCACCAAAACGGTGACTTCTTACAGCTACAACCAAGATACCGCTACTCAGAGTATGGCTACAGATTGGGTCGACTGTAGTCCAGCTCCGTTGGCCAAATGTCCACTTTGGGAGAGGCAACATTTTACATCCAATATTAGGTGCGCGCAAGAGCTGAATTTGTACACCCACAACGCCATTGTCGAGCTTCCCTGCAGACCTTCCGGGATGAAACACAAGATGATGACAAGTGGAAAGATATTGCTTCGCACAGACTACTTGCTGATTACCGGCAGCAAGCCAGATTTGGTACAGGATATTCTCTGCCTCACATCGATCTATAGGAGGTGGCCTAGTATTCGTGCCATGCAGCAAGTCGCGGGGATAGGTGCCAACGTGGACAACATGATTTCTCCGTCTCGCAATCCCATGACCTCGTCAAGGCCACATTCCTCTCATGGGTTACCGTGTGCGTGATTCTATGGTTGAATACTGATCCAAGCGATCTGCACAGCGCCCCGCATAGCCTCCTGTTCCATGAACTACATGCAGGTCCATACTGGCACTTGCTGGCGAGCATCAATTGGAGGAATTTTACGCCCCATGCTATACGAGTCCAGACACTTTGAGGCTGTGAATGTTCCATGCGGGGGAGCCTGACCCGCGTCCGCTGCATGTATACGGCCGAAATTATAGGTCTATAAAGTCTCCTAACCTTGCCGCGATGCAGGAACCTGAGCGCATCCTTCTGTTCCCACTCAAATAGGACCAAGCATGTTCTTCCTACCACATGCTCGAAAGAGCTCTAATGTCGTCAGCCTACTGGTCGCCGGCACTCTCGCTGCTGCTGGACCCTGCGATATCTACAGCTCAGGAGGCACAGATTGCGTCGCAGCACACAGTACCGTTCGTGCACTCTACAGTTCCTTCTCTGGATCGCTGTACCAGGTCATTCGAGGCTCAGACAACACCAGCATGGACATTCCTCCGCTCTCGGCTGGGGGTGTTGCCAACGCTGCTAAACAAGATTCATTTTGTGCCAGCACAACCTGCCTCATTGAGGAAATCTACGATCAGTCGGGCAACGGCAACCATCTCACCCGAGCACCTCCAGGGGGCTTTGACGGACCAAGCACCGGCGGATACGATGATCTGGCGTCTGCAATTGGTGCGCCGGTGACCCTGAACGGGCAGAAGGCTTATGGAGTGTTCATTTCGCCTGGCACTGGCTACCGCATCGATTCTACCAAGGGAGTCGCCACAGGCGATTCTGCCGAGGGAATTTACGCTGTATTCGACGGCACGCACTACAACGATCAATGCAGGTCAGCCGCATCATGGAATTGCCTCTATCACATCAACTGACATCAATATCCCTTGTCCCATAGGTTGTTTTGATTACGCCAACGCTGAGACCAGCAACACGGACACCGGAGCTGGGCATATGGAGGCACTATATTATGGCACTTGCACCGCTTGGGGCAAGGGAGCTGGCAGCGGTCCATGGATTGTAGGCACTCGAAGATGACACATCGATCAAGGTTGTGACTAATATCGTCAGATGGCCGATTTCGAGAACGGCCTCTTCTCTGGCTATGGAGCTGGCGAGAATACTGGAGACCCGACTCAAACATCACGCTTTGTGACTTCAGTCCTCAAAGGAAAATCGAACCAGTGGGCGCTTCGAGGCGGCAACGCTGCATCGGGCAGTCTGTCAACGTACTATAGCGGCGTTCGTCCAAGTGGGTACGAAGTAATGTACAAGGAAGGCTCTATCATTCTCGGTATTGGCGGCGATAACAGCAATGGCGCTCAAGGAACATTTTACGAGGGCGTCATGGTTACGGGCTACCCTTCTGATTCTACTGAGGACTCGGTTCAGTCTAATGTGAGTCAACGTGCCGATGCGACTGACGCGGTCTCCAAGACTGATGCTAAACTTCGTGCAGATCGTGGCTGCGAAATATGCAACTACATCCTTGACCAGCGGTCCTGCACTCGACGACACGGTTTCCTTCCGCGTCACCACCCCAGGGTACGACACCCGCTACATCACCCACGATGGCGGTACCGTCGAGACCGCCGTCGTTACTTCGTCAAATTCGTCCGCAGCCAAGGAGGCGGCCAGCTGGAAGGTTGTCACTGGTCTCGGCAACTCAGCATGTTACTCATTCGAGTCCGTCGACACGCCCGGTAGCTACATCAGACATCAAGCTTTTGTGCTTAAACTCGATGCCAGCGATGGCTCCAAGCAGTTTAAAGAGGATGCAACCTTCTGCCCGCAGACCCCGCTCAGCAGCGGCGGCACGCACTCCATCCGCGCTTGGGGATATCCAACGAGGTACTTTAGGCACTACCATAATGCCATGTACGTGGCGACCAACGGAGGTGTGCAGGAGTTCGATAATCCTGCAAGCTACAACGACGGCGTGAGTTATGAGGTTACTTCCAGCTTAGCATAGATCAAGCAGATCTACAGTCAATGCGACGAGCTTGTGTCACGAGAGCTTATAAATCGGCACGACAGAGTGGAATATAAGTATGCCATGTATGCAAGTTGCAAGAGGGAACTATTATCTTGGTGATCGATCAGATCATTTGCTGGACGTAGTTACAGCCCGCAACTTTTGCACCTCAAAATCTTCAAGCTTGCACGATCTCGGGGAGTAAACGTCACCGTACATCTTGAATATCATGTTTCTTCAGTGCTATCATCTGTGAAAGAGCCATCGGGATGTCATTCTCATTCTGGAGACGTCTCTTATCATTCTAAGATGGTCGCCTAACGCCAAAGGTGACCGTTGGGAGCGAATACGGCTGGCCTCTCTGGACCTCAAAGCCAGATGATCGCCGATTCCGATTCCGGTCCTGGCGTGGTTGAGAGCGTCAGAGAAGGAGACACGAAGCTTTGAGGCACTTTTGACGAGCCTAATAGACCATTTGCCATGCATAGCACTTAGAATGAACATGAGTGACATCTGAATTCGCCCTGCAATCTAAGTCTTTGGCTTTCAACTCATCTGAAGCTTTGACTTGCGTGAAGCTCTACCTTATACCTAAGCTTTCTCATGACCTCAAACTCCAGGTCCAAGACTGTTTGCAATCGTATTGGTCACTGCCGCTCTTTCCACCGCTGTATGTTGCATAAGAATCGTCCAGAGAAGTTGAGTAGAGCGTGCAGTACGTCCCCCATGGCTTTCCGTTCTTGTTGAGGTACACAGCATTGAACATCTCACACATGGAAGATCCGCTGCTCGCCGCGTTCCGAGCATTCTGCGCCAGAGCATAATCGCTGCAGACTTGAGGATTATAGCCCCCGGGAAAGAAGCGGCTGCCCATAGAATATTGGGCGGCATTGATTGCTTTGCCGTTGCAATTGTGGCCGTTTCCCCATGGATGGGTAGTGCCGGAGGACGATGTTGATGCAGCTGCAGCGGCGGACGATGAAGTACTGACAGCTGATGAAGAAGTTCCTGAAGTGCTGGTGGCGATACTCGTTGAGGCGGAGATGGATGTTGTTAACGAGCCAGTTGGATCTTGTGGGACCGTCTCGTTCGTGCGATCATACCCGTCACTTCCAGTTATGACAACCTGGAAATCCTCACGACAGCTGCCTGTGTTGGTCGCCAAGCTTGAGTCAATAAACGAACCCCATAGCGTGCATTTGAAAGTCGTCATCGAAGGTGGATTGGGGCAGTAGTAGCCCCAAACTGTCGCCGCCGTGCTGTCGTTGTTGGATGGGTTGAGGGAGGGATCACGCTCAGCGAAGATGTTGAAGGAGGTACAGAGGTCTGTGGCATCGCAGTGAGCAGCGCATACGGTGGCATCGTAAATCTCCAAGTCGTAGAGACCCAGATACGACTGAGCGCTAACAGAGCCGTTAAGGTCTTGGAAGACCTGCTGGTACTGGGTGTTACATTGCGAGGTAATCACGGTTGGGGCTGCGGAGGCCAAGGCGTGAAGAGAAGGGTATGCGAGGAAGGCCGAAGCAGTGTCTGGAGTCGGAACGGGCCCGTATCCATCCGGCTGCGGCGCACAGGGGTCCTCTGGGTTGATGAAGCCGCAGTACGTGCCATCCTCTGGAGTTGTTGGGCAAGCCTGGCCAGAGGTAGTGGTGGCAGTAAGCGCCGGATCAGTGGTGTAGCTGGTAGCCAGAGCCGCATAGTAAGGCGTGCCAGTGTTCGTACTGATAGATGGGCTTGTGAAGCTGCAGACCGATGTGACAGTCGAAGTACTCTGAGTGGTGGCGGCAGCTGGGCTGGACGTCGTTTGGGATGCACTGCTAGAGGCAGTACTTGAGGATGACAGGGCAGTACTGGATGTGGTGCTTGAAATGACGGTGCTGGCGCTTGAACTTGACGAGACAATGCTGGAGGTCGACGAGGTAGATGTGGTCGAAGGCAAGGTGCTCCTAAGACTGGAGCAGATTGGTGCGGACAGGGAGCACTGCGCGGGTGCAGACTGCGAAGGCGCAGCTCCGTTGTAAAAGACAGCATTGTAGCCAATCACGTTGTGTTTGCTAGGGTTGCGAGCCTTGAAGAAGGAGCCAGCGCTGTAACCTGATCCGAGGTTCATATTGCAGGTGTTTCCCGATGTCATGGTGACCGTTAAGGTCGAGCCACTGTAGCTGAATTTGCTGATTGTCTCGTAAAACTCGATGGCATTGCCAGAGCCAAATCCGAATACCTGTGCGCCAAAGCCGGAGTTCCTCGAGTAGACTTTGGCGTCCATGTGAAGGACTGCGGATGAATCCTGGAAGATAATGGACTGACCTGGCAAGGACGAGCCAGCAGTCGGGTTCTGATATGCGCCAGTGCCGTCCTGTAGGTACAGTGTAGAGCCGACGCCAAGCTGCCAGCATCCGCTACCGTACACGTTTTGTACTTGCTGGTAGTTGACATTGATGAGACGAACAGCTCCATTATTGTAGCAATTGGCGCCGCCGGTGGAGGTGGTCAAAGTCGGGTTGCGGATAGTGAACGAATTGCCGTAATTGTTGAAGTATTGCTCAAACGAAATGAGACCATTGTTGGTCAAGTCCAGGTCAGAGTACATCTACCATGAAAGGTGTCAGTATATGGCCCAGTGCATGTGGGCAGTGCAGGTCCGTACCTGATAGGTGCTACCTCCGGTATCTCCTCGACCACACATTTGGATCGTGCCATTATTGTTGATCTGTCGCAAATTCCAATTGTAGCTTGCGCCTGACATCGAGCCATAGTCATTCAGCTGGATCCACCCCTTCTTGGCGTTTTGCAGATTGCCGTTGCTTGCGTCATGCCCGCTCCCTGTTGTAGCACACATCAGACTGCATCCCTCAACGTGAGTCGCAAGAATGATGCTGGTCGCTTACAGGTTGAGGTCTGGCCACTCGCAGAGCCCAGATACTTGTCCTGCGTCTGACTGATGAACAGACGTCCGGCATTAATGAAATTACCGAAGATGTTATGGGTTGACAGTCCAGAGCACCAGTAGCTACCAGAAGACGTGATATTGGTCGTCTGTCCTGAAGCGCCGCAAACTCCTATAGGAGATGCATCTGTCACGGCGCTGGATATGAGTGAGCGAAAGGATCGCTTCTCTATATCTCGAGCCTTGTTGGCGGCAGTAGTTGCTGTTGCACTTGCAGTGACGGGTCCGGATACAATCTGCGGAATTATCAGAAGTCAGGAAACGACCTTGCAGACATGCATGGTGAGCTCACGAAGCTGGTGTATAAAGTCGCAGTCTGCTGTCCGTCATCATCGTTAGATGACGGCCCACTTGCTATGGTTGGAGCTGCAGCAATCTGGTCGAAATTAAGTTGCTGAGGAAGGGCGCAAGCCGATATGGCAAATGCTGCACAGAGTGCTGCGCGCTTGAGAAGGCCCATCAGAATGATTGTACTTATTGTAGCTGGCGAAGCGAGGGATCGACAGTTAGAGGTCGGAGGTCTTGTCGAGATGAAAAAGCTGCTCTGTTGCGGAGGGGTGTTGCCTACATATTATATGTCTGCATCAGACATGCGCAGCCGAACAGATTGTTCTCGATTCTTGACGACCTGTTGGAAATGCCACATTGGCGGCGCATTGTAAGTCCTACCAGAATTTGATGGACGTCTGACCAATTGCATCTGATTCTTGGTGCGCTGTCGAAGCGTCCCATGGTTGACACCACCTTTGGATCCCATGGTTCAAGGAGGACGTGGGTCAACGGGGCTCCAATGTGGACCCAAGCCAGAGTATTTCTGGTCCGTCCATCCGGTATTGGAATCTGGCGCATGCTCATTGCTGGGTCATCTTCTACGATCCTCAGAGGCTTGCGAGGTGCTGATGAGCCGGTGGGCGGACGTACACTAGGAGGTAGGTGCGTGCAGATGTAGTGGGTTGGCTCCGGATCCCGTTGCGGTCGAAATACAGTTTCGGGACGGATAATCGCTTCTCCGCGACAAGTTGTACTTCCGTCGGCTTGCCAAGTGAATTCAGCAAACATTACACTATCTGGACACCGCACCTGACTCTGCGTAGAGCTTCTGGTTCACATCAATATCCTTCGCCTCGCGCAGTAATGCTGTAGCAGTGGAGCGTGCCAAGCATGTCTAAGGCTGTAAGCAAAGTGTACACTCACACGACAAGGTCATCTGGTTCTTTCAAACTCCTTGGCAATATCAAACAATTTCCCATCCCTACCGGACGCGCCGAGGAGCGTAACGCCGAAAGGCAACTTCTCGCCCGCTTCGGTCTCGAAGAAGCTTGCATTGACCGCAATGCCGCAAAGATCCAACAGATTGCCGAAGTTGGTGAAATCGCCCAGCCTCGCATTCAAGTCCAATGGATCGAATTCCACTTCGGCAACGGTCGGATGGAATGATGCCGTGGGGACTATCAATACGTCAATAGTCTCGAAGATGCTGGCGGCTTTTCCGGCGTATTGCGCGCGCAGATGCTCGTCGCGATAGACATCGTAAGGCTTGAAGTTCCTTTCAAGTGCTGCGCGAAACAAAGCGTTTGTGCTTGGATGCAGATTTCGCAAGTTCTCTTGTATGAACTCAGGCCCGATGCACTGCACCCGTTCGTACAACAGGCCACCTGCGTACATCAATCGGTTGGCGCCGTCGAATGGTGACCAGTCGATCTCCAGTCTTCGACCTCCTGACTTCTCCAAACGCCCGATTGCGGATTGGAAATGCTCTAAATACTGGTCCGTACACTTCTGCAGTGCTTCTAATGGTGGCACACCAAACACGAAGCCACTATGCTTTATCCCACGAAAGTCCGCGTGCCAGACTGGTAGTGACTGCTCAGGCTTCGCAAAGATGTCTTCTGCGTCTGGCCCTTGGTCCATCACAAGCCACACCCTGCGTGCTTCCTCTACACTCGACGCTAGGATGGATACGGTGTCTAAGCTTTTGCATGCTGGAACAACACCAGCTGCTGAAAGCGTACCTTTCGTCGGCTTGAAGCCAGTGATGCCATTGAACGCTGCAGGCACTCTGCCAGAACCAGCAGTGTCCGTGCCTAGAGCGAATGATACGAGGCCAGCGCCCACTGCCACTGCGGATCCGGACGAAGATCCTCCAGCGACCCGATCATTACCGTACACACTCCTTGGGTAGCCATATGGCGACCTGCACCCGGCAAGCCCGGTAGCAAGCTGATCAAGATTGGTCTTTCCAACGAACAAAGCGCCGGCTTCTAATAGACTGGTAACAACCGTCGCCGACCTTGCAGGGACGTATGCGTACGCACCACAAGCTGCCGTTGTCGTGATAGTGGCCACATCGATGTTGTCTTTGACTGCGAAAGGTATGCCGTAGAGAGCAGGCAATGGCTGACCTGCAAACCTTTCCATGATGGCGTTCGCATCGTTGAGCAGCTGCTCGAGACTTCTGCGGTATATCCAGACAGCAGGATCCTTGGACTGGTAGTCATTGATCCTGGCATGAACCGTCTGAGCTACCTCTGTGACAGGTCTTGCTCCATTGCGATATGCTGCTTGCAATGATGCAATAGTAAGGCTGTCCTCCGGCTGGAGTGGCGCTCGCGCAATGCTTGATATTTGCTGATTCATGACATTCAGCAGCTCTGTGGACGAGTCAAGCACAAATCCGAACAGTCCATCGTACGAGCAGAGCATTTCCAGTGTCTTGCTAACGAAAGATGCGTCGAAACCGTTTGTGCAGTCCGCCAAGACACAGCATTCGAAGCCACGATCTCCTGCCTCGCGAAATGTCCCATTGACACAGCACTCCGTGGTCACACCCGCAATCAGTAGATGAGTGATGCCTCTAGCAAGCAACCCTCGATGAAGATCTGTATTCCAGAATGATCCCTTGCCTGGCTTGTCGATCACCACTTCGTCAGGATGAGGCTTCAGCTCGTCAATGATATCGTGGCCAAACTCGCCACGCACGAGCAGGCGACCCATCGGTCCTTCATCTCCAATGCCGAGGCTATGATGGCCATTAGGATTCAGGACTTGCCGCAAACGCTTCGATGGTGGGAGATCAGACAGGTCTGACTTATGGCCCTCTCGTGTGTGGAAAATATGCAGTCCAAGTCTGCGAGCCGCATCTAGGACCTCTTTCGTACGTGGAACAATGTTTGCAACTTGCTTGAAGATTTCATCGTTGCCACATTGAATCGCGCCAAACCCATTGGGATCCAAGAAGTCGCGTTGCATATCAATGAGGAGCAAAGCGGTCGACTCGGGTCGAAACCTGTACGCATATGGGCGAGCTGATGGCAGCTCCAGTGTCTGGTCCATCTTCACGCCAAACCAGAGTGTTATGGCAAAGTCTCAAAGCAGATGCCTTCCCAATAGTGACGGGCGCGAGGATTGCGGCAAAGGTGCAAGAAATGTCTCTCGAGGCCCGCGCGATATAGTCTCAATCCGTGCTCTTGTATGCATACACATTCGCTGCAGCCGTGCGCCTGGCCGTTGGCGTCTTGAGATAGCCACCGGGCAACTCAAAATCACTCCGGTGCCGGCCGAACTCAGCTGAAATACCTTAGCTACTGAGCAAGGCAAAGCTGCTTCATAATTTCGAACGCATCAGGGACGAATGCGATGGTGCGTTTTGACTAGCTTGACTGGAATTTGCTACGGCTGCTAAGCTGCGGCTGCTGTCTGTTGCAACTTCACCTCTGACGCCTGTTTGCCTAGCCTACTCCTCGCCAGTCGTTGATAGACATAGTCCCCAGCAACGACCGGCTCATACTGAGCGACGCTACCTTCAGCAACACACGTCTTCAGAGGTGCCAAGACAGTATCGTAGTTCGGCCCAAAGAAGAACGGGATCGAGTACCGTTCCTCTCCCGTGATGTTTAGCACACGATGGACGGTCGAAATGAATGTGTCGTTGCTCCAACGAGCAAGCATATCTCCGATGTTGACGACAAAGGTTCCTGGTATTGGTGGAACCTCAATCCATTGTCCGTCAGTATTCAACACTTGGAGCGCGGGTTGAGTGTCCTGGCATAGGATGGTGAAGCATTCGATGTCCCTATTGACAGCTTCAGCACTGAAAGAGTACGCAGAAGAGGGTGTATGACTCACGTATGAGCACCAACCCCTAGCGCATCAGGCTTCATGGGATCCTGGGCTGGATACTTCAGCAGCCGAAGCATTGCTCCGGGATGTGTGAAGACCTCGTCAAAGTGACTAAAAGGCAGCCCAAGCACAACAGCAAAGATCTTCACAAGCTTGCGCGCAAGCTTCAGCATCTCGCTGTAATAGGAAGCTACGCTTTCCTTGAAGCCCAAAAGCGCGGGCCATACGTTCGCGCCTTGCATAGCACTCTTGATAATGGACCAGTCACCACCACTCGATGACGACGGGTCCAAATCAGGCTCGTAACCGCAATTGAACGCCTCATTGAGATCCTTACTCCGTGTTTCATCCGTGGTGACTTCCGCAATCGGCTCATAGCCACGCAGAATTGACGACTTCTTGTAATGGATCTCTGACTTGGCTTCCAGCGGCTGGTCGAAGAAGGCTTTCGCTGTAGCGAATGCTTGGTCGATTACTGCTTGCGGTACACCATGGTCCTGATCAGAGCGGTGTTAGCTGACGCTGACTGCGAATCCTATGCCGCGCTCTTGCCTGGATGTACATGAACCCCACACGAGTGCAGGCGTCTTGCAAGGCAGCCACGATCTCGTCCAGGGGTGCGGCAAGTGAAATCAATGGGATCTCATCGAAAGACGCCTTCCTGGCCGTGTCCCCAGCCAACGTCCTTTTCCCTTCAGAAAATTGTCAAGATCAAGATCAAGATCACATGTGGGTTTTGAGAGACTCACGGCCTGAGAAGGATGTGAACTCCATCTATGCAGACTGGCACCTGAAGACTCTGTGCACATAAAAAAAGCCCTTCATTTTGCGAAGCCAGCACATTCTTATCATAACTGCAGGCACGGCCACCTCGCTGATCTGTTGGATTCGGCGTCGCAGCGTTGTTGGGGCGCTTTGGATGGCTGAGCTGGCCGGCGGCCAAGTATGCTTTGGGGCACTGATAGCGACTGATAGGACCATAGGAGCATGAGGTTGCTGCCAACAGGGACATGCCAGCTCTTATGCCTATCTATTGCATGCGACTGAATTATCCGAAACGCTGTGCAGTGTATCACAGATGCGACTATTTCTCAGCACGAGGAAAGCAAGCTTCGCTATCGCCTACATCTCCCTCAACAGCTATCCCTCTCTCCTCACACCCAGATGAAATTCAACGAACACAATGTCAGACACTCTCAACCAACGATTCAAGTCCGCGAAAGATGAGATCAAGAAGAGATCCAGACCTTCAGAATGGGTCCTGCCGAAGCAAACAACCACCTTCGCGGACCCAGACAAATGGTCCAACATCGACGCCGACGTGACCCCAATTGAGCGCCGCACCTGGACGTCCTGGACAGTGCTCGGTTTCTGGATCAGCGATGCAATGAACGCACAAGGCTGGGAAGCCCCGTCCTCGATCATCGCTGTTGGCCTCACCTGGCGCGAAGCAGTTTACTGTATCATCCTCGGGAGTCTGATTGACACAATTCCATTGATTTTGAACGGTGCCATCGGAGCAGATCTTCATGTGCCTTTCCCTGTGGCAGCCAGGTCCAGCTTTGGGTTTTATCTGGCGAGGTTTGCGGTCGTCGTCAGATTGATCACGGCATTATTTTGGCATGCGATTCAGACGTATACCGGTTCGACGGCGATCACGCAGTGCATTCGAGCGATCTGGCCGAGCTATCTGGACATTCCTGTTAGTTGTCGATTTTCAAGCTTGGCGAATCATCAACTGATGACTCTACAGAACCACATTCCTGCTTCCGTCGGCATTACATCGCAGGAAATGGTATCTCATTTCATATTCTGGTCTATCCAATTCCCAATACTGTTGACACCTCCGCATAAGTTGCAATGGTGAGCCTTTTCCACAATGACACTCGGTCTTCGAGGTTACTCAGTATCCATAGGTTCTTTTGGTTCAAGTCTGTCATCGTCATCGTCGTCTCGGTGGCTACTGTCATCTCAATGACGATGAAAGCGGGCGGCACAGGCGACATCTGGGACCAACAGTACTCCGTTCATGGCTCCAAGCGCTCATGGCTGATCCTCTCAAGCGTAATGTCCGTGGCTGGCGGCTGGGCGACCATGGCGACCAACGTCCCGGACTTCACTAGGTATCTGAAGAAGCCGCAGGGAGTCTACTGGCAAGGCCTGTTCTTGCCACTCATATCAATAATCCTGGGCTTATTCGGGATCATCAGCACTTCTTCTGCAAAAATAGTCTACGGAGATTATATTTGGGATCCGCTCAGCCTTGCAGCGCAGTGGCATGGTCCTGCCGGTCGCTGTGGCGCCTTCTTTGTGGGCTTCGCATGGTGCGTAGCACAGATCGGGACGAACCTCTCGGCCAACGTGATAAGTGCATCAAATGATCTGACGAACCTCTTTCCCAAGCATGTTTGAGACGAACTCGACGGGGAGGCCATCATGCTGACAAATTTACATAGATACATTAATATCCGCCGCGGCGTCATCCTCGTAACCATAACCGCTGGCTGGGTCATGGTGCCCTGGAAAATCGTCTACTCTGCCGAATCCCTTCTCAACTTCATGGCCGGCCTCTCCATTTTCCTCTGCCCTATTTCTGCCATTCTTGCGACAGACTACTGGCTGGTGAAGAAGAAGCACATCGACGTACCCAGTCTGTACCGCAGACATGCGAGATATCGCTATGATTACGGCTGCAATTGGCGGGCGGCGGCTGCTTTTATTGTTTCAGTTGTGCCAAATACTCCGGGCTTGGCCAAGGCGGTGAACGCCAGTGTGGAGATCTCCGCAGGCATCCAGCATGTCGTAAGTCTCGAGTAGTATCTTGTGCATCGCATAGGGGATGTACTGACTGCAGTAGTACGATATGAATTACCTCTACGGCTTTATCAGCGCCTCCTTCGTTTACTGGTCCTTGTCCTACATGTTCCCAGCGACCGAAACGATGATTCCAGCGACCATCCACGAAGACGTGGCAATCCTTGATGGCGTAGAATACAAGAATGATTGTGTGCATGGGCGAGAGATGCACACCCAGTCTGGAAGCATGAGCGAGAAGAAGGCTCCCCATTCGGAGACTAAGCTTTTGTGAACTTGCAGTCATGGTCTCGCTTTAGGCCATGCTTTACATACTGTCGTGCCAGCTTTCCACGCTTAGCATAGCCACATCCTCGAGTCCTGAGCCGACATACTGTCCAGCTCATAGCCGTGGGTGTCCATACCTCAGACTCCAGGACGTTCCGCAGCTTTCAACATCGACAAGCCTGAAGTACCTCGCTGTATGGGCCGTTTCGGCGTCGTGGCCGCTGAACAGATCCATCCGACAACCACCTACCCAACTGTAACACTCTTCCCACCCCCAAACTTCCCCTGCGGCCCGTCTAAATGCGCATCCAGCACCGCGCACACACCTCCCTTCACTGCCTCCACAGCCTGCGGTAACAGCCTCGCCAACTCCTCCACCGTCCCGGTATGTCCCGCCCAAGCCTTTCCGCCAGAAGCAGCTTTTGCAATCCCTGCATAATCCGGCGTCGGTGCGAACGAGATGTTTAGGTCTCGATTGTCCACTTTCGATCCTTCGCCGTCCGGGTGGACCAAGAGGAGAGATTTGCGTGGAGCGTTCCAGCCTTGGTTGTTCAGAACGATGGTCAGAACCGCGATACCGTATCGTTCCGCGATCCAGTACACACTCCCTGGCACCGAAAACAGATACGTTCCGTCACCAACGATTTGCACCACGAACTTGCCCTTGCCCTTTCCTCCTGCTGCCCGGTCAGTCGCTAGTTTGATTCCCAGCGCTCCTCCGCCGCTCCAACCTAGCCCGCCGCCACCACAGTTGATCCATGTCCCGGGGATTGTAGCCTGTATCTGATCGGCGACGAATGCGGTATTGGTTACTGCTTCGACGGCGAAAATGGTGTCCTTAGGAACGGCATTACGGACTTGTGAGACGAGGTAGGAGCAGCCGAATGTGCCATCCGATGCCGAATATGCTTGCGCGGCGATGGTGTCGAGACGTTTCTGATAGCTTTGTTGCAGGGCTTGCTGGCGTGCAGTGAATATCTGGTTGGAGAGAAAGTCATGCTTCGTAGCTTTCAGATGGCCAGCGATCTGTGTGATCGATGTCTCAGCATCCGCGCGGTACCTCGCAACGGCGTTGACATAGAATACAGGCATTTGCTGCTTCAAGGGATCAACGTCGATGTGAACGATCTTCGCTTCAGCCTTCGGTTTGCACTGCGTTGGTATCCAGGGCACATCCACATCAAGTAAAATAATGAGATCCGCCGTCTTGATATTCTCCTCGACCCCATACCTTAATCCCAACCATGCAGGGTGGTTAGCAGGGAAACACATATCGCTACCTCCCGTATCCAGCACTCTTAGACCTGGGACCGTATTTGCCAACTCCACTAGTGCATTTACTGCCTTGTGATTTCTTCCCGAATAGCCAGTGATCAGCAATGGCTGTTCCGCCTGCACTAGTGCCTCAGACACGAAATCCAATTGCTTCGCTGTCAAACCACCCAGCTCCACAGGCCTCCAATGCGCCTGATCGACTTCATACGGCTCGATCTCCTCCTCCATGGCCTCCCGCGCACCTACCAGATATACCGGTCCCTTCGGCTCCGACGTCGCAAAGCTCAATGCTCGGTTTACAATCTGCTTGACATTCCTACCCCGCTTGATCTCGCCTGTGTATCGACAATACTGGGAAACGATCTGCTTCTGGTCCGGCACGTCCTGAATCCAATGGATGTACTCGGTGCGGCTACCGCGGTACTCGCCTTCGATCGTGTATGGACTAAGTCCCGCAAATATCAGGACGGGAGCGCGGCCGCAGGAGGCGTTATGGACGGCGGCGCCAAGACCCTGGGTGCCGACGTCTACGTGGATGATGACGGCTTGAGGTTGGTTGGTCAGGCGAGCATACCCATCGGCCATGGAAAGGGCAACCATCTCGTTTGGGCAAGTGATGATGCGAGGGAAGGCATCGGGCTTTTCATTCTGGCCTTTGACGATGGCCTCAATAATGGAAGGATGGTCTGAGCCCAAGTTCACGAAGGCATGGGTGACGCCGGCCTTGGACGTATTGATTCATGTTAGCAAATGCTGCTGTGATAGTGCTTGAGACTGCGATACTCACCTCCCAAAGTGCCTCGAAGAAGGCAAATGATGCTGTATACATGTTGCTATCGGATGTTCTATAAGTATCTACCGACTCATCAGAGCGAGCTTGCAGCGAAGGAACGCCAGCTGAGTATTGGGTGGCGGAGATGGCGTCTTCTTACCTATCGCTCGATCTCGAAGTTTGGGAGGTACAGGATGGCTACGCGGCATTTGCTCGCGGCGGAGATCTGCAGCTGGTCGGCGCGTGAAGTTCGAGGGGTTGTATCCGGCGATATTAACTTTACCCGCGGAACCAACCCCGCACTGCGACCGTAATCGCTGAAATTACGTGCCTTCCCAAAGCAGAGATCTAAGACGAAGTCAATCAATAAGGTGCATTGATCGCTCGCTCGGAACGCTATATTCTATCTCTATTCAACATCTGCAACAAGTCTCACCCTTCATGCTGCCTGCCCCACTCCCTCTCCTCCCTCAGCTTCTCCAAACGTTCATGCCGTATACACCATGCTGACCACACAAGGCCTACGCAACTCGCTATCAAGGTAATCCAGTACGCAGAGCTATAGCATACCTTGCCATCAAGACAAACCCTCTGTCCGCCTCCTTTGCCATCTCCCTCAAAATGGCTGTGAGCATCCAGAATCGCGCCATATGCCAGGTTGAAGAAGTTCGCACTCAAGACCGGCGCCATAGTCATTGCACCCCAGTTGATCCCCAGACCTGAAGGACCGAAAGCGTCGGCTACGAGCGCGGGATAGACGCCAAACAGGGCGCCGTAAGCTAATCCCGTCAGGCTGCTAAGGATAAAGAGGCTGTTCGGGTTTTCGATCGTAAGAGCTGCAACCTGCGCAGCTGCGAAGGTACAAGCTGATGCTACTAGTGTCCAGAAACGAGATGCGTGGTGGTGGATCAGCCAGTCGCTGCCAATGCCTGAAGACAATCTGCCTAGAAACGAGCAGAGCGACAATATGCTGACGTGCATGAGCTGCCGCTTCTGAATAAAGTCCCGAGAAGCTGTGTCGTCGAAGTGATGCCATAGGGTCAATGCATTGTTGCCGATATTGTTGATGGTCATTAGGCCTACGCCGCACAGGAGGCCGAGCAGGATAAAGAGTTGCCAGAACTTGGGTGTTCGGAGAAGCTGGAAGCCGGTGACTTCTGGTTTGGGGCGGTGGTGGTCAGTAGGAAGAATGTGACCATATTCATCGACGTCAGGATCGGGAGGGATGCTAGTGCTGGTGGTGGAGGTGGAGACGAGGGAAGATGTTTCTTCGGGTGTGCCTGACGGGAGACACGTGTGTCAACGCGGGCATGAGATTTGAGATGGAAATGCATATCTTACCAATCTCACCCACGCTTCCACTATTCGCCCTGGCATGTGTGCTCGTTCGCCTCAACTTGCTACTACTCCGCCTTGCCATCCCTGGCCTCTCGTCTTTGGCCACAGCGCGATATCTGCCTCCATTGTCCCCTTTCACAATCTGTAAACCCAAGCCGCCCATAAATATCATGACCGTACAGCCTACCGCCAACAATAGCAAGTAGCCTGCAGTGTCTCCAGGGAACACGACCGCTCCAATGCTCGTATAGAACAACGCGCTCAGCCCGAATGCACTTAGTGGAAAGGCCGTGGCCGTGCCTCGATGTCTGGGCCAATTGGTCGCGCTCACTTTGATGGCTGCGCCGAATGCCGTGCAACTACCCAGGCCCGTCAGCAAGGTAAATATGCAGAGCATTGGTACGCTGTATGCGCCCTTGCCGGCCAACAACGCTGCTCGTAAGCATGTATAGCCAATTGCGAGACAGGTGACGCCGGCGAACACGCCCCAGCGTGGGCCACGCGAGTCAATCAAGATGCCGCCGGGGATGCCCATGGCGTACATGCCGATGTTGCCAAACGCGCCGATGAGATTGATCTGGGTAGCCGAGAGATCAAGGGCGTGGGCGTACTGAGGGGCCCATGCTGAGTAGGCATAGTTGGTGCCGGAGGACAGGGCGATGACGGTTGCAGCGACGACGGAGAGGATGCGGGTGGCGCGGTGGGTGGATCCGGGGTCCACGGTGGGTTTGTGCATGTTGGGTAGGTTGTCGTGGCGCCTGATCGCCGTGTGAAATGTGACACTTGTTATCTAGAGCAGCATCTCTGACGGAGATGATGGTGACGTGTATAGAGTCGCAATGGAGATGGAGTCGCAGGGTCGGGATGCCTGCTTTGCCAATTCTTGAATGTCCAAAAGGTAACGCTATGAAAGGAAGGGAAGTCAATGTGAGGCTGGAGGTACGAAGAGAGCAATTCACGGCCACCAAGATCTATGATAAATGTCTCTATCTATCGCGACATCGACAAGGTAACGCGCCGAGCGCGCCTATCTCCGACATCGATCCCATGCCGACGTCCGCGTTTCAGACGTCACGCTCACGTGCCATATCTATTACTGGAGTCCTAGGCTTCGACATCTATTTAATCTATTACATCGGTCACAAACCACCTCCACCTTGACAATCTCCACGATGGGCGCATTAATGAGCATTCCGCTCCTGGCGCTGCCCTCCGTCTCGCCCGTGGCCACCTTCGCCGCCTCGTGCTGCGGCGCCGCGACCTGCAGCGCCGTATGTTCCGCCTGCAGCAACTGCAGCAACAGCATCGCCACTCGCATCGCCTACGCCCTCATCCTCCTCGTCAACTCCCTCCTCTCCTGGCTGCTGCTTACACCGTGGGCGGTGCAGAAACTCCAAGGTGTGTTACTTGACTACGTGGTCATCGACTGCAATGGACAATGTTTTGGCTTCGCGGCGGTGCATCGCGTCAACTTTGCGCTGGGCGTGCTCCATGCCTTGCTGGGTATCATGTTGTTGGGAGTGAGCAGCAGTCGAGACAAGCGAGCGAGCCTTCAGAACGGTTTCTGGGGACCGAAGTTGGTCGCATGGCTGGCGTTGATCGTGGTGAGCTTTCTGATCCCAAACCGCTTTTTCGAGGTCTGGGGCAACTACGTGGCGCTCTTGGGCGCGGTACTATTCTTGCTGCTGGGGCTGGTGTTGTTGGTCGACCTGGCGCATACATTTGCCGAGTTCTGCATCGAGAAGATTGAGGAGACCGAGAGCAATGTGTGGAGAGGCGTGTTAATTGGAAGCACGCTGGGAATGTACATGGGCAGCATTGCCATGACCATCGTCATGTACATCTTCTTCGCGCATTCTGGCTGCTCGATGAACCAGGCGGCCATTACGGTAAGCTACGAGAACCCAAAACACTCCCATGCTAACTCGTCTAGATCAACCTCCTCCTACTCCTCGCCATCAGTTTTATATCTATTCACCCTCTCATACAAGCCTCCAACCCTCGTGCTGGTCTCGCCCAAGCAGCCACCGTCTCCATTTACTGCACCTACCTCACCTTTTCCGCCGTCGCCATGGAGCCCGATGATCAACACTGCAACCCACTTGTCCGCGCTACCGGCACCCGCACCGCATCCATCTTTATTGGCGCTATTGTCACCTTTGTCACCTGCGCCTACACCACGACTCGCGCTGCCACTCACGGCCTCGCGCTCGGCACGGGTAAGCCGGCGGGATACTCGAGCATTGACGCGGAAGAGGATGGATCACATGGACTCGTGGACACGCAGCCTGAAAGTCGCCGTGCGATGCGACAGGAGGCGCTGCGGCAGGCTGTGGAGTCCGGCGCTCTTCCAGCTTCTGCGCTGGACGAAGATGACGATGAAGACGACCCGAAACTCTACAAGAACGACGACGAGAAGAATGGGACACAATACAACTATGCGCTCTTCCACGTCATCTTCATGCTCGCGACGGCGTGGATTGCGACGCTGTTGACGCAGAACATTGGCACCGATTCAAGTCGCGAGGTTGGGGACTTCGTGCCGGTGGGAAGGACGTATTGGGCCAGCTGGGTCAAGATTGTGAGTGCGTGGGTGTGCTATGGCATTTTCGGATGGACTTTGGGGGCGCCGGTCTTGATGCCCGACAGATTCGAGTATTGATACCCTGGATGAGCATGTGTAATAATATGAGGTGTGTATAAGATGGACGAATCTGTGTCGTCCGACTCGAGTACAAAACGGCATAAGCGTCGTCATAGACTATCACGGCTGTCTAACGCACGAACCGGACGAGCTCGACTCTGCAGCCGCACGGGCGAGACTCACCGGCGCTCGCTCATCTAAAACTACACATAACCCAAGCCCGAACATGCCACCGCCCTGACTCTCGATGCAAGCTCACCCAGTCAGCACTGAGCAGCCTCTAGTGGTTGCTGCAATGGGCAAGGGCACCAGCACCCATCCAAGAGCAGCCATTGTGCGCAGTCTTGCATGGGTAATTCTGTTACACTGCCGTATCAGCACGATGGCTGTTGTGCGCAGAAGCATTACTATGTGTCACCAACGTACCGGGTCACATTTCTTGTAATTGCCCTCGTTTTCACCGTTGCCCACGCACCATCCACCGTTGGACCCGCCGTAATTGACCTTGCAGTCAGTTGTGCCAGTGCGACAGCAGTTCTTGAAAGAAATAGATTGTCAGCGAGAGGAGATGAGAGCAGGACCGGAGTTGCTTACGTAGTAGCCGAGGGTGCCTGTGACAAAGAGCGAGGCTGCAAAGAGCGTGGTGAGGGTGGAGAACTGCATCTTGAACACGCAAAGATGATGTGTTGATGGATGCTGAGAGGTGCTGCGGATGGTGGTTGTTGGGTACGACGTGGTCTGCAGGAGGCCTATATATACGCCGCAGGACAGCCTCTGCTCACGATGAGGGCTCTATCGAGATACCGACATGTCTGAGACTGGAGGTGTGTTGTACGAGGACCCGACGTGTCTCCTGGATAGCGGACGTGGTTGTGCTTGGCAATTGGTGGTATGGTTCATAAGCTTCAAGCAGCATGGTGAGCTGTTGTTGCATTCGACACCTTGCAAACGGTGATTGTTATCGCTGCTCGGCTGTCAAGCACGTTTGGGGCAGCAGCATATGATCACGATGGACTGTTCGCGTTGAAGCCCATTGATCTTGACCCTCACTTGCTGGCGGTGGTATGTACGCGCCCTATTAGTGCCTTTGCGTCCTCGGCCCTTTCGCTGAAAGTGCACCCAAGCTCGGCCGGAAGCGCAGTACGATTCTCGCCCAGACAGCAATCGACTGTGAGCGGAAGGACAAAGGCTGGCTAAGGTGAATCTAGTGGCGTCAGGCCCCGCTCGCTGATTGTCGGGGGAGAACCAGCAAGACCTTGATCTTAACGCCGCCCTTTCTCGAGTGAGGAGGAGGGACATGTGCGTGGCTGGCGTTGGGCAGAAATGAGTTCGAGGAATTGTGCTTTGAGCATAGATCGTTTCGACATTTCAAGCGGGTTGGTCCTTCTCCACCCAATCTGCTCTGCCATTTGCAACTCTGGAGTTATGCTGTTTGACGGATGCTAAAAAGTTCTCCATATGCCGTCCGAACACCTTCATACTCTGCCCGGGCAGGATTGATTGATTCCTTCTGGGATGCCGTATGCGAGGTTTCCGTGCATGATGAAACCTCCGGGGCGACAATTCTTAAGACACGTACGGGGCTGACCAATAGGGACGAAGAAGTCGCTCTGCACACGCGAGTTTCTCTGCGTCAATGATGTAGCAATCAGAGAGACTACAGCTAAGTGCAAATAGTGGCCTTGGTAAAGACTTCGGCGCCTCATCAGCCATTCGTTCGACTCCGCGGCTATGTCTCCCTTACAAGGTACGTGATGATTCCGAGATCTCGAACTTTCATCTTGAGATGTTGAGCACGCACACCTTTCGAGTCTGTAGTGTAGTGGAGGACTAAGATGCAAATTGACCGATTTTATCCAGACTCAGGGCGGAGCTCCAACCGTGCCAAAGTATCAATGCGAAATAGCTCGTCGCATGACTTCACGTGTGTTTTCATAGTGGGCTTGCTTATTAACAAAAGCTACTTTACTATCCTTTATATTATGCCTTTACTAGCCTTTATATTATAATCACATATAGTATTATTAGTAGGTATAAGTATTTCTATCTTAGTAGCGCCTCCTAAATATATTATTTATCTATTAATACTATACCTTATAATAGTAAATATAGAGCTATAGCTTCTACTAGTAGCGCTACAGTATATTCTTACTATATAGTTATAGATATTATTGCTAATTTCTATTTTAGTAGTCTCTACTATCTATAGACTATAAATTAGACTAATTAGTAGTATAAGAATAAAGAATTATAGGAGCTTAATATAATGAATTAAGAAGAGTATAGAGAGTATGCAAGCAAATATGCGAGTTATAGTTATAAAATAGGCAGTACTAATTATATAGTACTAGAGACTTAATATATTATGTAAAAAAAACATGTGCCTAACTAAAGAAAGAACTTAGTAGTTAAACATATAACTATACTTAGCAACTATTTAACTATCTAACTAGTTAAATAGTCGAATAGTTAAATACTAAGAAAGAAGTAGTATTTTCTTTCTATATATATAGGAATATAGAATAGACTTATTTAGACTATATTTAACTTATGTTAGTAATTAACTAATTAGAATTAACTACTATTAAACTCTTATTATTTATTAGAACTACTTAGTACTTCTCTCTTATTACTACTTATCTAAAGAAGCTACTAACGCTTACCTATTTAGGCTATTATATATAAAGATATGTATACTCTACTAGTTAGTTATTAATACTTTAAATACTCTTAAGTATAAGTTCTATATTAAGGAACGCTTTAGAAACTCTAGCTCTAAGCAAAGCTAGAGAATTAATATAAGCAAGGACTATAGAAGAAGACTAAACTAAACTTAAGGACTAGCTTAATATTAATAACTAACTAGTAGATTATACGTATCTTAGTATGCATAATCTAAACAAGTAAGCGTTAGTAGCTTCTTTAGATAAGTATGCAATAAGAAAGAAGTGCTAAGTAGTTCTAATAAATAATAAGAGTTTAATAATACTTAATTCTAATTAGTTAATTACTAATATAAGTTAAATATAGTCTAAATAGAGTCTATTCTAAGTTCCTATATATATTATCTTTTCTATAGTAAAGGCTTCTCTACTCTTGCTACTCTCTATAATCTCTAGAGAGTAGTAAGAGTATAGAGAGTAAGATGCATATACTCTCTAAGCTTTAGCTATAGAATAGAGAGTACTATTTCTATTAGCTAGTTAGTACTACTATTCTCTCTAGCAGATCCGCTTATACTACCTAATTATTTCAAATTATAATACTATCTCTCTTCTAACCTAGATTTATTATAGAGCTTATTATATATATTCTTAATCTTCTTATTTATTTAGTAACTATATCTTCTTTTCTCTCTTCTACTATATAGTTCTAGTTAACTTAATATTAGAAATATAAAGCTACTTAGATCTTCTATAAAGAAGATATTACTATAAAGCCTTATAATACTTATTAAAAGAAGAGGCATATTTATTATATATATATCTTCTTAGATTAGTACACTAAATATTAGTAGTAGAACCTAAAAGGTTATAATACGCAGGTTACTAAAAGTAAATAGAAGCATCTTACTATATAGTATAAGAGGTTACTTAAAGAGCTTAATATTACGAACCTAGTTAGGCTAAGAGAATAAGTAAGTAGCAGAGAAATAACGCTCTATAAGGCTATCTTTAGAGTAGAAGAAAAATCTTACTAGCATAAACTATATAGAAACTCTATAGCGCTCTATACTAAGTACTATAGAGTGCTTAAGTACTCTATAGTAGCCTAGATAGAGTAGAATAACACCTAAAGGTATATAGGAATATAGAATAGACTAAGTCTAGAGTATATTTAACTTATATTAGTAATTAACTAGTTAGAATTAACTATTATTAAACTATTATTGTTTATTAGAACTACTTAGCACTTTCTTCTTATTGCATACTTATCTAAAGAAGCTACTACTACTTACCTATTTAGGTTACGTATACTAAAGGTATATATAATCTACTAGTTAGTTATTAATACTTTAAATACTCTTAAGTATAAGTTTATTAATAACTAACTAGTAGAGTATACGTACCTTTATATATAATAGCCTAAATAGATAAGCGTTAGTAGCTTCTTTAGATAAGTAGTAATAAGAAGGAAGTGCTAAGTAGTTCTAATAAATAACAAGAGTTTAATAATAGTTAATTCTAATTAGTTAATTACTAATATAAGTTGAATATAGTATGAATAGAGTCTATTCTAAGTTCCTATATATCTTTAGGTGTTATCCTACTCTGTTTTAGCTATATTAGAGCGCCTAAGTAATCTGTAGTACTTTATATAGAGTATTATAGAGCTTCTAACTACTCTATAGTACTTAGTATAGAGTACTAAGAAGTCTTCTCTTAGCCTAACTAGGTTTATAATAGTAGAGCGTTATAGAGCTTCTAACTACTCTATAGTACTTAGCGTAGAGCGCTAAGAAGTCTCCTCTTAGTCTAACTAGATTTATAATACTACTTTCTTTCTTAGATAAGCTTTATTCTAATACTTTATCTTTCTTTTATTATTTCTTAACTCTTCCTTCTAGGTATTACTATAACTCTACGTACTTCTAAGTCTTAATAAACAAAATCTAGTACTAAGCGTTATAGTACTCTAGTTTTCTTTCTTAATATATATATATATATATAACTAAGATACCTACCTACTATAGTTATTATTTAGAGAATAACCTATTCTATTAGGTGCATACTAGAAGTAGTTAGTATCTAGAGTATAATAAGGCGAATACGCCCTATAATACTTGCTTTATAGCGCAAGAGTTTATATAGCTAGGCTATAGTTATAACGCGTTACTATTATAACTAGAGGCTATATATACTATAATCTCTATAGTAATTATAAAAGAGTAGCGTCTTATTGAGTAGCTAGCTTTAGTAGACAAGCGTATTAGTATAGCTATTAAGTTTAAGAAGCAGTTAATTCTTTAGTAGAAGATAAAAGAGACTCTTATTATAATAGATACCTTTAAGCTCTTTCTCTTTAATAACTATCTTCTACTTAGTCCTTAATCTTAGGCTGCCTTTTTTCTACTATTACTAGTAGCGTAAACGCTAGAGACTCCTTAGGTTATACTTAAGAAGCATATATTTATAAGTTTCCTTTTATCTATTATAGTAAGAAACATATTATAGCTTTTCTAAGCTATATCTTTTGTTTTTTCTAATATCTTCTAGGTCTAGGTTTAATTCCTTTTTAGAATTCCTAGATTTTTTTCTAGTAGTTAGTTATATAACTTTTTAGTTCCTAGATATTTTCTGAATCTAGATATTCTTTCTATTTAACTAGGTACTAATTATTTTTATAACCTAGGACCTTTTTAACTTCATGTTTAGTTTCTTCTTAAGACTTATAATAAAATGTCTTTTATAAGAGTATGTTAGAGTCTACTAGTTCTAGGAGTAATATATAGAATATAGAGTATATTTTTGCGTCTAGTAGAAGTGCTAGCCTATAGTTTATAAGTTCTTATACTTTCTTAATTAAGAATATTCTAATCTTCTTATAGTCTAGTTTCTTTGTTAGTTACTATATTTTCAGGTTTTTAGTATTAAGATATATCTTATCTCTCTCTTTTAGCTAAGGCACTATTCTTAATTCCTAGCTTTTAAGCCTATTCTAATTCCTCTAGATTAGCTTTCTTACTTTATTATGCAATTATTAGAGATTACTTATCTAGACTATTATAGCCTAAGTGTTAACAACTAACTAGTAGAGTAATACGTACTAAACACCTTAGTATGTATATAGTAACTCTAAGAGGTTAGCGTAGGTAGTATTCTTTAGATAAGTATATAAAGAGAAAGAAGTACTAAGTAGTTCTAATAAATAATAAGAGTTTAATAATAGTCGATTCTAATTAGTTAATTGCTAACATAAGTTAAATATAGTCTAAATAAGTCTATCCTACGTTCCTATATATAACTCTAAGCTGCATAGTAATTAGTCTAATTAGCGTGCTTAGTAATTAGTTTGCTTAGTACTAATTAGTAATTAGTATGTAGAGTAATTAGTCTTAACACGTGACTCTTGCTAGGTCTCTACTAGGGTTCCTCTCTTAGTATATCTAATTATAGTATTAGAGTCTTAATTTATAATACTATTCCTCTTCTAGCTTAGTTTATCCTAAACTATATTATATAGTTAACGTCCCTTTATCTTTAGTCTTACTAAACATAGCTTACTATACTCTAGAAGACTAGTACTCTTCGTTGTTACTAACTTGCTAACTACCTAGATGCCTTTAGTTCCTTAACTATATGTTCTTATTTAACCTATACTAAATATAGCTAGCTATATAAGGTGCATATCTATTCTAGGAAATGTAATAAATATGTGCGTTATAGTTAGTAGTATAATCTTTAGGTATTAAAATCTAAATTTAACTGCCTTCTTAAGGAGAAGAAGTAGTTATAAGAGAAAATTACTAATACTATAAAAGAGTAAGAGGCTACGGATAAGGCGCTTAAGAAAGCTCTTACTATCTATTAGGTAGCTCGCGCTTAGAAGGAGTAGTTACATTAGTAGATAGATCTTCTAGACCGCTATACTAATAATACTATTATAGTAGAGGTTCGTAGTATTAAGAAGTTAGAGGTAGAAGAGAACGCTAAGACGCTTATATTATCTACCTAGGCTAATAGCTTCTCTTTCCTTCCTAAGATATAGGGTGCTTTTAATAACATCCCTTCTAAGTTCTAGGAGATTTCTAACTATTCTGCTAGTAGCGTAGATATTAGAAACTTCTTAGGTCCTACTTAGGAAGCATATATTTATAAGTTTTTCTTCTTTATTATAGTAAGGAAATAAGACATGCAAGTTATAATACGTTTCTTATTTTCTAGCTATGCTTTTTGTTTTTTCTAATATTATCTAGGCCTAGGTTTAATTCTTTTCTTAGAATTCCTAGATTCTTTTCTAGTAGTTAGTTATATGACTTTTTGGTTCCTAGGTATTTTCTGAATCTAGATATCCTTTCTATTTAACTAGGTACTAATTATTTTTGTATTCTAGAACCTTTTTGACTTTATGTTTAGTTTCTTCTTAAGACTTATAATAAAATGTCTTCTATAAGAGTATGTTAAGGTCTACTAGTTCTAGAAGTAATATATAGAATATAGGGTGTATTTTTGCATCTAGTAGAAGTGCTAGCCTATAGTTTATAGGTTCTTATACCTTCTTAATTAAGAATAGTCTAACCTTTTTGTAGTCTAGTTTCTTTAATAGTTATTATATTTTCAGATTTTTAGTATTAAGATATACCTTATCCTCTCTCTTTAGCTAAGGCGCTATTCTTAATTCCTAGCTCTTAAGCCTATCCTAATCCCTCTAGATTAGCTTCCTTACTTTATTATATAGTTATTAGAGATTACTTGCCTAGACTATTATAGCCTAAGTAGCCTTATAGTAGTACTTAGATCTAAAGATATTTGGATCCTTTCTAAAGTTTAGAAAGAATAGTAATCTGCTTATTATTATAGAGTCTATGTTGTTAATTACTAGCTAGGCTATTAGTAGTAAGGTTACCTAGTT